>CM060464.1:21159151-21629151 GCA_030544235.1 Lepturacanthus savala | reverse complement strand
GGACTGTGTATGCATTTTTCTGGCAGGCTAGTTGTGACACACACGCTTTGATTATATGACGTGCTCAATTGGTGGGGGTGGAGAGAAAAAAAACATACTGGGAGAATCACAAACTGCTTGTTATTTCATTGATTTCAATGACTGTTACTTTATAATCTGAATGCTGACACCTCTAATACGTGCAGGTTCGGTGTTTTGCATTACCTCAGTGAGTTTGCGGTGCAACATCTGGAATTCAGTAAGTTTCCTCTGGACACTCCAGCGACTGTTGGCCGTCTCCTCCCCTTCTACTAGACTGACACACACGCTGTAACAAGCTACAGTCTCACCACCTTCTTCTGTAGCCTGAAATACACACACATACACACACAGTTAAACAGATAGACAGCTTTATGCACCAGATTTACTGACAACCATGTCTGCTACATCAGGTCTAACACGTTTTTCAAATTTATATGGTATTAAATTTATATTTATAGATCAATCTGTTCTTTTTTTACTCAACTTGTCTGTTCCACACTCACTTGAGTGATGTCATGAGACATTTTATTTACATAACACTTGATTTGGTCCATTATTTGATTTGATCCATAAATACAATGAAGTATTTCTGATTCAGTTTCATGCATACTGGAAGCACACTATACTATATTTGTTGCTAATGAGATCAAACGCATCCCTGCACACTTCTGTTAATTGGTTTGGTGATGGCATAAATCAGACTGCATGCTGTTTCATGTCCACCTGATTACAATCTGATCATCCTCCTAAAAGCATGTTGATGGAGCGGAAAGAAAGGTCATCAGATCACTCCATCGCCTTAAGTTCTCTGCTGACAATCAGCCGGTTAGTTATGGCCGGCTATACTTCAGCATTAGTAAAATGAGTCATCTAACAGTTTTCATATGATTAATGAAAGTGGAGTTAGGAAAACATTACCTCAGCAGCAGTTATCGTAGCCCTCCAGTGCCCAAGCTTTTCACACCAGCAGTCTGTTCTGGAGATATGTTGCTGGAGTTCACTGTGTTCTCTCTCCATGGCTCCTATCTCTTCTTTTAGTTTGCTCACTATCTACAAACACACACAAGACACAGTTGAAGAGTTGAACAGGTATTGAGAAATTATGTTAACATGAAAAACAATGCAGAGTGCATTTTATTCGGTAATTTTTTTAGATTTCACTTCTATTTCTGAGTACGTCCTCCTGACACTTGCAGAGAAATTCAGGGTACCATGCTGATGTATACATTTACAATTCTTGTGCTTGGTGTTGTCACATTTTCATGTATTTCTTACCTTTTTGTCTGGTTTAGGTGCGTTCTGGATAGAGCCCAGGGCCTGTCTCTTGTACTCCAGTTTGTCATAGAGTTGGCGAAGTTTAGTAGCAGCGTAGCTGGCCTGCTCGTTGATGCCTTTACTGCCCTCATCGCACACATCTTCTCCTGCATCCAGACCCTGACACTGCACAGACAGGTATTAAATCAATGTTTAAAACCATGTGTGATTGCAGATATTTTGATGGGTAAATATAAATAGTATTTTTTGTGTTTTCAAACACAGGAACCGTTTAGAAGAATATTTCTGACCCCTTCCTCCTTTTCTTCTGTGCTACACTGTGATTGGCCGCATTCCTCGTCTCGTCTGATCAGCCTCTCGTAGAGGTCAGAGACCAGGAAGGAGGGGTAGTATCGCTCTCTCATCGTCTCAGCCACCTAGAAAATATATGGCAGCCATTAGTCTTACTGTCAGCGTCCTTGACACTGTGGATCCTGAGCCTGCGGTTATTACTTTCAGCTCTGATGACCTTTAATAAGGAAAGCTCCAAGTCCCTTGTTTACCACCTCTGGCACAAGTTTTGCTGACATTTCTGAGCAATATATTTTCCAGCTCTGGATAGTTAGCAAAAGACACTAACCTGTTCCTGTAGCCTCACAAAGACTTGTGTTCCTCTGTTTCCCACCAGACTCTGTTGGATCTCCTTCAGGAGAAACTTTTCCACTGTGATCTCCCTGCTCTCCACAAAGAACTTCTGGTAGATTTCCCCGACAATTTGGGGCACCTCGTTCTGTCAAACACACATTAACAACTTAATTTTTAAGAACGCAGCATATGGGTGGTCCATATGACTTTACTTATGTATTTTTTAAGATTAAGTTAAGGTGTCTCACACTACTTTTGAAATACAAAAACCCTATAAAGGCCCTCTGAAATTTGTGCAGTTCACCTTGTTGGCAGTTTTCAAGGTTTCCACCAGTTCCCAGAAGCTTATCAGAGCTCTTTTATCAACTCTCTCCATGTATACTTTGAAGTGCTCCCTATAACCTGGATTACACATGATGTCATCAAACTGGAGAATCTGAATATGAGAAGAAAAGGCAAATAATGAGAGTGTGCTTTAATCCAAAGCACAAACACTCAAACAAAGCCATGTTAATGCTGTACAAGAAATACACCATTCACTCTAGAATTGGTTCAACTTTTCCAGAATCTACTGTTAAAACTTTTGATATCAGACACAATTTTCTACTCTGATTTTCAATCATTTAGTATCTCAACACAAGCATGATTTGTACCTTCTGACTTTGAGGATCGTCGCTGTCATCGCCCCCTCCTTCCTCATTGTTCTCATAGTTTGGTCCACCAAGGAGGCGGATCCGTTTCTCACATTGTTTCTTAGCAACAGTCAGCTGATTGATATATCGTTTCATATCTCTGGCCCTCAGCAGGTCTGCCTTCATGGCTGCTGACTCTTTACCTTTTCGCTCTAAGAGAGAAAAAAATGCCTGAGTCAACTTTGGTTCAACAATAACACAATTACCTGGTGTGTGGAACCACTGAACCACCACCAAGATACAGTTTTTTGGCATCGTAAACCATGTATAAAGTTGTAGTTTTTTTTTACTGTATATATGAACATCATTCTTGCTGATAGGAGATAAATGTAAAAACACTGGTTATAATACCCTGATTCCGATACTAAATGGGAATCGTCTGCATGAGACAATCATTTATGGACAAACAGAATATATTTTCTCTTGCTTAAACAGGTTCAATTAATATGCCATATAATACGAAAAAAACTTAAATAACAAACATGATGTATAAAGCTGACACCATAATGGCAAAAACATCATATGAAAACAACACAATTGTGTTGAAATGAAATTTTCCAAAGTTGTATCTGAAGCATCTTTCAAATGTGAGCTGTAGCGTTTCTTCACCTTTCTGCTTCTTGAGCTGAGGCAAGCTGCTGATGGTGGTGGCATGAATAATCTCTACCACTATCTGATACCTACAAAGACAGAGGAGAGACAAAAGAAATCAATTAGCTGTTGCAGTCAATCAATAAAACAAAAATAGGATTTTTTTAGGAAGAATAAAGTGAATACTACTACAGTTATGAACTATATAAATACCAAATGACATGTTACAGTGGTAAAATATTACATGCACAGCACAAACAACAAACAGTACACAATGTATATGTGAGGAAAATGTATATTTACACAAATATATCAGTAGCAAATCAGGATTGAGACAATATTTCTCAGACTAATAATAGCAGCATCATGTCCAACCCATATTTAGATCTAGTATATTGCTGCAGAGACTGTCTGTTCCCATGGTAACGCCACAGCAGCAAATAGACTAGTGGTTAATGTGTGTTTATACAGTATAGTTCATTTAAGAATGTCTATGTAGGTGCAGGTCACAGTCTGTGTTTAATAAAGCACTGCAATGTGTGCGTATGTGTGTGTGTCATGCCTGAGTTGTTTGAGGAAATTGACATCTGCAGAAGTTGATATCAGTTTGATGAAATCTTCATAGGAGGCAGCGTAGGTGTAGGCTTTCTTCTGCTGCTCAGCCTGCTGCTCCCTCTGCTCTAGCTGAGACAACAGCATCCTGTTTATGGAGTCCGGATCGCTGAGTACTTCTACCAAAGGCTTCAACACTGGAACACACACAAACAAATTCACATTCTGATCAACAGTGGATGAGGCAGGTGGGTGAAATAACACATCAATCGAGTGTGAGTTTATTAAATGCCTGCAGCCATCACTTCACAGCAGAAACAATAATTGCATCTCTCCTTTGAGAGAGATGCCGTGCACATTTATGCACGAGGCAAAGCAACTTCATTGGTTAAAATCTAACATTAATGTTCTCTGTTCTTCTACACATCAGAAATGTCAAATGTTTCACACAGCTGTCTAAAAATCTGAAAATGTAATACACCCTTTTCATGGCAGCCAGATTGATGCGAATTACATGGTAAACGGGTGACATCAATGATACTAATTAAGGTTCCATTCAGGTCAAACACACCTTGATTTTCAAAGGACATGCAAAATTTACTTTCATCGGAGAACATAACTCTGGACCACTCAGCAGCAGTCCAGTGCTTTTTGTCTTTAGCCAAGGCGAGACACTTGTGATGCTGTCTTCTGTGTCAACGGTCACCTTGCGGAACTGTCTAATTATGTAGCCTACAGAACTAGACTGAGAGACCATTTAAAGGCCTTTTCATGCGTTATGAGTTAATTAGCTGATTAGTGTGTGGCACCAGGTGTTTTAAATATTGAACCTTTCCACAATATTCTAATTTTATGACATACCCAATTTAGGGTTTTCATTAGTTGTCAGTAATAATCATCAAAATTAAAAGAAATAAACACTTGAAATATGTCAGTTAGTTTGAAATTAATGTAAACATTATACAAGTATCACTTTCTGAATATAATTATTGAAATATTTTAATGCTTTCCTGGTATTCTAATGATATGACCAGCACATTTAAAAGGCAACTGGTCTACAGGGAACAGTAAAAGGTGGAATAACGTCCTTGCAGGTATGGGTCTCTGTCTTTGTTTAGCTGGGTAGCAGATGGATGATTTACGTGTACATGCAGATTCAGATGATGCCAGAGCCATTACTGCAAGAAAATTTGCACAAACAAACAATAAAAATTCCTCAAGACAGATATTAGCAGTCACTCTGCATCTGCATTTCCATTCACATGATTACTATTGAAGATTCACTGGAATAGATACAGAACAGTGAAATGGATCTGAACTGCATTCTGCTGAGATGAAGGTTGGAGCCAAACTAATATCTTGTCATCCATGGGTTCTTATTTTTTAACGGTTCACAAAATATTTCATCTTCTGATCTACTAGTGTACCTTTTCAACAGACTATTGAACACATGCTAGTCCAAAATATGCAAAGTCTAACTTGTATAGCTCATAGGGATATGGAAATGAAACAGAACCATTGTTGTCATGGTAAAATCATGCATAATACCAGAGCTTTGTAACTAGGACACTGACATTGAATAGACATGTCATTAATGTTATTAATGGTAATTGTGCTTTTCCTGATATGTCAGTCTTATTGGTAGTGGCAAAAATTCCAAAGATGGTTACCTGCAGGTACCTTGGTCTTTTAAGATCTAATGACTTTAGCAGTTACGAGTTCACAAACAAATCCAATTAATGGAGCAGTATAGTGTCACATGATAATAATATTTCTTTTTACTTGTAAGCACTTTTTACAATCCTCAAAGTTATTTTACAGGAGAATAAACTCACAAGCATATTGTACCATTATAATTTACAAAAAGCAACATTAACCAGTGGAATCAAAGAATTTTGAAATTTTATGAGGGTGCAAATAATTATATTCTCTGAGAATACAAAAGCAAAAAGAAAAAGAATTATTTACTATATTTCATTGCTATGCATTACGATGTATAGATTATACAAAGGAGTAATATACAAGTTCTCTGCACTGACAACAAAAATAAAAAGTAAAAAAAGAAAGAAAAAAAACAATATCAAACACAGAGTTATAGCAGTAGTAGCGGGGGTCATGTATTGTAAACCAGCTTGAAAAGTGGGTTTTGAATTTTATTTTGAAGGAAGAGAGCGAGTTTGAGTTTCTGATAAGGGGAAGGAGTTCCATATAGTACTTCTACTCTCTCATACACACACACAGAAATACACAGACAGAGTACCTTTAGTAGTGATGACTTCTGTGAGGCAGCAGCGTAGTGTATGTGACTGAGCATCCTTTTGTGGCAGCAAACAGAGCAGCATTATCCTGGCTACACAGCGGAGGAAGGCCATCTCCGAGTCTGGGCTGACCAAACAGGGATGGAGTGGGAAGGGCCGAGAGCACTCATCTGGTCTGAGAATGAACACAAGAAAGACACAGATTCAAATTGAGAAACACACAGAGACAGAGAGATCAAATTTCAAACATTATTCTGGCAGAGCAGGATGCCAGATAACATTAAGACACAGATAAAGCAGATAAACACTGACATTATTGTTCATACTCCAGCTGTGTCATATCTCACCCTTTTAGCTTCCACGACACTGTGCTGATACAAGTGTTTTCATGATACCAAAGTCACCACACAGATAATGAAACATGAAATGCTAACAATTTGATGATTTTTTTTAATAGAGTTTTAATGGGATCATTTTATTATGGTTTTAGAATGTAGTTGCTTTAAAATGCTGCAGTAAAACAACATGGGAAATCATCACAGATACCTAGAGACTTGTACAAGAATATGCCGATAAGACTTCAATTAGAACATTTTATGGAAGATTGCAATCAATGTTTTTTTCTGGTGATTATTAAAAATGTTGCAGGGAAAGAAAGAACAAGAAAATAATGACACATATTTCAACAAAAGGTAAATGTGAAGAAAAATAATATATGTAGATTAGTAGGGGTGTGACAAGATCTCGTCACATGAGATCTCACGAGATGTGATTTGACGAGATTGCCCGTCACGTTAAAATTCTGTCTCGCGAGATTTATCCAGCAAGCAGCCAGAATGACGGAAAACACAGGTATTACTATTGACGACGCCCCCGCCACTTTTAAATCGTTTGTTTGGCAGCATTTTGGGTTCCCGGCAGAAATGATAAATGGTAAGAGAGTGACTGATAAGACACGGACAATATGCAGACACTGTATGCAAACAATGCCGTACAGCGCGGTAAATACGAGCACAATGCAGAGACATTTACAGCGCTACCACAGCTCAGTACTCACATCAACAACTGCGCCTGCTGACAGAGAAGAACTTTTTGTTTTGCACATATTGTTTGCACTTGAAAAAAGGACAAATGTATAATTTTTTTTCTATATATTTTAACTTTTATAACATTCTATTTTAGTTTCAATTTCTAGAGGAATAAGTTCATTAAAAGGAATAAGTTCATTAAAAGTTAACGCTTACAGAGTTATAAAATCCATGTGCAACTCAGTAAAATAAAAGTCCGTTGTCCAGGCATTCATATAATTTGTAATTTAGTTTTCTTAAAATCTCGTCACACCCCTATAGATTAGACATTTCTGAGTTGTATATTTCTGAGGTTACGAGGTGCACTTGAATGAAGCATGATGTCACTTTTTGTTACACTATCATCTAACAATATATTAGCTTCTGGAAAGTGACCTCCTATATCTGGCAAAGCCAGACTTCCATTTCGGTTTATTGGTCATTGTTTATTATCAAACAAACTCCCACAAGTCCAGAGATAAAAGCAAATAAAAATCTAAACAATATCAACCTCCTATACGTCCCAAGATACTTTGGCCAATGGTTCCACCTCTGTGCAGCTCTCCATACAGATTTGTCACTTGCATGCAACCATAGCAACCACTGCTCAAACATGATTGGTCAATACTATTCGGACTGCAAACAGCCCTGGAACTGTTTCCAGTAGGGCAGCCATTTTTTGTGAGAAAGTAATAAATAAAAATAATCACTCCAAATTTAATTGGCATTGTGAAGCCAAAATTTAACATTACTGTCACAGCTCTGCCTAATAATAAATGATCTATGGCTCAAAGTAGTTTGTATTCTTATATCACTTGTATTTCTGGCAGCAGTGCTGCCGGAACTAAATGCAGCAACGCAGCGAGTGCTTCTCTGGTAAAACATGATGCCAATCAATAATCAATTCATGTGTTGACCTGTGTTTTAAAAATGTATTCCTGACTGAAACACAGTGAAAAGATAGAAGAAGATAAAAATGCATTATTCTTCCTTTTAGATGTCATAGAGCTGCATCTGGGTCGATATGCATGCATAATACCTGTGCATAAAAAATTAAATTTAGTGCAATCTTTGACATTATCAAACTGCAGTCAAAGAATGTCTAAAGAAAGACTGTTGACTAAAGCTAGACTAAAACAGTTTGGATTTCTTTGACTAAAACTAGTCTAAAATGCCAGGACATTTCATAGACTAAAATGTAAAAAAAAGAATACAAGCTGACTAATATTAAACTAATGTAAAAAATAGTCCAAAAACCAACACTTCTGTGGAGGCAGTGGTTTAAGACTTGACTGAGTCATGTCATCCTGAAAACTTACAGTTACAGCTTTTCAGCTGTTTCAGTGTCGATGAGAGTTGATGTCTAACTGCAGGATAATTATTGTTAAAAAAAATGATAGTTTTAATAAATAAATAAATGTTGAGGAAAAATGTCATCTTTTTTCACAATCACAGGGGGGCAAGGATTTAAAATATCAATCGATGGCTCTCCTTGACGACAAATTTTCTTTAAAACCTCATTTTGAGAAAAATGGGACAGCCCTAGTTTCCAGTAACAAAATAATTGTCCCTTGCCAACAGATTCCACATATTGATGTAGAAGTCTGTTTATATAGATTAGACTGTGGGTAAAATCACAGACAGCAATATTAGAAGAGACCATATTTAATAGGAGGATATTGTCTAGTATCAGTGCAACACTAGCTGCTACACTGATTACTCCTAAATTATTGAGGACGAGGGAGACCAGGCATTTCTGTAGTGTGATCAAATCAGTTACCATGATATGCCAAGATAATGATACCAGACCAGATTGTGTGAATCATCACGCTGTCTGTCTGCTCTTTCTGCGTGTGTGTTGTGTCTAAGTGTACCTGGCAGATGCTGCCTGGTGATACAGGAAGTGAGTGTGGAGGATTTTTCTTTACGCTGTACTACTGAATTACACAGAATTTCACCCATCCTAAAAATAGCGGCGCTGTGAATGGACACTGGTGGGAAGGGGAAATGTTTCTTAGGAGCAAACTGAGCCTGACACATCTTATCTTGATTTGTTGGACAATAATGCAGCTTTAACTATTTTGCAATTCTATGCATGTGTTTTTCATACCTTGCAGATGCAGCCTTGAGGTCAGTGAAGTGTGTGTGTAGGATCCGGATGCTGTCGTAACACACCACATTGACAAGGTCTATGTCAGCAAGCCGGGATCTCAACTGCCCGATCATCTGCCACCAGTCCTCGGACAACATGGAGTAGAGCTGGCCCTCGTCTCGACTCAAAGGGATGTACCAGGACAGGATGTAGTCTCTGTAGGCGTAATCGAACACTGTGGAGACACAGAGAGAGAGCTTTTAACTTGCTTTTTTTATATGTTGGAATATCTTTTTTTGTAAAAAGACATTAGTTGCAGCCCTACAGTTAGTGACAACTAACTACTACTATAACTACAACTAACAAATCAAATCAAATCTTCACGGTCAGTTATTGTTATTTGGTTCATAAACTGGTGTAAAATGTTTCCCAAAGCTGAAGATGCAACCCAACATGTCTTTTTTTGTCCAGACCAACACTCCACCGCCCAAAGATCATCAGTTTACCATTATAAAAGACTACAGAAACCAAAAAATAACCAGAGAATTTTAATATTTTCTTCTTAAAAATGAGTCAAATCGGTTATCAAAATAGTTGCAAAATAGCAACTAATCAATTAATCGACTAATTGTTGCAGCTCTACTATAGAGACAAATAGATTATGGAGTACAAACGTGGGTGAAGAAGGAAGAAATATCGGTTTCATCATCATGCTGGTTCTATTATGATTATCTCCCAGGGACCTTGAAATAACCACAGCATTCTACGCTCCAAGTTTCATTTCCAGGCAAACTATTTGAAGTCATAGAAGAAGCTCCATCTATCACCTTTTAATCTGTCCAGGGTTGCCACGTCCTCTGAGGCACTAGAGGTTATCACAGCATGCTCTGGACACTGGACAGGATGCCAGTTAATCAGTTAATCACAAGTCTAAATAAATAGCCAGCTTTAAGTTTGGTCTCAGGAGTATTTTTTTGTATTTAAGATTTGTGGGGAAAATCGCAATCTAAGCATAGAAAACTCAAGGGGTTTTAGACTTAAGGCATATGAATGTTTCCCATCACTGCTGCGACTAGATCTTGCGAGAGCCATATCTCACTGCTTCAAAAGTAGAGAAAAAAGATTGTAAAGTATAATGCACAGCACTTTGTCTGCATTAAAGCAGAAATTCAACTGTGTAATTTCAATTGCACACAGATCCTAATTCAGATTGGCTTTGAAGTGAGTGTGGTACTTTCCCCGCTTTGAATTATAAATAAAGACAAATTCCATAAAAGTTGTGAATCGAATCATTCTTCTCTTTTTTTTGATTTGCTAACTTAAGGAAACATCCTCTGGTTCTTTCAAACATGCGTAACTGTTATATCTTCACGCAGAAAAATCAAAGATCAAAAGATGGGACAGCAGTATCACACGTGTCACGAGGATTACCGTTGCATCTGATCGGAGCCACTTCACTCTGGTTATATTTACATTTCACGATGTTTGCCGCAAACATACCGTGTCTCACATAAGGCACAGCAACAGCCCAGCTTTTCCGCCTTTTAACATTTTACTATGCAATAAGGTTCTACATGTTTTGGTGGGTTTTATCCAGGTGTTTTGTGCATTGATATGTGGCTTTATCACTCAATAAAGGACATAGGTTACTAATATGTCATCAGGAGTCAACCCTGGAAAAATACATCTTTTACCTTTAGGAGCAGACAGCAATAACCTTCTAACCCCCTCTGGTATTGCATCAAAATAACAGAGATAACATAAAATTCCCAATTATGACATTTCCCCAAAACAAGAAAATGCTGTAAAATGTCAGCCATGTGTCTCCATCAGTGGAAACGTATTCACATTCATTACTTGGGTAGAAGTATAGATTCCATGTTTTAAAAATCTTACTCAAGCTTTTAACTCAAGTAAAAGTGTAAAAGTACTGGTTTCACTACCGAAAGTACAAGTTATGTTGCTTGTCAAAATAAATGAGCTGAAATCACTTTTTGGCAGAGATTTTGCAGTTTATGTGTTGTATTGTCACTCTTCAAGTTTTCAAACAGGTAATAATGAACGAGTGAGCTAAACTCTATTAAACACTGAAAACTGAGAGCTATTCCTTTAACTCACAATATATAAGCTGTAATCACTTTTTAGCCCGAGAAAAAAAAAGTGTATCTGCACATGTAAAGTATCTGCACATGCTCTTGTGTGGGTGTGACACCCTCAGTGTAAATCCTAGAGCCATCTGTCACTTGGCACATACTGTGAAACTGTGTGTGCGTGTGTGTGTGTGTGTGTGTTTCATGACTAGGATGTCGTTCTACTGTTGTAATCCGCTATGGGAGGGGTCAATGTCTGGTCATGATGGAAGCAGAACTCCACCAGTCAGCAGTTTTCCTCAAAAACAGAAGTTTAAAGTTCTGTCCATAGTGTCAGAAACATTTAAAAGCAGTGTTGGAAAATGAAGCGTGTGTCTCAACACTCGCAGTGAAATGGGGACCGATATATGAGGAATATGTAAACTGATTTCTAGAAGGGAAGGAAACATTATTCTCTAATTTTCTTGGGAAGGGTATAGTGAGCAGAATATTTCATTTTTCGGACACCTAATCATTAGATTTGCATTATCATACATTGGGCCTCATGTAGGAAGTGATATGTGAACAAATTTCCTTTTTCGAACAAATTTCTTTTTTGTATATATCTGTGATTTGTTCTTATTTGTTAGTACTAATTGTAGAGCTGCAATGATTAGTCGATTAATCTACTATTTGCCAACTAGTACATTAGGTTAACTATTTTTTTAACTATTACATTAACTATTTTTAAGAAGAAAATATTAAAAACCTCCTGTTCCAGCTTCTCAAATCTAATTATTGTCTGGATTCTTTAGGTGTCTACAAAAGTAAACTGATGATATTTGGGTTATGGACTGATGGTCAGGACAAAAAAAAGATATTTCAGGTTGCAACTTTAACTTTAGGAAACAGTGATCGATATTCGACCCCAATTCATGAAAATAATGAATTATTTGTTTCAGTACTCAGAATATGTTAGTTTCAAACTCTAACCAATTTATTCTAGGATTCACAGATGATTTTTTTGCTCTTCTCTTAAGTAAGAAAACATTTTACAAATGGTCAAGACTCTTACCAAAATGAAAAAGAAATTGTTTCTCTAAATCAAGAAAATATAAATTTTACATTCCAAAAAAATCATAGACATATCATGTCGAACGTGTGGGCTAAAGAAATACTAAGGGTCTATTGATCCTAGTTTAGACTATAAAAACTGTCGATTTCACTACTTTCACTGCAGAAGATTTCTTCCTCCAGCCTTTTTTCCCCCAATATAGTATTTTGGGAAGTCACCTATGTTAATGAGAAACAATGGGCCACACCCTCCAATTTATTATCAAGTGGGATTCATCATGCTGCACACCTGGATAAGAGCAGTCTTGGAACTTAGAAAAGTTTTCTGAATTTGGAGTTGACTTCACTTAGTGTTTTCTTTTAGCAGAAAATGAAGAGAAAATGTGTGACATTGAAGAGAATGATTGCAAAAAATACCCTGTAATATCCAAATGATGACTTGAAAGGAATGTAATTCACCCATGACAAAATGTGTTTAATTAAGGGTGTTTTATGCAATGTAGATTGACAGATTCACAATGAAGACACTCAAAGCTTCAAAAAGTAATTACAAGGTACTAGATAGCATGTTGAGAGTGGCAGAGCTTTCTTTTGAGTTGTGATGTGTGTCAGAGTGACAAATTGAAATATAAATCCTTGTCCAAATGTGAAAATGCATCTTTTTGTTATATCAATTTTGTCTTGTCAATTGTGGTGTCAACAGAAATAAGGTTTAACTCTCAAATCAGGCATCACTCTCTCATGTGATCCACTTTAAGAATTCTGAGTCAATTTGTTATTCACGCTTCCTCTGAAAAGAACAAGAAACATTTGAATCGCCAGTCACTCTGCAAAAATGGTTAAAAAAAAAAAAAAAAAGCATGAAGGCATCCCCTCATCCCCGGAAGATGAAATTTAAATGTTTCGAATCGATGTTTCAAATGTTTTCCATTTTTTCCACATGACACGAAACCTCTGATGCAGATTAAATTATCTCATGTGTGTAAAAGGGTTTTTGCAAACGCTTTGGGTTTTTGCAAAAAACTTGAAAAGATGTCAAAGCAGAAAAATGAATCATTACCTTCCTTCAGGGCTTTGTCTACATTGTGTGACACCACCACCCTCCGACTCTGGCTCGACTCCTGCACTGGCACCAAAAAACGAGCCTGAAAAAAATCAAGGACTTCAGATCACGTCTTCACTTCAATGACAGCGGGGGACAACACCATAAAAAGCAGGAAATAAACGGGCGACAACAGGAAATAAAGGAAGAACCTTCACCAGAATACAAAGGGAGTAGCGCCTGTGCCTAAAATCCTAAAAATAGATTTGCCATCACTCATACGAGACATTCACCAGAAGAATGCTTGTGATATATATTCCTCCACTGTCAACATTAATAAGTCATCAATACACAGCACTGGACAAACACTGCTGAAGGCAGAGACACCAAACACTATCAAGGACACAATCACTTTCCTTAAAGAATAGATCATCCTGCATCCTGTGTGTGTGTTATAGTGTGTCTAAATCCAGCAGCATGGCTGCATTTTAATGTATTATGGAACACAGCAAGGATCTGAGGGCATGGAGAGACGGGTCATGGGATAAAAGATGGAAGAAGGGAGGAGGAAAATAACTGAGCAGAAAAACAAGGATGAAGCAGTCAAGATGAGCAAAGGAAGATAGCTGAGGGTGCCTGTTCAGCGTTTTTTGACATTTAGGTCAACATGATGTCACATGTGCTCTGGTCTGTTGGAGTATAAGGTTAGATACAAGAGAGGTACCTTTAACTAGGGCTGCAACTAATGACTATTCAGATAGTTGATTAATCAATTCATTATAGACACAAGGGGAAAATTGGGTGCTTGGTGTCCAGACTAAATTTCACAGCGAAGTGAATTCACATGCAGTGAAGGATGGGTATACCCAGGCTATCAGTTTTATAAATTGAAGGTGAATTTATCCTGTTAATGTTTATAATTTATTTATTTACATAAAAGCAGTGGAGATATTTGTAGGTGTTGTTATTTACATTTTTCAGTAATTTTTACTGGTCTGGTACACTGGTCTTGAGATCAAATTGCTCATGAACTAAATTGAGTTAGACACTGCTGGTCCAGACCAACAAGGATTAGTTGTTGGTCTAGGTCATCAGATCATCAAAAATCATCAGTTTACGTTCATTAAGAAAATAGAAACCAAAAAATAATCTGATTTGAGAAGCTGGAACCAGAGAATTTGGACATTTTCTTCTTTAAAAAAGTTGCAAGTGGATTCTCAAAATTGTTAGTGATTAATATAATAGTTTTTTTTCGCAATGAATCGACTCATTATTGTAGCTCTGACATGGAATTCCAGCAGAACGGGGGAATGCTTTCTAATTGTGTACTTCTGATGTGATATCTGACAGTGTGAGGGTGCTACTATAGGAGAAGTGCAGAACACAGCGTGTGAGTAACGAGACTGGAACTCTCCCAAAGTATCTCACCATGAGCTTGTTGAAGAAGTCTTGCCGCGAAGCAGAAAGCCTCTTGCTCCTGTCAAAGCAGCTGACTTTGAGCGGACTCTTCCGGACGAGCAACACGAAGCTCCCGGCCAGGAAACACAGCAGGGCGAACGTAACGTAGATGAAGAGCTTCAAGAAGAAAGAGGTGAGAGTCAGGCCTCCCCAGGCCAGCTGGAACACTACTGCTGCCACCACGCCCAGGCAGAAAGCCGGGACGAACCGGAACGGAGAGGTCGCGGCGGCGGCGGCGGAGGAGAAGGACGCAGAGGTGGCCGACATGGGCCCCTCTGCTCCCCCGGTGCTGCAGCTGCTGCTGCTTCCTCCAGCCTGTGGCGTAGCGGTAGTTGAGGGGGTGGGCATGCTGCGACCCCACCATCCATATATGTGTCACTGCGAGTTAGGCTGAAAAGTTGATGCTGCTCCGCCGCCAGAGAGGCAGGTTCGCCGCGTCCGCTCGACTACAACGCCGCCTCCAGGATGAGGCATCCCCGCTCCGACATCTCCTCGCCGTCCTCCAGGCTCCTAGCATCGGCCCGCCCGGCGGCCACCGGCCCGCAGCCCCGCCAGCTTAGTCATCCACGGTCTGGTAGCGGAGAGTCCACACACGGCAGCAGCAGGACGGCAGCCGGCTGGTGTCTGAGAGGGTGACAGAGAGAGAGAGAGAGAGGGAGAGGGAGATGGAGACCCGGGACGGAGACCCGGGATGAAGACCCGGGATGGAGGGGTGGAGCAACAACCGCCGTCACCTTGGAGACAAATAGGTGGAAGCGTAGCTTAGCGACTGTTGCTAACGGGGTTTAACAGGAAGCAGCATGAGTTTCTGCAGTTTCCGTTACAACAAAAACGACATAAGCTACAACGCGAAATAAGCCCCCGAACTGCTTTACGCTAAACTAACTATAATGTATTCACGTTAGCTAGCTAACTAGCTTTCCTGCTAGTTAAGAGAGCAGTTCACTGTCGCCGCTAATATTCGCTTACTTACCTATCGTCAAAACAAGGTGTGAAGTAACAACTCTACATTGTCGCTTTGCTCCGTGTAAAGAAGTACTCGCAGGTTTTTGCGGTGGCGAATTAAAAGTAGTGACGTTTTGAACGCGGCGAGAATATGACAGCACCCCCAGACAGATAAAAACAACAAGCGGCTGACTGATGATCTCTCTGAACGTTAAACGGCTGTCAGCCAATCAGCGTCGGTGTTAACGTCGTGGGTACGCCTGTTTTCAGTGCCGGGGCGGTCCGAGCACGCGGTGGGTAACGACGGATCCGTGGACGCTCAGTGGAAACAAAGCGACACGCGGGCGGAGACCGAAGAAATCCAGCACACATATAGGTGAAGGAGCATGCTACGTCTCGGACTATTGACTTTTTTTTCCAGACATCGGTTTCAATTAACGTCTACGACTCTGAAAATGTTTTTCTTTGTTTTAATTCATAAAACATGACCTAGCTGCCATTACAGTAACATTATATGTGTATATTGACAGACAAAACATAATCCTCACATATTAATATATGGACACCGCCTCATCTATTTCTATTGACTCAAAAGGGATAGCATTAAACCCCTATATATCTTAATATTAATATGAAATATTAATATATTATACTATTTTATTATTGAACTGTAGGATCACATCTACAGAATGGGTCATGAAGCCATATAAGTTAATAATCAATCGTAAATAAACAGCAGCAGTCGTAAGGCTTTTTTCCCCTTTTAACAGATCAGCCTGTCTTGTTTTCTTTAATTTTGGACTCCTGACATACATGGATTTGTGGTATCAACAGAACAAGTGGGTGTCAGTCAAAGTCCAACAAATCCCAGATCCTTCATGTGATTTATTATTATGCGCACGTGCACATTGACACGCACAACGTGTCAACGCGCACAACGTGTCAACGCAGAAAAAAATGTCCAGTTCATATGTACAATACAGTAAAGGAATGCCTTATATAAATATTATTATTTGTTGTCTAAGTGAAAGTGTTTTATATTGTCGCGCTGTGTTCTTCCGCGTGGCGTGGATAAAGATTCACACAAGATGATTCCTCTTGAAGTTTACTGTAACTCTAGTATACATTACAAGTTCAAAATAAAACGAGAATTGTCCCTCCATCTATGCTACGAGCTGAGAGAGATGAACTTAACCTGAAGACTGATTAAAAAATAACGGAACATAGACTTAATAATCTGGCCACGTGAACAGAACAGCCAATCAGAACGCTAGAACCATCTCCTGTGGGGAAGAGAGAGGGGACAAACAATTCTACAATAGTGTTTTATTCTTTAGGATAAACCGCCTTGACTTGGGTAATTTAACAAGCTTTCACAATGGCAGCTGCTTCAAGAACCAGGAGAATCTAGTGCAGAGCCTCTGAGAAGCTCTAAACATCATTCTTGAATCAATTACTACTGCCAATTGATGAGGTTTATTATCTAGGCTGCTATGATAAATAATTGATACACCACATTCTATGCATGTTCACAGTCACCCACTGTCAAGGCCTTTTTGATCGAAATGATTAATAAATATATGCTGTTTTCTGCATTGATAAAGCTTTTTGTACTCTCCCCAAAAGTTGAAAAGATGACATAGGCCATTATTTTAAAATATGACGACCTATGACATGAAATAATTCAATGGAGAAAAAACACAAATATTTTCTTATTGTATTCAGTGACGGTTAAAATTAAAATGACAGAAACAATAGAGCTGGATGCATGTTCACAACCTTGTTAATAATCAGATGCCTATAAAAAAAACTCAGTTTTAATGTGAAATCATTCTTTTATTTCAATTGTTTATAATACATATATATTTGATGTTGATCTTTACCAAATTCCCAGTACTGAGCTATGCTCATTACATTGCTATCATAGCTTTAGGGATGACATGACATGTCACTTTTGGTCATATCATTCATATGTATATATAGCAGTTCTTGTTACTATCGCTTTACCATTTGATAATAGCTTCTTTCCCTTCTTCAGCCCAATGTGTCTGTGTGTTTCTGACAGATTTGCTGACATCAGATTTCCCTTTTCTCCACTGACACAGACAACTGCTTCCCCTTTAAACACACATATCTATAAAACAGTCAATAGGTTTCACAAGTGCTGAGAGTACTGTTTCTTCTATAGGCTACATTGCTATATACAGTAAGCTGCCAAACTCTAGTTTATTTTCTCTCTGTGTTGTTTAAGCGTCCGGTTTTATTTATGACATCTACAACCGTTCGTGTGATCTGAATCATTGGTTCATCTTGTAACTTCCATTTCCTCCTTCCAGATACAAACTAATGACACAGGAAGCATATTTGTCTTCAGGAGTTATTGGGGTTGATTATTGCTCACTGTGCAAAACAAGTCTTCACAAGGATTATACAATACAAATTTTAGTGATTTAAAATCTGAAATATGGTTTTACTCTATTTAGAGTTTATCTCAGTCATCTCAGTGCATTTATCACAGCACTATTCACATTCGCGCAACGTTTAGTTTAATCTCCACAACATTTTGTGTGAATCATAGCAGCAATATCTCTCTACTTTATTCAAACAAACTGTAAAAGCTTTTGGCCCAGTTACTTTTATTCAACTGCTGTTTGATAACATCCTCCACTTATATCATGTCTGTCAAAATTAACTATACTTGTAAATAATGAATAGTCAGCCCATATAAAACTAATAGTCTTTGATTCATCAGCTGAGTAGTTTCGTACAAAACTGTTTAAATAGTTGTCAAAATCTGTCAAGCAAATTCAATACTTTCTATTTTTTTTCTGAAAATGTCTCCTAAATTCAACCTTTTCTCTCAGGTGAACCTCAACTTTCACTGATGAGAAGGGCTGTGTGAAACTTTAGATGTTAGATATGCATGAATGATTTACAGAATTGTTAGTTAGTTTGTTGTATGTTCAGTTCCAGTATGTTTTATAATATTGTTACTAGGGAGTTTATTTGCAGGAAAAAAATATGAAACATACATATTCAGTGTCTTGTACTCTGTTACGTCACTAAATATAGTAATGTGTCACTTTACTGTAGTTTTCAAATGATTGTGTGAATAGTATATAGTTCTGTCTTGATTATTTTCAGGTAGTGTCACCATGATCTGACTTTATTTTGCAATGGAAAACATTTGCAGAGCAAACTATCATAATGCAAACATGACAGACTTGTTCTATTTGTTGACACTAACACTTTTTACTGGCAAAGATACTTGCATTTTAGGAAGGAACTATCCATTTTTTAACAAGAGACATGTTTTTGCAGGTTTTGCAGTTTGTAATGATTGTTTTGACAAATGCTAATTAACTGTTGTGGAAATGGAAATAGTGATAATGAGAAATGCACCAAAGCGACTGAGAAAGACGGTAATAACAAAGCTGTATTCTTTGCAATTTGCAGTTATCAAAGCAAAAACATTCGTTAACGCTCCATGTGAAGGTACAGTCATAAGACAGTTACATTAATATTATGTCAATGTCATAAACATTTATGACTGCTGTCATTAAGTGCCATTGGGTTTTTATAATGACAGGCTTACATTGCTTGCATTGTCAAATAAAGTGCTCACGCAACACTAACACTTCATTGGACAATAAATGTTGGTTTAATACTTAATGACAGCAGTCACAACTGTTTATGACACAGTCATGACTGTGTCTTGTCGGTCTTATGACGATACCTTCAAGCGTTACCAAACATTCAACATCTGCTCATGTTTGATCTAGAAACCTGGACGAACAGCATTGGGATCATCAGGATCAATTTTGAAGTTCGTGGGTCTCAGCTGCATGACGCTGGTCTTCAGGGAGTACCACCATCCTCTCCAGGTGTACCACACGACACCATCGTCTGTGATGGACTTGTAGTGTCCTTTGGGGTAGTACAGGCCATTAAGGTGGGCAAAGTGACACCTGGGTGGCAATAGAATAGAGAGGAAATATTTCTTTACTTTTTTACTGTAATGAATGATCATGATCATTTCTGTTGCATATGTTTGCACAGATCACAAAACCCGTACTTGTTGAACCACCAGCCTCCTTTGTCTTCCTGTGCACAATTTCCTTTGTAGTTATCGTTATCCCGGTCGTAGGTGCTGAATTTCATGCCCTGGTGACTGGACCAGTCTGACACACCAACCTGAAAACCTCCAGACAGAGCATCTCCAGCCGTACCCACGTAGTCTCCAAAGGTAAGTCGATAGTGATCCTGCAGAGAGAAATGAACGGAAGGTTTGTTGAATCAGATCTGCACGGAAAGGAAGAAAAAACAAAAACTACATACACCGGGTTGCAGTTTATGCATGAGATTTTGAACTGTTTTTTCTCATGATTGTCACATCAACAACACCTTTTCATCTGCTACTTTGAAGTTCTTGTACTCAGCGTAGCGCTGATTTCCATCAAAGTCTTCCAGATTAATCCATAGAGAATAATTCCCTGGAATATGCAAATAAACAATTCATTAAAAACAAACAATCCAACCATATGCATTCAAAAGTACAGATAGGAGAACTTCAGCCCCTTTTTTAACTCTGTATAGTCAAAGGAATTGCAGACTCAGATGAAAATTCTCTGTGGGTTTGTCACTTTGAGCGACACTGATCATATTACACATAGTAAGAATAGAATAATATTGATGAGTGAAGCTCTAAATAATAACATGCAGTTTTTTAGAGGTAATTGCAGACCTTGTGCAGTGATGTAATGCAGGTTGTCGTTCCCAAGCCAAAACTCTCCTAATTCTGCATTCATGTCTCCAAAACCATCCTTATACTCCGCCCATGATCTGATAGATAGATAGATAGATAGATAGATAGATAGATAGATAGATAGATAGATAGATAGATAGATAGATAGATAGATAGATAGATAGATAAGATTCATTTAGATTTAATTGAACTCTTCTCAGGTGGAAATGTCTTGTATTTGGTGCATTTAGTCCAATATTGAGTAGAATTATCTTATTCCATTGGTAGATAATGTAGTTTATTTCAATGTTCTTGTACCATATTATTACTTGTTAAGATAACATAATTTTGTATTATTGATTTCATTATATTTACATTTATAGTTGCCATCACAGACGCACCTGTTGAATCTCTCCGTTCCACTGATCCTTCTTTGAATGACCGTCCAACCGCCTCCGTTTGTCATATCACAGTAGACCCTGACTGGAGCAGGGCTGCCATGGGGTTTAATGTTGTAGAAACTGCTGGATTTGGAGCCAGAGCTGAACAGCTTGGAGCAATCTGACCCACAAAAAATATACACTCTGAATTTGACAGATCATCTGGTTCTCATTTTGTTTCCAATATGAGAACCTGAAAGTGGTTATTCAGAGGATATTTGGATCTTTAAATGTTGAATTCCAGTCACAAGGCCCTCACTTACCTATGGGCTGTGAGTCCTGGCTCTGTTTGACCCTGGCTTGGTCGTCATTGTCAGGTTGCATCGGCAGCTTTAATCTGTGCAGCAGTTGTTCTTGTTTCTGGAGCTGGCTTTTCAGAAGTTTCTCCTGTTCTTGCAGTCGGGTCACTTCTTCTTGGCAATTTCCTGTCACCTACACACAAATTTTGAATTTGTAAGTGTAATGTATACTTCAATAAGAAGTAGAGAAAAGATTTTACTCTACGTTCTACTGTTTGTTTCAAGTGAATTACAATTAATGAATGATTCAAATTTGAAGTCAGCTCACCTCAAGACAAGGCAAGGCAAGCTTATTTGTATAGCACATTTCAACAACAAGGTAATTAAAAATGCTTTCCATAAAACATTAAAAGTGTTACATTTTAAAAACAGTTGATTGAAAGGGGAAAAATCATCTCATCTCATATACCTGCTTATTCCTCATTAGGGTCACAGGGGTCTGCTGGAGCCTATCCCTGCACATTACAGCGAGAGGCAGGGATACACCCCAGATGGTCGCCAGCCAATCATGGGGCACACACACCATTCACTCACACACTCACACCTACAGGCAATTTAGAGTCACCAATTAACCTGAGCATGTTTTGGACTGTGGGAGGAAGCCAGAGTACCCGGTGAAAACCCACACAGACACGGGGAGAACATGCAAACTCCACACAGAAAGGTCCCAGACCCAGGACCAAGGAGGACTTGAACCTGCGACCTTCTTGCTGTGAGGCAACAGCGCTAACCCCTGTGCCACCATGTCGCCCGGGGAAAACAAACATTTTTAATTTAAAACAAGAACAATAAAAATGAATTAAAATTAAATAAGATTAAAAATAAAACACAGTTACAGTGAAGTGGAAATGATTAAGAAATTATATCAGTAATAGGCAGCAGCAAACAGAAAAGTCTTCAGTTTTGAATTAAAAACAGTGAGAGTTGCAGCAGACCTGCAGTTCTCTGGAGGTTTGTTCTAGATCTGTGGGGCATAGAAACTGAAACTGTTTAGTTCTGACTCTGGAAACAGAGAGCAGGTCTGGATGGTTCATAAGGGATCAGCAGATCAGAGATATACTTAGGCCCTAGACCATTCAGTGCTTTATAAACCAAAAGGATTTTAAGGATACTTCTTCTCTGAGCACTGACTTTTAATTGTTCCTCTTTGGCTCCAAAAACAATTAGCACAGTTTTATCATTGTTTAATTGAAAGTTCTGGTACAATCAACTATTGATTTGCTTAATGCATTTACTCAGTTTTTGTATAGGATTATAATCTCCTGGTGATATGCTGATGTAAAGTAACCTTAGCAAATGGGAGCATGTAATTGTTAAATAGTAGAGGCCCCAGATTCATACCTTGGGGGACCCCACAGGTTATGTCTGTATGTTCAGACGTGTAGTTGCCTGTGGACATAAAATAGTCTTTGTCCTTCAAGTAGGATTCAAACCATTTTAATGCTGTACCAGTAAGTCACAGCCAGTTCTCCTGGCTGTCCATCTGGCTGTTAATGTCATATGTGAAGAGCAAGTTTCATCTTCATAACTTTGTAAACTCAATGACAAAACATAACACTGAACCCAAGAACCGAATATTTTGAAATTATGGGAAATATGGGAACTTATTTGCTTTCTTGCCCAAAGTAAATGCAAAGCTACAAGTACTTTACAGCTTTTTCCAAACATCTTAACACCTACCAGCCTACTGGTAATCTCAGTTTCATTTCTTTGATGTATTTCTCATTACCATTATTTATATTTGCACAACAGCTAATGCATTTCCCAAAACAATTAGTACAAATTTGCAAAACCTAGTTGATAACCTGCACAAGTCCAGATAACATTGTTTATGAACAAGATAGTCAAATTTGTCATGTTTTCATTATGACAGATTATTCTATAAATATTTTCCATTGCAAAAAAGTCATATCTTTTGTGACACTACCTGATGCTCAAGACATATGGTGCTGATATTGTGTAATTGGGTGTTTAGTACTTGGAGAAATTCAATCCCTATACAGCTTTACTAAACAACCTTGGAAATTAAAACCATTTTCACCCCAAATCCTACATTCCCTGAAGGCAACATGATATGGGCAGGTGTGTAGCCTTTAATTAAGCCTGTCGTGATTCTACACCTGCTTCATTTGATGCCACACCCCCCAAGTTAGATCAAGGTTAAAGTCTAAAACTAAAAAAACAAGATCTGAAAAATAATTTTAAAAATAAATAAATAATTGAAACTCTGAAGGATCTGAAAAGATAAAGTATGCAACTGAGAGAACTGGGATCCCAGATATCAAAACATGTGAAAGTGGAAAAACACTCTATTAAAAAAATAAAAATTATTAGTTGTAGTTCTAATTAACAGTGGATCACAATTACTATGATATTGTAATAATAGTGATAATAGCGATAATGCATAATTTAAACTGAAATAAATTGTACACTTGTTTTTATTTTGAATAGGTTGAAGTATTTTTTCAAAATTCAAGATCAAAACATGAAATTTCAGTTTAAATTTGTATGTTTTCAAGTAAAAAAAAACATTTGACCCAATATTAGCACCATAAAGCACCACCTTGCCATTTGTAAGCTAAAGTAAAGTTACACACTACTATATTGAGCTAACTTAGTACAAGACCATATTTTATTTACTGCATATGCTCTTAGCAATTCTAAATAGTCCACAGCATTGTATAAAAGAAAAAAAAATACACCCTTATTTACAACAAACAAACTCCCTTTAGAGCTGAGCCCTTCTCATCAGTGAATGGCCACATTCGCCAAATTTATTCATTTTAGGAGACATTTTCAGGATTAAAAAAAACAGGTATTGGAATTTGCTTCACAGATTTGCAATGAAATGAGGGAATGACTTTTCATTATTCAGAAGTATAGTTAATTTTGCCTGACATGACATTAGCGAATGAGTTTATCAAACAGCAGAGAGTTGTATGAAAGCAATTGATGCATGTCCAACAGGTTTTGCAGTTTTTGAATAACATAGAGAGAATCTGCTACTATGAAGCACACAAAATGCTGTGGATGTTGAACTAACTGTTGTGCAAATGTTAATAGTGATGTGAGAAAAGCAACAAAGCGACTGAGAAGAACTGTTACATGACAGGTTACAGTTTTACAGGGAGTATCTCAGGGCTTTTCAGGCCCAGTGACTCTCTGGAGTCTGGTGATAATGTTCTCATCTAACTCAAGAAAGTAAATAAATATACATGTATAATTCACAAAATTTCCCTGTCAAATGATGATAACCCCAAAATGTTTTTATTTTTACTTTACCCAACCACAAAAAAAGAAGAGTTACTATCCCTCTTGCTGCTAAAACATTGAAATACTGGATGTTGCGCAACATCTTTGCTGTTATCTGTTTTTGTGGAATCAGACCTGTAACTGTAGGAAGTTTCAAACATGTTTTCAGATGACAAAAACCCAGAAGAGAATTGTACCACCATCTTAAATCCAGGGTTAAAATTTGTGGAATCTAATCTAATCTAAAATACCCGCATCCGTGTATACTTACACAGAAAGACCGAGAGCAAGCTGCGATGACCGTGAGGCCTGTGAGCAGCACCAGGGAGGCTTGCATCCTCTTCTCGTTCAGATATTGTAGCACTGAAGGGAAGTCGATCAAGAAGAGGACTTCTTCTCGCTGTCGATTGCAGTTGAATCTGTTTGACTTTCACCTGAAAAAAATGTGTTGGATTTACAAAATCTTTCCCACGCCTGCAGCCAAAAGGAGCCGTACCCAAGGAGAAGGAGAACCTGACGAAATGTCTGATTCTCTACAGCCGTAAAATACACAAAACATGCAGCGATGTCGGGAACAGGCACGCACACGTGCCAAACACAACTGCACTTTCCAGAGAACACTTTGTTTTGGTTCTACGAAATAGAATGGAATTGAAAATACTTCTTTTTTTAACAAATCCAGCATCGAATATTGCGCAACATCCCCAGATCTTTCTTCTTTTGCTTTTTTCCCCTCTACTCTTCTACTCTCCACTTATCAGCCTCCCCTCTTCCCTTATCCAGCCTGTTTTCTCTGTGAGTGTCATTAAAAGACTCGAGTAGTCATTTTGCTGATGAGCATCAGGCCTGTTGTGCCATTTCAAATCGTTGCAAATAGCAAAATGCCACTGAAGGTCAGAGCTGATCAGCCCAGGAAGAGACTTTTTTTTTTCAAATGATCACAAAAGGAACTTGAGTGAATAGCAGCTGTCAGATCATTCAAAAATAAAGAGACCAAAGAAAGAAAAAGAAGATTTATTCAAAGATACCAGTTTTATCTAATCGTTGGCAATTATGTGTTAAAAAGCCTTTAAAGATATTGTTATTTGCTGTAACACAGTATATAATAGTTTGTGAAATAGGCTTATTCCCTTTCATAGCACAACCATACAGATACTGCTAATAAATAGTAAGTGGCCCCTCTGTTGTTTCAGCTGGGTTGTCCTGGCAACAGGAAATCCCAGGCCAAATGAGTAAAAACACTGGCAGTCCTCTGTTCCTCCTCATTTCTCCCTAACACACCTGGAAATATGTCAGAACGTTGTTGTGCAAGAAGCTTATCTTATCGTTCGCAATTTTGTGAGTTTACCCTGACTCTTGCTGTCATGTTTACACTGAAAGCAATGTCTACTTTACTTTCTGTTTTCCTGTGATTTTATTGCAATTCATTCAGCAAATATTACATCTTTGGGATATTCAATATTTACTCTTGCAATATTATTTTCTTTTTATACACCCAGTGATAGAAAAAAAAGAAAAATAAATAAATTCATAAAAACATTACATAATATATAAAAAGAACATAATAACAATAAAATATAAACAACATTTAATTCTCAATATAATATATGAGATGTCATCATTTTTGGGGGGGGGAATGGGTTTTATGTGTTGTATTTTCCCATTAAGGGTATTTTATAATGCACTTTCTGGCAGAAAAATCATTTTTTGGCAGTTTGACAGTTGTCATTAGAACAACCAGAATAAAATAGAGTAATGAGGATATTTTTAAAATGTAAAGAGTAGTAACTTACAGAAAACTTTCATATAGTTGTTTTGATAGGAACATTGTTTTGGTGAGTCAGATATTCAACTCACAGGGCGGCAGGAAAAAAAATGAATTTCCTTTGAATCTCCTGTCACGGTGGCGCAGGGGTTAGCGCTGTTGCCTCACAGCAAGAAGGTCGCAGGTTCAAGACCTCCTTGGTCCTGGGTCTGGGACCTTTCTGTGTGGAGTTTGCATGTTCTCCCCGTGTCTGCGTGGGTTTTCACCGGGTACTCCGGCTTCCTCCCACAGTCCAAAAACATGCTCAGGTTAATTGGCAACTCTAAATTGCCCATAGGTGTGAGTGTGTGAGTGAATGGTGTGTGTGCCCCACGATTGGCTGGCGACCATCTGGGGTGTATCCCTGCCTCTCGCCGTAACGCGCTGGGATAGGCTCCAGCAGACCCCTGCGACCCTAATGAGGAATAAGCAGGTATAGAAAATGACTGACTGACTGAATCTCCTGTTTCAATTTTCCCAAAAGTGTGTTCCTCACACTGATATCATATCACATCCTAGTGGTATAATCTGTTTGTAACATCTAAAAGTAATAATAGATGTGTGTGTTCCTTATTTCAGCAAGAGAGTAGAATATATTTCTATTCCCTGTGTCGCCACCTGTTGGAATAAGAGTGGAAATGACAGCCATGTCGGCTGTTGCCTCACAAATATTTCATCACCAATGAGATCAGGTGCCATTTAAGCTTTTACACATTCTACTCTATCAAGGGGTTCGAATGATAGACGTTTTTGTGTTCATTAGTCCCCCAAAGTGATCCGTAATCAGGAAGGGGCTCAAGAGGGGCTTCTATCCTTGGGCCGCTGGGATCCTGGAGGAGATCAGTCATGCACATATGAAGTTTTATAAAAAACTGATTTACTCCATTTTTACAGTGAATACACTTTTGAAATCCTCAAAAAAAATCTGTCAAACCAAAGTTCAGTGTCTTTCACCAAGGAGATATGACAATAAAATAGAGGAATCTCAAAAAATGAACTATTAAATTCATCCCATTCTTTTCCAAATAATGACACTCAAGTGATTTTTAGGCAGAAGCAACCTTTAACTCTCGATATATGATCTATAATAACTTTTTGGCAAGAAAAAACATGTTTTATTGTCCTTTTAATGGTATTTTAATCGGTGAAATTAATGAAGGTAGTGTTTTAAAAGGAAAAAGGGCTACATTTGGTTATAATTTAGGGCACAAAGCAGGTCAATTAATGCACTCTCTGATTCTTCTTTCCAATATGTTAGTTGTTTTTGTCAAGAGAAAATGTCTTTTATGCGTTATATTGTCCCTTTAAAGGTATTTGAAAGGGGTTGGATTTTGTTATAAATGTATATATAGAGCAGGTCAAATGATGCTGCTTTTCTTGCAGAAAATCTACCTTTTGGTAGTTTGACGGTTGTCGTGAAAACAAGCTGAAATCAAAGAGATGTAATGAGAATATTTTAAAAATGTAAGAAGTAGAAAGTACATATAATTGAAAAATAATTACCCCGGTGAAGTATAGATGCCCAGAATTTCTACTTAAATAAGGTAACACAGTATTTTTACTTATTTACCTGATACCTCTGCTGCTAATTCATCAATTCTTGTTGACACACAAATTGGAGCTGTGTTTTGCACTGTGGTCACATGTGACAAATAAGGATTGACTGACAATTGCTCATCTATCAGTGGTGCCTGATGGATGATCCATTAGAGATACACTAGCCTACTACTTTACTCTTCACTGATTGGTTACAGAATTGACCTTGTGAAACAGAAGGAAGGGCCCATTATCTTTGAAAGGCAATGTTTAAATGCAGCATTTTTGATGGGTTTTTGAGTGCTGGGCCCAGGACTCTCAAAGAAAAAAGGAGACCATAGAATCAAGAAACTACAAGGACTAAAAAAAATACTCAATTGATATTCTATTTTAAGAAATGGTAATGGGAGGCAGTAGTAAGTCTCAATGGTAATGTAACTCTGTTCTGCTTCAACATCGACTCCAGAGGGGCCCTGGGTTTGAGAAATGAGTCTCAATAATGAGACACAGGATGAGGAACATCCCTGAGGTGAAAAACAGGATAAGGAAGAAAATAGAGATGGAAAAATAAGACAAACACCAGCCCCAGGAAAGGAAAAGAGATGAGCAAAGCAAAGCCTGAAAGAGAAAGTATAACATCATTTCATTGGTAACATTCCTTTTAGTGAGTGATGTTGATATAAGAGTAAGAGCTTAACGACAAGCATTAAGAATAACACTATAATATATGTTGGATAAAGCCTGAAAAAATGGTTGTAACATCCATTCACTGAAATCAACATTTTCAATGCACTCATTTGATGACCTTTTTGGCCTCATTGCCATGGTTACGCTGCCAATATTGGTGAAATCCCCAAAAAACATCCAGAGAAGTAGTTGAGAGCAAAATGTATGAATGATGCATGAAGATATGCAGGTAACACAATGCTTTGCAACAAGTAAATTGAAAAGTAAACTGTGATATCTAAGATGTAGATCTCAACTAACTTCATATTATAATTTTATTATAAATTTTGATTCTAGTGTAATAAGACCCCTGAAAATATCACTCTGTCAAATTAAAAGATGTTTCAACCCAGGTTCAAAGTGATGCTTATGATGCACTTTTAGTTTCATGGGTATGAAGTTCCACAAAATGAGTATACGCAGAATATCATGTTTATCAAAGCCATTTATTATAGTGAAGCTGGATGAGTCCCATCATTAACACACACAGGTTTGAATGGGAGTCGGCATCATGTAACTAAGAATGATCACATTATTGTCCATGATCTACATGAAACTAGGACTATGGCAACAGGAAAAACCTGGCGTGAAAAATCAGCCTTTTTGTTTTCTATAAATAATTAAAGGCCCAGTGTGTATGATTTAGCTACAAGCAGTACATGGAATATAACAGTCATAAATGTTTAATGAGGATAGAATAAAATTTAATTGAGAACTGTTGTGCTTTTATTACCTTAGAATGAGCTGTTTTTATGTACAAGATAAGTGTTGGTTTGTTAATCATTGGTTTGCAAAATGAAATTGTACCAGATTCATGGTGAAATTTAACACAAATGATAATTCCAAATTCCAAAATGTGTTTATCATTCATTTGTGTAAGATCTTAATATAATTAAAAAGCGAAAAATAACCAAGCTAAGCTAACCAGCTGTTGTGCAAATGTAATTTCCAAACAATATTTGGCTTTAATTATATTCCATCCAAATTATCTACAATAATATAGTTAAGATTCTAGGAATTCACACTTGAGCAGTGCACATTAAATATGTTGTATATGTAGAAGTCACTGTCATATTATGAATCTGTGAATGAAATAACTAACAAACGCATCTTGTCCCAATGTTTGAGGGTTTTATCAGCAAAAGGTAACAGTGAGTATTTCCACTTTTCTTCAGCAGCTGCAAGTTTTGAACTCAATCAACTAACTGAGCTGAAATCCCGACAAGACACTAGTTTGTAGTATTTAATCTCTGAGAACAGCTGTAGAGTCCAAATCCTTTATTCCTTAATTCAAATCTGACTACGATATATCTGACAAATACACACTGTCCAGTCACCGATATGTTGGTGAAAGATGTGATCTGGTGCGGTGCTTCCTCTCCTGAGACTGTTGTACTAATCAGTGATCCTAAAAACACACACACACACACACACACACACACACACACACACACACACACACACACACACACACACAGTTTTTATCACCCACAGTCATAGCACAATTACAAGAGTAGTAAACTTGGTAAATCAAAGATATGTATATACTCATAATGAACTCCTAATGTACTAAACAACTCAATATTAAAATATTAGTATTCCAAGAACTTGGAATAAAATGCTTTTAACAGTTCTCTCTTCATTTAGTTGTGTTGCTTCAGCACCAGAACATTTCTCATAACAGATGCATTTTGTCTCTTTCTAAAATGAGATGCCCCTCCCTCTTTAAAGAGGCCCTATTTTGCCATTTTTCTAGTTTAATATTTTAAATTCCTATTTTTTTAATAGAAACTAGTGAAACTAGTGAACCCCTACTGTAGTATACAATCCATTATGATAAATTAAATAGAGGATGGCTGGAAGTCAAATGCCATCTGTGATACATGAATTCAGATGCCTTTGCACCTTTAGAATAATAATCAATAATCACCAGTCATTATCACATTAGCAGTAATTATCAGTCATTATCCCCTCCACATTATCTGTTGATTCTGACCTTCAGATCCAAGTGAGACTTCCTCTTGTTACCATGGGTGTCTCTCCTTCGCTGCAATGCTCTGTCAGCTTTTTCTAAATATAGAGAAGAAAAGAAAATATTAAAATAATAATTGTTCTTACAACTTACTACTTACCACTGTAATTATAATATATAATAATAATAATAATAATAATAATAATATTATTATAGATTTTATATTTTAACCTGTTTTATTAGCTTGTGTATTCTTTGTGTATTTTTTGTCTGTTCTGCTGTGTGCAGTGTCCTTGAGTGACAGAAAGGCACCTTTAAATAAAATGTATTATTATTCGTATTTCTATTACATCTTGTAATAATATGTATGTATAATAATACATTACCGATACTCTCCATTGATTCTTTGTGCTGAGAGAGCTCAGGATCGTCAGGTTGAGCATCATCAGACTTCTTATAGTAATACTGTTGATCAGGTGGCCCAAACCTCTACACACAAACACACACATACCACACACACCCACAATTATTGGTCTGATGACACAAAATAACGCAATTGGTGAATAAAGCACAACAAATATATATGTATATGGCACCTTGTCAGGCCACATGAAGCTAATGAAAAGGATGATTGGGAGTCCAACGATGAAAACGTAGACGCCCCAGAGCCATGGACGCAGATGTGTGGCCAATAGGAGGCTTTCTATGAGACCAGGCTGCAATAAATATATAGGTAAATATATATATCTGCCAGCACTAGGTGGCATGTGAGTATTGCCTAAATAAGGAGACTGAAAGAGGTGTCGCTGCACAGCAGAGCAAATTGTGACTGTATACACACAATGGTGTGAATCACGTTATCATAATGTGTGAATTTGCAAAATATCAATAATATAGTGTTGTCATCTTTGGGTTTATTTGAAATTGGTGAAATCTGAAAAGAGTCCAATACCTTCTGCTCCTAAAATGAAAACTGTTTAACCCAGAGTTTACCTGTGCTGCAGCAGACACTGGTGTCACACTGGCTACCAGCAACACAAAGCTAATCTCCATCTCTGAAACACACACATACAGACATGCACACACGCACATTCATACAAATGCAAATATTCACCCACAAAATGATCATACAGTACACAGTTACAGTCAATGTAAATGTAACATGACTCACACTCAGATAAGATCACACTAAAGGAGCCTGAATCAGGAATGAAGAAAGAATCACATTGTTTACAATTGTAGTCAGTCTTTGGAGGTCTATTATATAACCAGTGATGAGGCTGGGATGAAGAGATAATGAAAAGAAAAAGGGGAAAAAACAATAAAGGGGGGTAAACACTGACTGTTTCGTTTCTTGCATCAAATTGGATGCAATAAAAGAAACATACAGAGGACAAGAGACAATAAATGTGACAGAAAATAAAAAGATAAAAAAAAGGAAGCTAAAGAAGCAAGCGTGAATGCAGGATGAGAACAGTGGAAGCTGTTTACCTTTTGTAAAGCTGTTGAGTTCTGACAGTTTCCAAGAATTTCTCAAAGTCACTTCCTGTAACCTTTAATGTGTGGTTGGACTTTGGACGCAAGTCACTTTGCTGACATGGCGGCAGTGATCACATTTCAGGTGTTTGGCATGGCTCTCACCATAAGGTGGGACCATTCAGATTACACACACATTCACAGACCCTTCCATAGTTACCATAGTAATGGCAGGAACTGACTTGTGATGATAATAGTAATTATTTTATTTGTTTAGCATTTTTCAAGACAAGAGCACAAAGTGCTTTCCAAAAGACAACAGTGGAACAATCACAAAAGAAGCATAGTGATACACAAATAGGGAAATATTGATTTAAGAATACACACAGATTCAGATTCTTCAAAGTTAATAGGTAGATTGTTCAATCCTAATCATACCTAATATCACGTAGTTGCATCTAAGAACTGTAAGTGATAAAAGCTAAATAAAAGTAATTACATGGCATTATGTCACCCATGAAACTCACAATAAATGATGATTTTTAGAATTAATATTTATTAATAATAGACTGGATGAAATCATTAATGTCAGTTTTTATTTGTTTTTTGAAGAAAAAACTGCAATAGAAAACAGATATTATTTCAAGGAAAACAAACTGATACAAATTTAAGGTAACTAATTGCTTTTGCTGTTTTATCTATGATAATTCAGGCTAAAGGTATATCAACGGCAGGGAACTGCCGTTGATATATGGCCAGAGAATTAGTTGAATAGAATTATTTGTTTTAAGAATAGCTTTTGAGATCTGCAGTACTTGAAACAGATTACATCTATAAACAATACACACTACACATGTAGCAAAACACATGCTTAAATTAAAATGCTGTACATTATTAAACACAGAGGGCAATGATTAGACATGGCGCAAACACATGGTCCAAAAGCATGTGCAAGCTCTGTTTTGGGAGTGTGTCCAAATCATTTTATTAGAGGCTACTTGGCACAAAGGGGTGGTCTTGGGTTCCCAAATTATTCATACATGTGTTTTCATAACATGAACTCAAATATTTTGCACCTAAATAGCAGATTTGTCATTTCTTAAGATTTACATAATCAAACACATACAAAATTCTCCCTGAATGGGGAGACACTCCACCAGCTGCAGAGGATTGCTGAAGGTATTTAATAAACTAACCTGCGGATATAATTGTGGTCCACGTATCACTTGAAGTTAAAATTAATTCGGAGAATTCCACATACAAATAATACTGTTTTACATTGTATTTAGTTTCCTGGGCATGTTTCCGCTCTGCCATGTGTGCAGAGTCAACACACATTGTGCATCTGCTGCCAGTGTAACTTCTAATGCATTGGTCAGTCGCACAGCCGTAAACTACCCCTGGGTTGCCTGGACCACTGAATTTTTCATTCCATCAGTGAATTCCTTGGTATCCATTTCCATTTAAAAATGTGTAAGTAAGCCTATTGTGTTATTCTATGTTGTATTTTCAAATATTTCCAAATAGCCCTTTTATGAACGGAAGTTGCTATACATATAAAACCTAAAATTTATCATCACTATCATTATAAATTTAATATATGCCAACTGCATCTTCTTTTTTAATGGCTAATATTGTAAGAAGCTGACTTTTAGAGACGTATGAAATTAACATTTTTATCAAATTTTAAAATAAATATTATATTTGAAGGATTTGTGTTCAAATAAAATTAAATAAAACTGAAAAGAAGTAAGTAATTGTAAATAAATAAGTAGTCTGAAGTAGTTTAATCAGAGGCGGATATTGATTTCGCTGTGAACGCCATCACCACCGGAGACGCTCTCATTGCCATCAATGTCTGAAAGGAAACCGCTGCCTGTGACCGCTGTGGTCATGTTGTGTTCAAGGGTTGTGAGTCGTTGTTTCAGTCGCTGCTGGGAAGAGTTGAACTCACTTTGCAGACGGGCCAAACAAGTCTGAAAACAATGTTATTATTAGTCATTATCATCATTGTAACCATTTAATTGTAGTGCTGTATCGGTGCTATAACAGCAGTAGTTGTAGTAATGGTCTACTGACCTGTAGTCGATCCAGACTGGTTTCCAGCCTCTCAACCTTCTCCTCAAGCTCCTCCCCTGCAGACACATTGACTTCCTCCAGAAGCCCCTCCTTCTGCAGGATGTCCCGCCCCCTCTGCTCCAGCTGGGCCCTGGCGTGGGGGAACTCCTGCAGCGCCTCCATCAGGTCTTGTTTGGAAAGGCAGAAGAGGTCTGAGTACCCCAGGCTGCAAATATTAGCTGTACGCCGGTTTCCCATCTTGCTGCCGCTGATGTTCAGGATGCTGATTTCTCCAAAGCAACTACCCGCTGTCAGGACAGCTAATTGGGTGACGCCATCCTCTCCAATCACTGCCAGACGGCCATCTTTAATTATATACATCTCCTTACCTATATCTCCCTTTGTAAAACAAACAAGAAAAAACAAAACAGACAAAATATATCATCTAGGTTATGGTATATGGAGAAGGATTAGTCAAAACAGGTATATATTTTAGGTTCTTTAAGATGTTTCACTTCTGCACAGTATATTTTAAAATGCAGTATGCATCAGATCAGCATATACAGGTATGGCCACTCCCCTTTTTGGGGAACTAGAAAACCTCCGATCCCATAAAAGTAAATGCAGTTAAAGATTAGGTTTTTAGCATTGATTTTTTTTACATTGATTTACGTCTAGTACATTATTTGTCACCTTGCCTGAATCTGACCATTTACAATAACTTACTAAATTGAGGTTGATTTGTCAGCCGTCCCTGCAGCCCATAACCTGCCTCTGTGAAAGTGGATCAGTCACCTGACAAAATGGCCAGATATTGTATATTCTGACATCTGTCATTTAAGTAAAGCATGTGGATACTTTGTTCATTACTGGTCAGGTACATCCAGAGGGATCCAGCATCCACCATGAAAGGAGGAAGCAGGACATTTTGCTATGTCTTGGGTTAAAGGCTTTCTTTGGAATAAATGGAGTACCATGAATGACCACACCTCTATAGTTTAATATAATAACGATAGTAAGAACACTAACCAGTACTATAAAAACTGACCTTTCTACAGATGTAGTCTCCAGGACTAAAGACCTGCGGTTGAAGCTTTAGCACCAACTCTACCAGGAGGCCTGCCTCACAGTCCTGGAAAATACGAACCTATACACATACACATACACAAACACAATGTCTTAAATTGTAGAACTTGCATGTCACAATGGTAGAAGAAGTGTGAGGAACAATCACATTAAACCTTCCATTCTAAAATAGTCACCAGTTAATGATTGTATTAGCATAATATTTATTTGTTACCCACATAATCCCATCCTTTTTTGTGCCTACGTTGAATACAATTTTGTTGAACAGAAGAGTAACATGACTATCATTAGACTGGTGTCAATATCCACTGTTAAGTAATTTAAAAAGTAGTTATCTTTTGGTAAAACTCTACAAAAATATACCCTTCATGTATGAGTCTAATAGAGAAACATGGGTCAACAGAGTAAGTGTCTTTACCTTCTTCAGTGTATCCAAATGAACATTTATAGCAATCTCTGCTCTCAGTTTACTGGGCAGGCTCCTTAGCACTTCCTGTTCATCTATTGTCTTCTGATTGATCCAGAGGTAGTCAAACCAGCGAATGACCCGCTGCTCTAGCACCTTGCTCACATGTCTGAAGTGCATGTAGTGTTTCAGTGAATCTACACGGGTCTGAAAGGCAGATCTCGTGGCATTCATGTTGGAGATCATGGCACCAACATTGCCCACGATGGAGGCAAAAATGAGAACACCAACCTAGAAACCAAAAAATATGTAATATTAGCAGCAATAGTATTGAGAGATTGGAGAAATGGCAAACAAGACATTTTCATGTATCAGGAAAGGATAACTGAAATTTGTGGCTAAAGGAATCTATGTAAAATCTATTAGAAAAGCTGACATTATGGCACTGCTATTAACTTACAAGGAAGTCAAATATTAGGAATAAATACTCTTCATCTCTAACAGGAGGTGGTGTCTCTCCAATGGTAGTCAGTGTCAGAGTGGACCAGTACAGGCAGTATATGTAACTTCTGGTCAGAGAGCCGAACTCTGGATCCGATGCATTGGGATAAACCCAAGAATCTGAGCCCAGTCCCAAGACCTTGGAGAAGCTGTAGTACCCACAGGCGTTCCAGTGGATGATCACCAGGATGTACAGAACCAGTTTACAGATGCGGAAAGCATTGGGGTAGCCTGTTCTGGTTTCGGTGCGTTCAAATAGCTCAAACAGACGCGGTAGGCGCAGCAGCCGGTTGAATCGAAGAAGCGGAGTGTAGCTGATTCCGACGGCCAGATACAACAGGTCGGTTGGAAGAACAGAACAAATGTCGAGTTTACACTGAAAGGTTCGAAGGTAGGTTTCTCTCAGACGCCGCACATCTTTGACCATCAAGCCCTGATCCAAGAAACCTTCATATAACAGAAATGAAGGAATGAATGAATATAGGAATGGAAGTGTACCAAAAGTCAAAATCAGCAATCCAACTAATGCATACAAGAAAATACACATGTTGACCTTACAGAGTTTATTATATTATATTTTCAGTACCTGTGTGGAGACGAACAGCTATATCCAGGATGTAGACTCCATCACAGATGTAGTCCAGAACTGGCCACACCAAAATGTTCCTCAGCTGGAGCTCATCAAAACAGGCCCTACAGAAGCAGATATACCAGCAAATGAAGATAGATCACAGCAATGCGGTAAACGGATCAAATAAGTACTGGTTCCAAAAATACTCTGCTAAGTATAAAGGTCCAATGATCTCTTGATCTCATAATAAATAGCCAATCATCTTGGCAAAACAGTTGCTGGCAATACCATTTATGTCAGTGAAAACAACTAACTACATCCCACTACTGCCAATAGCACAGTTAGCATTAAGGAGCACTGCAACACAGGAAATTCTATTCTATGTTTTCTTTCATGCATCATGTATGATGCAGTGGGTGATGCAGCATTACCACTCATTTAAAAATCATGTTTCTGTGTACTGACCAATGTAAGTCTAAAATTCACTCTTCCTTTGGTTCTGTTTTAGTCTCTCCAACTCCTGAATGAAATATTTGGCTTTTTCACTGGCTATTAATTATTCTACTACATTTATCAGTTGGTCACTAACATTGTCTGACTCCTGTTCAATGTTGGGTAGGTAGCAGGGTAGGTAGGTTAGTGGGTTTATCAGTGTGTGTTATTGAAGAAAGACAGAAAACAGTAAGCTTGTGCCTTAACAATAAAGGTGCAGGCTATAAAATCAAAACTAAAAGAGGCTAAAAGACTGTGGCTGCTTTCAGACAGTTGCTATTTCTGGCTCTGACTCCATTCTGAAGCTGGAACTTGCTGCTTTCTGGGAAACCATGTTCACAGCAGTTTAAACAGAACCAGTAACATCTAGGATCTCCATGGCACTCAGGCCTCTGAGTATAGTGGAAGATGTTACCCCATGGTACCCAGGGTTAGGGTTAGAATGAAGCCAGCCTGATAATATTAGATTTCTGCACAAACTAGCAAACATGAAAAAAGGTAAAGGCCATGTTTTTGAACATGTTTTCAGAAAGTCATTGGTCAGATAATACTCACTGTGCCCATATTCTTCTAGTCTTGAAGCAGTAAAAGTATGATACAGTGGTGAGAATAGGATTCACTGTATGTAAGAGTTTCTCGCATTCTACGGTCAGCCTAAAGACATTTGGTGTAGGAGTCAAATCTTTTGAGAATAAAAATTGTGTAATATTAATCACAGTTTATATTTTAGCCAAATCTGTGTTCACTACCAGGTCCTGGTGACCCACAGCTCTGAGCACGCAAAGATATGACACATAAGGGGAGGTTTGAGCTCATTAGTACCATAGTGATAAACATATTCCCTACTGGACAGATTTCTTGTGAAATTAGGCAACAGTTGTTTTTGAGCACGTACAAACCATTAATTAACCCAAACAGGAAAAGCATACACACATTCTAGAAGCTATGAAAACCATTCCTCAGTCAGTGTAGGTTTGGAGACTCTTCATGCTTGTTCTGAGACTGTCAACCGTCAATAAAGTGGGTATCTTCTCGCTATGACATCGCTTGACATCTCCTTCCTCTGTAACACTGTTCTCAGTAAGGTGCAATAATTTATCTATTCCAAGAAAATATTCTCTTCTACAAGTAGTGCAAGAAGTAGGGCAATTATTCAACTATTCAATTATTGAAAAATTAATTGATTAGTTCTTTGGTTCATAAAATGCTATAAAATGTTGATCACTGTTTCCCAAAGCCAAGGGTGCAACTTAAAATGTCTTTTTTGTCCAGACCAACAGTCCACAACCCAAAGATCATCAGTTTACTATTATAAGAGGATAACAAAAAAACAGAAAATAATCAGATTTCAGAAGCTGGAACCATAGAATTTGGACATTTCCTTCTTAAAAATGACTCAAATTGATTAATTGATCATTAAAATAGTTGATGATTGATGTAAGAGTTGGCAATTAATCGATTATTTGATGCTGCCACTAGTATTGTTGTAGGAGGCTTATCACACAGTAATAGTCCCCAACCTGACAACCAGCAGGGTCCAGTTATAAAAAACAGCTGGACCAATCAGCAACAGCCAGTGGTAGTACGCATCATCAGATGGTGATAAGACAAGGATATTACACTTCCTCCTTCTCCTGACAGAAAGGGAGAAAACAGAAGGACTTTACAGACTTTATTTATTGAAAATAAATATGATAATTTATACACACGTCTCTTGATGTTTTATTCTGTGTTGTTTTTGATTTTCTTACTTGTGTCTGGTGTATCTGGTTTCAGTTTCTGTTTCAGAGCCAGTGTGGCTGTGGCTGAGCCTGCTGGGCGGGGCCTGTACATCCATGTGGGCGGGGCCTCGGAAACGCTCCAGGAAGGAATCCGGCCTCTCCGTTTCTTCAGCCAAACTTTTCTGAGCCCATTCCCTCAGTGTCATCACCATACTAACGAACCTGAGGTGAAAGCAGATAAAGTAAAAGCACATTTACAACTGGAATTTGCCTTGTACACTTTATGTTGACCATAAATAATACTATTCTAATTACTGAATGTAGGACACAAGAACTTACATTAGGCACCTACAGTTAACATACAAACGGATTATTAGTAAATGCCTTTGAATATCAGTCTGTTGGCCAGCATACCTGGACAGAGCACCTTGCCCCCGAAAGGAATTCTGGGAGTTAATATCTCTCCTGTCGATGGCCGCCATTCTCTGTAGCTCTGAAGAAGTGTCATCACAGGCTGATTGTCCTCTAGGTGTGCATGCACATCACATACAAGCACACGTAATAATAGTTCAGTGACAACAAGCTACAATAACAGTTGTACATAAAACAACATAAAATGGTAATAACATCATAATAATACCAAATCAATAAGCTAAAAGATGTTAAAATGGTGTGTAAAGCTGGAGGGAACTAGGATTTTGTGTGTGCCCGTGTTTTTGTGTGTGTGTGTGTGTGTGTGTGTGTACCTGCTAAGTGTGCTGTCAGCTCGTTCACGCTCCTCCTCTGTCCATGTTTTCACAGACAGCCTATGTGAATCCTGCACTGGAGCTGTCATACTACATAGACACACACACACACACACACACACACACACACACACACACACACACATACGAAGATACATGCCATGTCAAGCCTCAATTATATATATACTCAATTTATAAGTATTTTTTTTTTTTTTTGAGAGACATATGCAACACAGTTTCCCCAACTACAAGTTATGTGGTATGTGAATTACCAATAGGCCATCAAATATTTTTGCTACCACGTAGTCTAATATGTACATCACATTATACTGATAATCACTGTCATTATATTGTAAAGCACAGAAAGTCTCTATTTAAGTCTTTCCTTGCCAAAACATACCCCTATTATAGAGATATATAAAATGTTCTAACATTTAAAATACACATACACACACACACACACACACACACACACACATTCACAGTAAAGATAAAGACACAGGCAGATCGAGAGAAGCAGACCGGCTCATACGTCATAAACATGCAACATGCAATGAATGATCCACGTTCAGAAAAGTAAGGTCATCCAATATGAGGTCATCCAATATCAGGCATCACCAAGGAAACCAGGTGGCATAGCAACAAGCTGTACTGTTGGCATTACACAGGTTGCGAGACAGAAAAGAGACAGGAAGACGTTAAAGTCAACAAACCTGATAAATTTCCTAAAATCCCGACATCCAGTTTGTTAATCCATCAATTGAGTTCACGCTGCTATCTATCTATCTATCTATCTATCTATCTATCTATCTATCTATCTATCTATCTATCTATCTATCTATCTGTCTGTCTCTGTCTGTCTCTGTCTATCTATCTATCTATCTATCTATCTGTCTGTCTCTGTCTGTCTCTGTCTATCTATCTGTCTGTCTCAATCTATCTATCTACTCAACATTACTCATGAAGGACAGACGAATACTCATATGAAAGGATGGATGGAGTGAATAAATGTATCATAAAAGGAATGATCACATGGCACCGCACAAAAGCATAGTTTAAATTGCAAATTGTGTGTGTTCCTTTTTACACCAGTAAGCTCATCTGAATTCAAGAACCTTGTTTGAAGAGGCCTCTGAACTACAAGTGTGTCTTTGTGTGCATATATTCTCCTGATTACTGAGAGATATCATTTTAAATGTGGATATGTGAATTCAGATTAACCTTTAAAAATGGTGCTATTGACATTTTCTTGTTTCTTATAACAAATTGCAAATGTCTTAGCACATATTACTATATATACTATATATTACATCACACATGTATTATATATTTTAGACACAATATATTGTGTTTTTATACATGTTCCGTTTACTGTGATGTAAGGCAGTTACTTTATATGAATAAAAATATAGCAACAGTTACCATGTGTGACGTGAGACCTTGTACTGTTCATTTCAGTTTGATACACAGTAATCAATTAGTTACACAAATAAATTCTAGCACAGTAACAATCAGTGTTAATGAAGAAATGGGCCAAGAGTGAAATATGGATATGTGAGATATTTACAGGATATTTACTGAAAAAAAAACATCTGAACAATTTGACCAGCATTTTACCACAATGCCAAAGGAACTGTTTTAGAACATGTTTCAGTTGTGAAGCATACGTGAGATATGACCTTTTGAATATTAATATTTTTCATGTTTCAAGAAATGAGCCAAACAATTGAGAAAAAATGTAATCCAAAAAATAATAAGAAAAAATGATCATCAGTGTTGTAAGCTTCTTGTGTTGTATAGTTTGTGGTGATTACTGTGTTCTTTGTTGCTTCTAAGTCAGGTGATACTTGAATGTACTTAGTGTTACATACATGTATAATAGGGATCTAGTATTTAGTGACTGGGTCATTGTGAAATAAACCTATTTCACAGGGTGATGCAGGATGCATATAATAAATATATGTATTTTTTGTTACAATAATAATCCACTAACATTACCCTGGTTATTACACCACTACTTACTAAAGAAATCAAGAATTTGACAAACAGACAAGTTTTAATTGATTAATGATTTTATTGCTTCCTCTAAGAAAATAGCCTGTTAGATTTAGACCTGATTGGTTCAGTTAATCAGAACTGTGACCATAGCGGCTGTCTATTCATAACAGATTGTAGAATGTTGGAATTAACATTCAAAAGTGTATCCAACAAAGTCAAGTAATAGTGTAAACCATGATTAAAAAGTAGAACTGTAGGGTTCAAAATATGAGAGATACTGTTATAAATTGATCACACTGCAAAAAAATAAACCAAGTGAAAATGTCTTGAATATGGTGGAATTAGTCCAATATTGAATAGAATTCTCTTATGCCATTGGTAGATAAGTTTATTTCTTGATCTTTTTCTTCAATAGCCTTTTTTCTTGAAGCACTAACACCAAATTGACCTAGAAAAAAAATTATCTGCCAATAAGACAATTCTACTCAATATTGGACTAATTGTACCAAGTACAACACATTTACTTGTTAAGATTTCTTTTATTGCAAAATGCCACTTTTAATCAGGTTTAAATGCATTGATAGTGTAAACTTGACCCGGTAAAGGAGGAATTCAATAATCCCCCCCCCCCCAGAGTGTAACATATGGTTAATCAGATCCATGTCAGGATGAGATTAGCCTACCTTAAACAGGAAATGAAGGGAAATTTTGAAAATTAAACAGTAACTTCAAATCTCACCAACCAGAAATGTAGAAATGTCACTGATGGTTACATCAAAACCAAAAATGCTTCCACTACATTGGTAGCATTTACAGTTTGTAACCATAAGGCAGTAAGCATTTCATTGAGTTGGCCAAAATTGCAAACATGTTAAGAGCAACATACAATATCTTAAGAGTAGAGGGTTGATGTCAATTTGCATGTTAATGTCCCCACTTTACTGGAAAAGATCAAGATTAAAGAAAACTTAGCAGCAAGAAACCTGGACTAACTTTAAATATCAGTTATGACAAAAATTCAACCATTTAAATGTCCACACTAAAATCTAATTTTTTGGTGTTTAACAGCTGAAATTGTATTTTTTTTTTTTTTAAATGATTGCATAATCAGGAATAGGCAGTCAAAATTCATTCATTATTTAACATGGCATATATGGTTGTATTACATAGTCTCTCCAGAAAACATTTTCCTTATAGGGGGGAAAGCAGCACACGCTCAAGTGGGCCGGGCTTCACAATAAAGGTAAATATAACAGTCTGGGGGAGTTTGCATATAAGCTATAGCAGCTTTGGCATGTTAAATTTGTACAAAAAACAATTCTCCACAGACGAACTAAACCCTTTTTCCCTAGAACAGAACATTTAAGTTTCCATTTCAATGTTAAGGTTGGGCTATAGGCTTTAACATAGTAAATGGCAAATATTTTTAGATGGAAGTGACACTTTAATGGATTCCTATTAAGTATTCTGATATTAAATATCCCAGATAGGTGATTAAAAACGTGGAATAACTCATTTTAAGTAAATGACCCCAGTTTGTTAATGGATTCACAATTTTAAGCATTTTTACATCTTAAACTATGTCCATTTAAATGGCATTGAATATCTTATTTACATCATGATCAAAAGGTATACATTTGAAATAAATGGTAAGGTAAAAAATATTAATGCCTATAATCCAGCACAGCTTTGGTCATGTATAAAAGGCCAAAAAAAGGTATTTAGAGAGGAATATTTATGGCTTAGGTACATTAAAGTTCATACTGTGAACTGGCACATTGGAAGATACAGCAGAATCTAACATTTTGTGGGCATTTCATAAGGCAGCAACACAGGTATGAGGGAATCCAGCTGGGAGGCTGTTAAGCGTGTATTCAGGCAAAAGGACAGGAAGGCAAAAGTGCAGTAACTTCAGTGAAAATTAAAAAAATGTAGAATAGGATTTTTGCATTTAACAGGGTCGAGCAGTATCATCTTTGATTGTTTCCCATGTATCACAGCCTTTACATTTACAGAAAAACCCTTTTATTTATCCGTTTTATCAACCGACTTGTCCCTTGTCAGGGTCACAGGTGGACAGAGTCTATATCCCAGAATGCACTGGGCAGAGCCTGGACAGGTGTCAGATTATGAGTCACACTGAGCAGTATGGAAAGTATGTATTAATGTGACACTGCCACTATATTGCCAAAAGCAAAACAGATCCAAGTGAAACAAAAGCCCCCAAACCCTTACATTTTAAGCATGTAGTCTGGCTAACATGTTCATGTCTCATCCTGTAAACAGACGGTCTGGATGCAGGTGAGTGGATCTTTAAGCCCTCTTCATGCCCCTCCCCATCAGGCAGGCGAAGATCGTCATCACCATTTTCTGGTTGACCTCGACCAAGTCCTCAGGCAGAGCATAGACCTTGGCGCCGATCTTCCTCGCCATGGAAATGGCATACCTGGTAAATGGCAGGATCATAATGATATATTTGAGTCTTTTCATTTTGCCATTTAGATAGCCAGAGTTCTTTTTCTAATATATTTGACATTTTTAATAAATTATCTGATTTATCTATGTAATTGTGATCTTTGAAAGGTATAATCAAAGATTTAGTTAAAATAGAGTTATAATTGAGTCCAAATTGCACCGGGACATTTTATAAGAGTAGCTTTTACAAAAATATATTTTGTGGAGAAGGATTCAATTTGAGCAACCAAAAACATTCTCTGCTCAATTTATCCAATTTTTGAGCCATTATCTACACACAATACATGTACAATCAACAAAGCTACTTCCAAAAACACTTGTGCTTCCCTTCAAGTGGTTTATAATTTTAGTACAAATCAAGTTATAGTCTGCCAATCAGAAATTACCCACTTCAATTCTAAAAACTTGCTGTATATACTGCAGACCAACTGTGTGTGTGTTATAGACATGAAATTTGCATAGTAAATTTAAATTCGCATGAAAACTACAAATTTTAAACTACAAATATAAACAGGTGGGTTATTACTTGGCGTTGCTCAGTTTGTCTTCGTCCGACAGATCATCTTTTACAACCAGGTCAAAGTTCACGCTCTGTGGCTGGATGGCATCAATCAAATCCAGAACTGGAAGACTGGTGCCAATTGACTTGTCCTGGACAGAGAGACACACACAAGACAAATGAGCACATGACAAAGTCTGAATCATGTCTGCTGTAAAAAAAAAAAAAAAAATACACAAAATAACAGAGGTTCACTTTTCTTTAGCTGCATTTCATTTGCCCTTATTCCTTGGTAATACTAAATGTGTTATGCGTTAGAGCCATTCTGCTTTGTACAAATCAGAAATACCTCTAGTTATTTCAATGAGGTTTTACAGATAAAGACAATATATATTGGCCCCATTTTCTTGTACCAAATACACAACTGAAATACCTCTGGTGTGACCAGTGATGTTTCTGTGCTCACTCAATGAAAATCAATGGAATAATACGTGATAATCACAGTAGGGATTCCCAAGGGCAAGATAAGCCACTCCAGATGTGTCGTGAAAAGATCTAAATTTATACTTTCACCTTAAAGCTTTTGATAGACGAACTCTTGCCGGCTTCAGCTAAAGTTTTGTTGACCCACGAAATTATCAAATCGTCTCCTGCAACTTCTCCGTCTCCGAGGTCCTCGAGAATATTTAAAGTGTACCTGCATATACGTGAGAATTAATTAGATCAACCTGCCACGGTAATGAAACTCAAGTTATTTAATATCAAACTGTAAATCACCTCCTCATCAGCTGCCAGACCAGTGCCAGGGTTAGAGTTGAGTTTCCATCGTAGAGATCCTGTCCTCCGATTCCCACCAGGGAAAAAGATGCTTTGTTCTTTCCCAGCTCCACAGCATAGTTACAGTTTTCTATCTGCACACAAATAATCAGAAAATATTTTCTGTTTTTCCAAATTATCATTCATTTTCAGGTTGAAAAATCAATCTATTCTAACAGTGTGGAAAGTACTTTTTTCCCCCATATTTACCTTTTTCAAATGTCCTCCACCCACTGCCTTGAATGGAGGGAGGTTGACTCTGTTGTCCCAATCCACTGGAACCTTACTCTTCTCATACAGCTGGAGAATCACCATGGCATCCTGCAGATCACTGCATCAACACACACACATATTGCCTTTTGTAGTTATTTATAATCAATGTCATATCAATCAAAGAAATTATACAGCTTGCATTTTCCATTATTTGTATCTATTCATATAAAAATTGTAGATATAAAACTGTATTTTACATGGTATTTGCAGTTATAGGTAACCATTTATATTATAGATATAAATACTTTCTTTTCATATAGAGGTTTGCTAAAAAACAGGTTACAGGTTTAATTAACTTTGACACTAGTTATTACAGCTTTGCATTCTATATACACTGATACACTGTTTTAATCCAATACTGATTATATGGCCTGCTTTTGTTTTTTCTTTTCTATTCATTTTTTTTCCCATTCATTTTTTTCTTTATTTTTCTACTGCTTACATATTCAAAATGAATATTTTCTCCATCTATCTAGCATGAGGTCACTGCAGAAGCAGGGAACTGACCCGTAGATATGGTGAACAAATGGACTGACTCCAAGAGAGTTCATCCAGTTCCTGAAGGTTCTCTCCTCTCTGGTTTCACCTTGACAAAGCAAAGGGGGGAAAAAAACAAGTTAGGCATCCAAGACACCGGATAGGTTTTACTTTAATGGACAATGGGTGTGTGTGTGGAATTATTCATCCATGCTTACTCTCCAGATTCCAGTCTTGGTTCTCTGGTTTTGTGAGAGCAGGGTGTTTGTTGAAGAGCGTGGCGACGAAGGCCATGTTGAGCTTTGCGTTTCCACTCACGACATCGGTGGCCGTTACAAACTGTCGGCAGCTGAGGCGGTCGGCCTGGACCAGCATACACTCTGCTCTCTTTGTAAGATCCTTCTCCTGGAAACACACACAGACATTTGGGCTTTTGTATATTTATCTGAAATTGATTATAATCAGAACATGGCTGGTGGAAATAGATTGATATGAAATTTCAGAACTTTTAAATGCCTATTGTAGCTTTTTCATATGTAAAAAGCATCCATCAGTGCAGAAAGTTAGAAACTACAGGTCAAACTTCCCCAGAAGACTTTATATGAATTGTTTTGTTTTTAGTGCAAGTTGTCTAATCATGTAATGTTTAAATATGCAAATGATGCATTATGTAATGATGCACTCATTTGCATACACTTCAAAATTAGAACAGTACTCTAGACAATGGACAGTCATTTTGTTGACAGGGAAATTTTATTGCATCTAAAAATCTGAAAATATTGTCAAAAATGTTATTAACCATATTTTTAGGAAGAAGTGCTTAAAAAAAGAAAATCAGGCTATGAATGATATATAAACAAACCCTCTTTAATTTTCCCATTTGTTTGTAATACTAAGGCTATTACCATATTTGGATCCAACAGATTTGTGCTGCAGAAAATGAATTTAACAACACGGTACATTTGTTTCAAAAAAATCTACAGACCCAATATGACCTGATTGAAGTAACAGAAGTGCTTAAATGTTGATTTTGAACAGTCAAATAGCCCAAAATATTAAAATTGATCAATGCACCTTCAACTTTATGCTCTGCATGATACAGAGTTGTTTCAGAGATTTTATTGCAATGAAAATGCTACATTTTTTAGAAGACATCTAGGTTGAATAAATTGAAAAGCAACGTTTGTCTATTATATAAAAAATGACGGAAACAAAGGAAATGAGATTAAAGCCCTGCGGGGTATCAGGATCCTTACATAGTCCTACAGGATGCAGGAAGTCCACTTCCTTCCAGCCTCTGATGGAAAGCATAAACTGACTTTAGACCGAATACTCGATGATATGCCAATGTCTGAGTTTCTATAGATTGTTGATTGAGAAATTTGGAATTGCTGACTAAAATGACACCAAATACAATAGAATATAATAGAAGGTAAACCACATTTAAAAAAGAAAAACATGAACCAGTATATTATATTTGGAATCCTTCAGAGGTGCATGTTGCAGCCATTACTGCTGCTGCTTCATCAACTTACATAAACACCCGTCATATCGATCTCAACCCGAGGAACATCCTCTTTACTGCCGTCTGGAGCGATCTGCTCCAGCAGGTGGTAGTACGCCTTCGAGTCCTGCAGGGACACACATGCACAGATAAGACAGAAAGAGGAATTATGGTCAATATATTATTGTGTGCTTCTTTTAGAATAAAAATAAGAGTCTTAATCTCACTATTTCAAGATATTGAAATCTGTAAATTAACACTTTGAATGCCAGGTTTAACAAGAAGACTACAGGTCACACACAGACACACACATACAATAGTTGCAGTTGTTATACAGGTACCAGAGGTGTCAAGTAACAAAATGCAAATACTTTGTTACCTTACTCAAGTAGAAATTTTGGGCATCTATACTGTGCTTTACTGGAATAATTTCATATTCCAGTCGACTTTTTACTTCTACTTTCACAAAATTAAACTTTCAATGTGTTACATTTTTAAAAATAGCCTCATTATGATGCTTTCATTCTGACTTTGGATCATATATATACACACACAAATATATACACACAAACAAATTGGATTTTTGCCTTTATTTGCATAGTGGAGATGACAGGGAGGCAGAGAGGGGGATTGACCTGCAAGAAGAGGCTCCTGATGTGAGGTTTGAACCAGACGTCCTGCCGCATGGGGCGGGTGCTCTATGCATCACCCTTTGAGTGTTATATTTAGGAGATTTTAGCTCACCTTTGCATTTTCAAATACTTTTAAAGGGTAGCAACCTCATAGCTAAGTGTTTAAGGTGCATACTACATGGGCATAGTAGCTTTGAGTGGAGTCCCCAGTTCAAATCCCAGCTGGTGGGGCAGCACGTCACTCTACTGTGCCCCTTTCCTGTCTCTCTATCCTATCAAAGGCATATAGCCCAAAACATAATTAAAATAAAAAAATATATTAAAAAATCTAAAGAAACAGACAAAATACAAACTGCAATTTCTCTGTCAAAAAGTGATTACAGCTCATATTTTGACCGACTAACTGGAGTTGATACTTCAAAAGTATTTTTAAACCCTACCATCTATGCTTCCACTTGAATAATGAATGTGACAACTTTTACGCATCTGATCACCACAGCAACATCTTCTCACCTTAATATCTCCTGAAAAGTTGGATATGGACATGCCAACTTTCTTTAAGTGGAAGTTGGCCCAGCGCAGCAGCAGCTCTTCAGGACTGAGTTTCATCAGCTCTTCCAGACTCTCTCCTTCCTCCAGCAGCGCTGCTATAGCTGCTCATAAATAAAAAAAGCATTTATGTATGAGAGTGTGTGTGTAACTGAAGACAAGTTGTATTGTCATGTAGAGCGTGTGAGTGCATTACTTCCAGGCCTCCTACATCCGTGCTTGTTTGTTTGTACCTTCGTTGCGGCTCAGCTCTATATCAGCAAACAGGCCTATCTTGATAATCTGCCAAAGGAGTCCAAGCACCAGGTGGGGTTTCCCCTCCTTCAGATCCTGAGCTCCAATATTGACAACTTGGCAGCCAATGGCAGAGGCTGAGTTTAGAGCCAAGTTTAGATTTTCCTGATAGCAAGGAATTGGAGACGCAGAGTAAGGAAGAAATTCATCCAAGTTCAAAGTTTCATACCCCCCCGAAAAAAAAGTGTCAAAAGCATGTTTTTAATGCACATTTAGATATGCACAGCAAAAAAATGAAATCTTGTCCGGGAAAAATATTTAGCTCAATTAGTCCAATATTGAGTAGAATCATTCCACTGGCAGGTAATTTTAATTTTACCTCTTTCAGGTTTTTCAAACAATTCAGATAAACAGTGAGAAATATAAACATTGCAGTAAGAGTCCAAATATTTAGAGAAAGACCTTAAAAGAAAAGACTAAAACTGACTAGAAGTAAAAAAAAAAAAAAAAAAAAGTATGCAAAGTCCTACACAAAGGATTCAAAACTGCCACCACACACAATTACCAGAAATAAAGCAGTGTATAATCCATCATTACGGTCAAGGTTTACTGTGGTATAAAACCTCTCTTTGACATGTGCATATTGGTGCTTCCTACACACATCGTACCAAGATTTACACCTCAAGTATTACAACTGTAAATCACATAAAAGGCAACTGAATAAATGGGCCAAAACATCCCACCTGCGTGGTAAAAGCAGTGAGTTTCTTTTTATTGATGGTTCTCTCATCGATGGTGTCCGGAACAGAGAGGTTGATGAGTTTACTGCAAAAAAAGTGAGGAAAAAAAAAAGTATAAGTATATTGGTATAAGAAATTATTGAAACTGTGGGTTAAATTAAGGTTAAAGATAAAAGTTCAAAGTATATAATGGTTTACCAAAGCACAATGCCATCTGCCAGCGCTTTAAACAGCGCTCCTGTGTTGGGGTTGATGGGCAGCACATGCTGGCAGTCCGGATCCTTCTCCAAAGAAGAGTTGATGTAGTTGGCGAAGGCAAAGCGCTCCTGCTCTAAAATACAGTTTAATCAAATTGTGAAGTCAAAGAGAGAACTTTATAGTCGCCGTTCAATAAATAATAGAAGTAACTTTGTAGCACTGATTCAGAGGATAGCAACTCCTCATATTCTAGAGGTTTACCACTTTACCGACCGGAGATTGAATGTTGAGTTCCTTCGCTGGAGATCTCGCTGGTGCCGCCGATAGCGACGATGCCTTCCTTCTTGTTGAGAGCTTTCTTGAAAACCTGGGCCGCATGGTCGTCCTTCATCTTCTTGAAAATCTGAGTGTGGACACACGAAAACACACATTAAGGCCTTGAGTCAAAATAAATGATTGGTATTTGTCAGTATATTGATTATTGTCATTGAGTCACCAGGTATCAGCATTTTTGGTTTGTCCTTGTTCACTTTTCACTATTTAGCCTACATGAGTGTTTGATGAGTTTAGCTGTGATTCTGTTTAGTCTAGCTAGTGTTACCTACAGCGGTGAACTCATCAAAATTGATGCGGCCATCCTCGTCCCGGTCCAGCTTCTTCAGGAGCTCTCTGATCTGGTATCCAGGCAGAGGACAACCCACTTCACGGAAGACCTCACCGAGCTCGGAGGCACTGATGTACCCGTTACCATCAATATCTTAGAGGGTGGAGGCAGGACAGAAGGCAAACCATGTTTCAGAATTGTTTAGAGGAATAGCTAATTAGAAGCATCTCTCCACCAGTTGTGGGGATAGTTGTGGCCCCTCTGTGGGTCTTAAGTATTTTTCCAAAGTCTGGAAAAAAACATATTGCCCCTATTGTAGTGGAAAAAGTTGTATCAAGTCAGGAGGGCTTAATGACTGAGTTGTGTTTTGGAAGGATACAGAGGAATGTGTTATTTTTTGAAGCTTGATACAAACAGGGGTCTAAAAATCCCACTGTTGCTTCAGTTAACCTTTGATTTCTTTTCTCCAAATACGATTCCAATTTAAGTGGTGAATTTTGGACAGTGTGATTATCTCGGGACTCACACAGGAAACATTTGCAGCCGCCAACATCCCATTTAACTTCTATGGCAGGCAAGTGAATATTGCTTTGCATCTTGAAACAGTTTGTGTTCCAAGTCAGTAAGCCAATAAAAAAGAATAAATAAAGAAATAAAGAAACAAAGTGTAGTGAAGGTAAGATTGAGAGATAATCAATGGCCTTTGAAACCAGTCGCTTCTATAACTTTATATATATATATATATATATATATATATATATATATAATATAAAATATTCCTTAAAGAGTATATTTCTGGTTAGAACCCCCCTTAAACCAATTCTCAGAAAAATGTTATGTTTTTATCAGAATAAAATTTATACGTTCACTAGGTTTTTGAAGCCATTTTTGTGATACGGTTTTACATCTGTATTTGAAAATGCTTGACTGGAAGTGGTGTAGGCAGAGGGGGAGTCCAGTCAAGCTTAACAATAGAAATTCAACAGATCATAGTGTATTTTCTGACCCAGAAAATATGCTCTTTAACATATGTGGGTGTTTCTGGGTGGGTGGTTTCATGATATTGTACATGCGCACGCACACACACACACACTCGCGCACACACACCACCACACAAAGTATCAGAGGTCAGTTGGTGAGCTGCTGTATCAGACTTATAATAAAAAAAAATAATTGACAAAAATAACACTCATACTCAATAGTCTCTGTAATACAAAACACTTTTTTACTCACCTACTTTCCCGAAGCCCTCCCTGATCTCCTCCATCTCCTCTGCGCTGATGTTTTCTGACATGCTGACACCTGACAAGTGGTACAACAGAAAAGTGGCAAATGCCACATTCAGATACTGCCAAAGGATTTGTCCTGAAGAAAGCACCACCAACCGCCTTCACAGATCCTCGTTAGTCGATCGGACTGCACCTGTGCTTCCTGTCACTGCTCGTTTACCTGATTGTGTGCACCTGTTCGCTTCTAGTGATGCTGCTGCTCTTGCTTCTTTCCTCACTAAAGGCCTTTAGTCTGCCAGAAAAGGTGATTCCTCCCTCTAAGGAAAAGTAAGTAAAACTTAATTTTGTTCTCAATAATTATTTTTTTTATCTTGTCCATATCCTAAATAGAATTTAAGTTACTTAATAGAGTTTAATTTCTTTATTTGTGGCCTGGGAGCCAGACCCGGCCCAGCTAACGTGTCCGATCCAGGCCACTGCATGACTGTACAAAGTGAGACAAAAAATGGACCAGTTCCTGTTTCTTAACAGAAATGTGAAGTCAGTAAAAATCTTTCTTTCACGTTTCATGTATCCATCAGTGTCACTAATTACAGAAGGTATTACCCATATCTTCATCCTGACTGTCTTCATTAGATCAATCCCCTTAGCTTGGGAAGCTGCATCTGTATTTCCCCTAGTGCATAAAGAGGGTGACAAATCTATTATAAACAGTTACCAGCATATTTACAAACTGTGTTGCCTTGCAAAAACACTGGAATCATTAGTTAATAATCAGCTCAGATGCTATCTCTCTTTGTCCTCTATTTTCATCCCCTATCAGTCTGGATTTAGGCCTTTACACAGCACCATACCTGCAACATCGCTGGTTTTAAATTACATTGCACCTGTCGTCTTGTGCTGCTCTTTTCGTTGACCTATCTAAGGCTTTCGACTCTGTTGACCACTCATTACTATCGCAAAAACTTGTCTATAGTGGTTTTGCTTCTATTCACTGATTGATGTACAGTCTGACTTCTGTAATATTTCAAAAGGTGTTCCACAAGGTTTGGTGTTATATTGTTCTCTATTTTCATCCCTCAGAATCCTGCAAATTCCATCTTTACACGGACGACACATATTGCACGTCCATTACTCCCCAGTCAACAATGGAAGGTCTCTAATACTCATTCAATTGACTCTAACTACAATTAGAAATAAATTAGCATTGAACGCAGATAAAACAAAACAAATGCTCATGAAATATTATAATCTACCACTGCATAAAGTGCCCCATGTATATTTACCTTGGCACCTGGTTTGACTGTGTTAAGCGTCACATTATCACACTTATTGTGAAGTTGAGAACAATACTCGCCTTTCAATACGGAAATAAATGCTGCTTCCCTGTTCACTTAAGAAAAAAACTCACTATTCTTCTGTTTTGGACTATATGGGGCTGTAATTTATGGAAGAGCAGCTGTCTCTATGCTGACTTCACTGGATGCTGTTTACCACTCAGCCCTAAGATTCATAACCAATGATCTATAACCAACACTGCTCTCTAGGCTGGCCAGTGAGGAGAGATCAGCACTGTTTTTACTCATATCAAAAGCTTTGTTAAAATTACTGCCTCCTCATAGATCATCTCTGTTAACTCTAAAATCACAGTATTAGCGCTCAAACACAAACCGGTTATTGCTGTAACACTCCATTATTCAGGCCTGAAATGTGGAAAAAATGTCTTTTACATATGCCACACCTCGCACTTGGAACAACCTTCAAAAAAGTATGAAAATAGAATCTTTACTTTTCTTACAGATGATCAAAACCGTTATCTTAGATTTCACTGTATCTGATTGTAAATGCTTTTAAATTTACTTCATTTTTACTTTCATTTGATTTGTTTGTGCTGGTTTTTATGTCTATTTTTTTTACCCGTTATAGCATGACAGCATGCATTTCCTGTATTGTCTTGACATCGTTGTAAATGAGGATGCCTTCATAATGGTATTTTGAGCTAAAATAAAGGTTCTATTTTTGGGCATTTTCTACTCTGCTTTGAAGGAAATATAATTTTAATTCCTGCCAACTATAGTCACTGCTTGCAAAAATATGTCCATAAACAAAAAAATAATTTTACCAGGTAGAATGGTTTTTGGGTTATTTTAGAGGCTGAAAGGATTCAATAAATATATAACTGTCAGGGTTAAAAATCATAATTTAAATTAATTTACCTCTTTCTGGGAGGGTTTGTCTTTGAAATGTTCTCAGCAGGAAAGGACAGGAAGACAATGTTGTCGTATAACAGGAAACACTTGGAAACTTTTTTGTTAAAACCTTTGTTTAAGCTGTCTGTCATATCATTTAAAAATCAGGATAATTAGCATTTAGATATTTTATTTTGAGTAGAAAATGACATTCCTAGACTTCAGTAACTATATTTGCTGGTGGGGTTAAATGAGTTACTAGTGTAAATATTTATAATGCATTTCTTTAAATGAAAAGGAGGGGAGAAACCTGTAGGTGTTATTTGTACATTTATTTTTACAGGTCCGACCCACATACTAAAGACTCATGCTGAAAGTGGTCCATGAACTAAATTAAGTTTGATTATTCTGCTTAAGCGTGAAAGAGTGAATCTAAATTTGACGTCTGCGTTTATGTGAGTTGTTTTGTCTTAACTTCCTGTTTGTTTTGCTTGTATTTTCCCCAGCTCCTCATACTCTCACCATCTCTTAAGTAGTAAAAATGCAAATGAGGTTGTGACCACTCTACACAATATACAAATGTTCTGTTTTTAAAGCTGCAACACACCACATTTTTAAAACACTCATATTACCACCAAATTAACCGCAGCATCCTAAATCTAACTGAGACAAACAAATAGTTTCTGTTTCTGATGAAAATGAGTCTATATTTACATGTTGTACTCTCTCCACATTAAAATTGGTGCTTTTCATACACTTGCAATATTGTTTCCATTTGCATGTTGAATAAAGAATCACATTTGCCTATGTCCTTTTATTTCAGAACGTAGCGTAGCATCAGTTGACGTCCAGGGAGCCAAGTGCTGCCGCTGCAGAGCGACGTCTGTGGCTTTATTGTGTCTGTGTGTGATCTGTGCTCACGGCCACCTTTAGACTGATGTTGGAAGAAACAAAAAGGGGTAAGATACATTCTGCTTCTGCGGAGGAACTTGTTTTCTGCTTCTTGAAGAAATATTGTGTGTTATGTTGTGTGTCTGTGTGTTTGTAGGCTGTTTCTAGTCTGATATCACCATGTTTGTTGTAGATGGTGCCGGTCATCTATTGACTTTGACTCGCATTAACTTCATTATTTTGATTATTTTCCCCCAAAAATGACCAAAGTTCTTTACATTGAAGTATAATAAGTTACATGACAACATGTTACACTGGGCACTAAAAAAACAATTATTGACAACACATTAGACTTATATATCGCTTTTTACACACTCAGAGACGCAACACAGAAAAAGGGATTAGGCAAAAGACAATCTGAACATGTGGGTTTTGAGGAGAGATTATTAGTTATGCTGTTAATTAGTGAGTTCAGCCTGGAGCCAAACTGCAGCTGTCAGACAGCCAGGAAGAGGATTGGAGCTTCATCTCATTACACAAAGAGCCCAGAGACCCTTAAAACATCTAATAGAGTTACATGCACCGTCTTTTTGACTGTAATGTATATTTAATAGCACTTTCTAGAGTAAAAATAGATCTAATACGATTAACATAAGCTTGCTGTATATTGAATTGTAGACCTGCATATTCACATTTGCAGTTTTCTGTACATCTAGTGTATCTGACTAACCTGAATCACAAAAAAAGTCCCAAATTATGGCTACAGACGTGTAGCATCTAGGTATGAAGACACTTCACACCAGGTTTTTGGGAATGTTTTAAAACGAAGGAGTAGAAATGAAAATTATTGCCTGAAAAGTAGTAGGGAGTAGTAGAAAAAAAAGTATACTTTATTACTTGAGAGCTAGATGTGTCCACATTTAGGTGTGTGCAGACACATCTTTGATTTATACCAGCACTAAGGCAGGTGTGGTGGCAGTAGGAAGATATTACTTTGAACCTCCCATAATAGATACAATTACTGTATTAGTCTGAGGAGGAAATGTTCAGAATCTTAAATCTAGATACTCCTCCTAGAACCCTGCTGCTTATCAAAGAGAGAGCCGGGGTGTAGACTTGGATATTGGTGTTACAAATGTGTGTAACAGGAGGTAAAATACTGTCTATTAGTTAAAGTCAGTTAAAGTTATAGAGAATATACAGTCCTAATAATATTCTGGTTCCTGCAGAGAGCAGAGCTCAGATAGATGGGAATAGTTGCAACTGGAGGCATTAACATGGACACAATCAATAGAAGAAAGAGGCATTCAGACAAATCAGAAAAGCCTGAGATACCAATTAAGTTCAGTCCATCTATATAACTAGACAAATCTTTCACCATTATCATGTTGCAATAATGTAAAAAAAACATATGTTCTGTGGTCTGATGACTGTTTGGAAATACCATCTATATTTCTATCTATCTAACCCTCTCTAGTGTAAAACAACACTGTTCTTACAGAGTAGCTAATGTATTACAGAAAAAAACATTTTTACTGCCACCAGATGTCACTGCACTCAATAAGAAAAAGGATTTTAAGGTTTGCCCTTGCTATGTTTTATATTTATTAATAAGAGATAAAAGTGTGATGCTAATATTAACTAAAATATAATATTAATATTAACTATAAAGTCACATAAATATAACACGTGTTGGGAAACACAGATTCTTAAGAACATTTGCAAATTGATTCATCTTTTGCTCAAAATAATGTGTCGAGGAATGAAAAAGAGCACTATAATTTATCAAGTAATTAATTAATGTTTTGCCTCCACTCCAATCATTTTGATTTGCTCTAACATTGACTCAGTGACTGTCCTTTCATCCAGTCACTGATGCTGAAGGAGTGTGGCTGCACGCACGCGCGCGCACGTGTTGAAAATGACGACGCATTTGATGTCATCATTCATCTTTTGATGCTGTTAGTGCTGCACTGTCTGCCAGACACACTCCATCTGATTAATACCTTTCATTCACTAAGAAAAAAAAGACTGTATCTATATTCAGTTGAAAACAACCTTAAAGTCACATTTCTGTAAAGGCTAAAGGCTGTAAGCAGCTAAAATACAGACTATAAATATAATTAACTTTTATTGACGTTCTTTAAGCTCTATTCATATCAGCTAGCACACCTCAATGTAAAAATAATCAACTAATATTATTCATACATAGAAATATGTGCATAAAATTAAATAATTGTGACGTACATAACGTTATATGTATCTTTTTGAGAATAAATAAGTTAGTAATGTTATAATGTCCAGTGAATTGTTATTAGCTATAGGTATGGGCTACATTGTTAGCTGCTGTTAGGTTATTCTTATTATTCAGTCACATCTACACATATATAAAGAGGCAGCAATAGAAAGGCTATATATTTAATAAATGAGAAAGCACTAGCTGTACCGCAGCGCCTATAACTAATTATTTTCTGCTCCTTGGCAACACAAGACGTAGTAAAGAGTGATGGAAAACGCCCTAAAAGCTGCTTCCTCTTACCTGAAGTCCGCTTGTGTAATTCAGTAAAATCATCCGGGGAAATGAATCCCTGCGTCGACCTCTCACTGCTCCCCTGTCCCGTTTTCAGCAGCTGACACCGCCCGGTATGAGGACCCGCCCCGCCCCTCCGCACCACCCCTTCTCTAATCAAGCCTCCCCCGCCTTCCTCCCATCATCATCAGCAGCAGCAGCAGCATGTCATGTCTGACCACTTAGCAAGAAAACAGCATTTTGTGTTGATATTAAATGAACCTTTCTCATAGTTTTCCCAAAAGATATTCACAAATGAAATTAGAAGACAAAAAATACACTTTCTAAAATTGTTTGTAGCTAATTGTGTCAACCAGTTTTAACACCAAAAGCGTCTATGTTCTGATGCGCTACACTATCCTAGCTAAATTAGCACGATGCATGACAATATTAGGAGTTATAAAGTGCATTTTAAGAAGCTGAGAACATGTTTTTGGCTGTTAAAGTAGATCATGTTTAGACTATATCTTCAATCATTAATAAATAATTAAATCTTAAGCAAAGATTTGCTATTCAGAGCATAAAAATGTATAGAAAAATAAAAAAAATTGCTGATTCTCTATATTTTTGATGCATTTTGGTACACTGAAGTATAAAGGTAACACTTAAGTACCGGCTTAAGTATTTATATTTATTTTATATTTATTTTATTAAAAAAAAAAACATTTAGAAACCACAAGTTCACATGGAGAACACGTTCTGTAACCCATGGGCCTTAACCAGAGGAATTTAACCCAAGTTGTTTAGTGTGTAGTCACATGTCTATGTGTCCAAATAAGATGTTTTGTAGGCTAAAATAAATATTAACAAGACACAATAAACAAAAGCAGGTCTTTACCATAGGACATTAAACGCATCACATTATAAAGTGCATTACCATCAGGCAGTGTTAGTCAGATTGTGCTCAAATCTGCAGCGGATTACTGATTATTCATTCAGCAAACATGTTTTATCAGTGACTGTGACTTTGCATGTGAGCTGAGCTCTGCTGCTACTACCAGTCCCTACATGCATGAATTCCTCTTCCTCTCCCTCCTCTTCTCATTCCTACTCCTCTCATACCTTTCCTTCCGTCTCCCCCCCTTTTTGTCGCTTCCCTCCCTGCTCATATCTCTCTGAGCGATGTGCTGAATCTTGTCAGAATAAATTCCTCACCAGGAAGAACCTTTCCAGAGGGCCTTGGCTTTTCTGTTTGCCATTCCTTTTTCTGGTCTCGCTCACTTCAGCCAAGATTGTTTTAATTTTGTTTTTCATGGATATTGTCACCTGGCTACAATAGCAAATTAAAGGTGGATGAAGTACTGCTTTCACACTGTTAAGAACAACATTAACCTGAATTCATTCATTCAGTCAGAAATCCATTAGTTTGATGATGCATCCTGTGATGAATAAAATACATTTCACCACAAAACGGGTGAGGCATTAGATATTTCTTCAGCTTGGCAGAGCAATTGACATTTCATGGTTGAAATGAATAAGTCGTCTCAGTTTTCATGCCTGTCCAATTGTGAGCCTTTCCCTAACTTCTGTGTATCCAGGCAGGTTTTAGGTTCAAGATAAACTCTGTGTGCATTCTGAGACATTATTCAAATACTATGACGCTGTCGCTGAGCCTGGTTGTGAATGTGAAAATATTCTGTGGACAAATTGTGGATTTGCATGTGAAAATAGGAGCCAATATTGATCATGTTGAATGGTGACATCATACCAGGAAAATCATAGGTGTAAATCATGGCTGCATTCTATTCATGTGTGCAGGGTTCAGTGCATTCTATTTCACATTGTGGCTCATTCATTGTCCTGACATACTGGGAGAACTAAATTCAATAGAGCCATTGTTAATGTGATCAATAAAACCTGCCCATTTCCTACTATTTAATTAAATTGGTACTTAACACTGGGGACACAGTTTCACTACAGAATCCGGGTTGGACGTCATGTTTATTCGAAACTACGTGCAACAGGTTTTAAGATTATGTTCGCAATCGTTTTGGTGGGCGTGTCAGAGGTGTTGACCAATCATCAGCGACGTGTATAAACCCAGCCGTAAGAAACAGGCTGGGTCTATACACATACTACGTTTGTATTTGTAGAGTGCTCAACACAGCACTGTTGGCTTTTTAAATAAACTTTTTGTAACACTTTGTCAGCAGAAAAAAGCAGCAGTGCCACAGACTGCATCACAAATGGGTGTGGTCATAGGTGTCAAAACACAGCAGGTCAAACCAGTAGAGGTCAGCATAAAACACTTATTTCAAGATGTGTCAAGGTATTATGATTATCATTCCCCAAATAAATACCACATTGCGTAATAGGTTCCTATAACAGTGTACGTCTTGCTGTTTAAAGACATTATTACTTAAGTAACAATGATATGTTTATTGTACTGTTATAAGTTTATGTGCTGATTGATTAATATTGATTTACTTTTTTTAGTTGATTGATTAAAAAACTAGAAGGGGACTTAGAGCACATACCTTAGGCTTAGAATGAGTTGAAATGAAGTCAGAACAAGTCCCAACATCTGTCTATAAAGTCAGGAGCATCTGTGTGTCTGTGGCTCATGTATCGCTCTGTTTGTCAGATCAGCCTCAGCTTTCAGATACCGCTTGTCCACGGCACGATATTTAATCAAAACATTATCATTAAAAGTTAAAATCCTATAGACTTGCGTATCACAGTGTTGCAGCAGCACTTTAGTTACAGGGTAAATATCACAATATTTAATAATAGAAAAAATATCTCCATATCACAACTCGTACTCATGTTGCTTTATCATAAGTAGCACATGTGCAGTCAAGTTGGGCCCTTTGCAATTGGTTGCAAATTAGATCACAAGTGTAGAAGCATCATTACTCATTATCATGTGTGGCTGTGTGGCTGCTTACTACTACATATTACTACTACACATTAAAAGGTAACTTGATTATCATGCTTAGATGTTTGCTGTGAATATGGCTATTTTTTCCCAGCAGTGTTGCCGTCTAAGATGGTGGAAACAGGCGGACTTGTCTGTGCATGTGCGATACACATCGGACGTTGCTACCTGGCAGTTATCCTTGTCTGGTCTGACTGGGCAGAAACAGAGAAATATCAAACACAGTCTGGACTTCATATGCCCACAGGGTCCCAGCAATAGGTCTAATCAGAAAGGTGGAAACACCTGTGTGGGTGGGCTGTGGATGTGCGGGGTCTTTAATTATCTTAAGTCGTCTGTATAAGTCTTAACATTAGTGTCTCATTAGGCTTCACAGACCCACATTGCCATTTCTACACAGACAAAATTCACAGAGACAAGAAGATTATCTTCAAATTCAAACATAACCTAACCAACCAACCAAATATCAAGTGCTTTTGCTCCAAGTTTGCATTCTCTAATGGTCAGTAATACATTTTCTCAGTTGTGTTTGTCTCATTTGTTTTTGCTAATATACTAATGTTGTAATATTAGGCTACTGTTATAGGATAATCACATTATTTTTAAGTTAAATTATTTTTTCTTTTTTTTAAAGATTTTTGTCTTATTTTATTCTGTTCCATGTTAACGTTCTTGTTATAATTTTATATTTCAGTTCATTTTTAATTTACTGACACAGACCGCTGTTTATATGACTACAGGTTTTATTGTAATGTAAGTTCAGAAAATAAAGTCTCATTATTGAAAAGAAATATCCACCTTCCCCCCCAAAAAGATAAAAACAAAAAAACAAGTTATGTGACTAATGGAATGTGGCCGCATGTTAAATTGAAACCACCAAACACAGTGGATAAATTGTGTCCTTGTGTGAATACAGTGACAGACGGACTGTGGATTTTGTTGGTGTCTGACCGGAGCTGCCAACTGGCTCATGTGATAACGCTGATACTATGTCAACAAGCCAAATAAACTGTGGCCAATTCACTATTGTTGGCTATTTCTCTGCCCCACAGCAACGTGCATGTGAGACAGACATTGATAGCCTGAAATCAGGCAGGCAGACAGGGCTGATGAGGGAACAAGATGGAGAGCGAGACACAAAAACTGAAAGACTGATTGTTTGGATGGATTCAGTAAAAGCTTTAAACCCATGTTTCTATGATTCAATATGTCAAACACACAGAAACAAACTGCTGTCAAACAACAGCGCCACAGTTTTCATGTGTCATAAAATAACAACCAGGAGACAAATTGGGCATGTTTTTATGGGTGTAATTATTCCTCCTGTTCATACTGACCATTAGAAGATCCCTCCATAACGCTCTTACAATGTAAGTGATGGCAAACAAGTCACAATCCTCTAGTCATCCAAAAGTCAAATTAAGTAGATATCTTTCACCTTTACAGTGTTTTTTGTGCCAAGGTTCTTCTCTTTTTGCAACAATAGACTACTTACACCACTGCGCCATTTTTTTCCCCACTGTTAAAATTCCTTTAAAGGGACAATACAATGCAAAAAAACACATTTCTTTTCCCTTGCCAAAAAGTGATTACAACGCATATATTGGAAGTTAGTGTTTCTGCTTAAAAATCACTTGTCATTCTTGAGTGTTACATTTAATATTGAGATATTAGCTCACTCACTATTGCCTGTACAATACAACACATAAACTACAAAATGACTGACAGGCAACAAATTTTTTTCTTTTTATGACTTTTATACTTTAAGTAGGAAGGTGCTGCCCAATGTGTGAATTGAGCCGGGGGCCACCTGCTTGAAACTAATACTTTTACACTTTTACTTGAGTAAAAAGCAAAGAACCTGACTCATTTCTAATGCACATTTTAAACATTGTACCATCTTTCCAGGCTGATGAGAGATAGCTATATCTAATGTTAGAAGCTACTACTAACTATAATAAGAATGATAAACCTATTAAAAACTATGCACATAAAAAACTATGCATAGTAATTGTCTTGATGGCATCCATCAGAAATAATGCTGATAGTGTGGTAGCCTATATTAACATATATTTTGGAAAAGTGATATTTATCCTGGTGGCCCGATTTACCTTAACCCCCTAAGATAAAATGGGCCATCATCTGTCACTCACAAACATTTGTCTATGACATTTGGTTGAACTAAAACATGTGCAGTATGTTGACTGTCATGTAAAATTAGTGCAACTCAAAGTAGTGCACTACTTTTGCTGTATTTGTGTAACGTAGTTTGTTACATATGACTGGGTGCTAGCTTTTGTGCAGTGATAGCTTAGCCTCTTTACATAGATTTGCTAGCGTGTGTGTGTGTACACAACACAGAGAGAAGCGTGGGAGAGGACATGTAAAACTAGTATTTTGAGATGACTTTTGGTATTTGAAGCCATTAATATATCTTGCTATGGATATCTACTTTCAAATAAAACCCAGGAGAAGTGTAAAATGTGGGACCTTTAACAACAAAATGCAATTTCTCAAATCACCAAGGCATCAAGGTGCTGCTGTATACGTAAAAAAAAGTCACAGGTTAAATCATTCGACTGTCATCACAGACGTTAAGTCTTTACGTCCTGATTTCATTCACAACACAGCCTCACTGACACATTCTGTTACCGTAGGATCTTTAAAGTGAGAAATCGCCAGCGCAGATTTCCCAGAAAATCAATTCCGGCTCTCATTCACACATGACCCCGTGAGTCATGAGTGAAGAAGAAATATTTCTTGGCTGATGTAGCCAAAACTCATGAAAGTGACAGCCGGATGAGCCGGTGGCTGGTGAACTCATCCTCTTTACCCGAATCTTGTGATTTGTGCATGTAACGCGTTGCTTTGTTGGTTTTCAAGGACAGCGGAGGGCCGAGGAATTTTCCTCTCATGCTGTCTCCACAGTGTAGGGTTTCAGCCCAGCGGCCGCCTGTCAGTCACCATGAAGTCATGGCGTGGGCAGATCGTGACGCCACCTGCAGTTTGACGTGATCTGTCAACCTCTTGTTTTCTCCTCCCACCTTTTGATTTAAAAATATGAACGTTCAGCCCCTGTCATTAAGCTACAGACTCTTCTAGATAGTTGGCTATGGAAGAAAAGAAAAGGGAAAAGGATTCACAATCACCCAGAGAGTGTGAATTGGATAAACGCCCCCTTTTCTCTTTTTTTATTATCTTTTTAATTTATTGGAGAAATTGCAAGGCAGGACACAGGTAACATAGGGGACAATTATATTACACAAGTGGACAAATGTACTATCTGGCAACAACAAAATATTTGCATGAGAGTAGGAGGATTGTGTGTGTGTGTGTGTGTGTGTAATAAAGTGGTATAATACTAAGTAAATAAGATAATTATTACATCCAAAGGTATAACATAATAATGCAAATAAATACAGAAATGTGACTATATTTTAAAGAGAAATACATAAAGGATTTCCTCCTGTTTCATTGCCATCTCTCTTCGCTCCTTTCCCTCCATCGAGCACCTTTTAAGAGAATGAATCAGTTATTTTTACCTCTACACCAACACCTGGACAATGTGGTAAAATCATTAGGGGCCGTCCCGTCACATCCGCTGTTTGTGAAGCGTCTGACCTTTGACCCACCGCTGCAGAACTGTACAGTCATGCTGCATAAATAAATAAAGGAGTAGGAGGGGAAAGGAATGCTGGTGACCGGGCACTTCCAGAGCTGATTTTTGCAAGCTTGCTCAACGCAAAATGGCATTTCATCCAGGGGAATGAAACTCCCACTGCTGTTGCTGTTGGTTTAACTTCACACGTCACCCTGTTCTGCTTTCAGACTCGTCTATTCTGCACCTAGGGGACGACTCATAGGAGGAATAAAGAGACTTCAAAAACTGAAGGGTGTTTCCACTTAGATAATGGCAGGAGAAGTTTATTTTAAGGTGCTTTTGCTGACAATTCTCACAATTGTGTGTGTGAGGAAATGTAAGTGAAGAGGAGAGTGTGTTTACATGTAGTCACATTACACAACACAAAATGAAATCGCACTGAGCATCAGTGTGAAGTTTGAAACAGAACTCCACCATGACTCAGTGCGTCAATGTGTGTGTGTGTATGTAGCTTCTCATGGGTCTTCCATACAACAATACACTCTGTCCCCAGACCACACCCATCTTGCCCGTCTCATTTTTAGCCCACTTCTCCTTATTTGGTTATGCTCCCAGCTCGACTGATGATTGGTCGATGGAGGGGATTGAGACACACCTGTGCAGGCTTGCACACATTCGAACACACACACACACCCACTGTTCTCACCATCTCCAATGTGTGTGCGCACACACACACAGAGTATACACACAGGTACAGACAAGCTGCTGAGGTTTACTCAATATTATTAGTATTAATGGAATTTGTGAGAAATATAGTATTTTTACCATCATTCTCAGTAAGTGATGTTCAAATTAAGTTAAAAGGATAAAAAGGCTGTAGGTTCTACACTGCAAAAAAGGAAATCTTAAATAAAAATAGCAAAAAGCATCACAGTGATGAGACTTTATCTCAATCAGAAAGAAATCTAATTTCTACTGTTTGTATATCAGTTGATTTACTTTTTAATTTTCCCCATTTCCCCCTCTATTTCCTGTTGTCTAAGGTAGGATAATGACATCCTGAAACAGATCTGGTTGCCCACATCTCACGCTCAGAGAACATTTTTTGAAGTACTCCTTTAGCAGGTCAGGTTTACATTACTATTGCTTTAAAAATGGTATTTTACACTGACCTACACCCCCTGACATTGACATTTTCTTAAAAAAATGAAATAAGCTAATTATCTGCTATCAGAATGGGATGATTCTACTCAATATTGGACAAATTGTACCATTTACAAGACATTTTCACCTGATTTTTTTGCAGTGTATTTGTTTGTTTCCTCTAAACCTTCAGGAGTTTAACCAGGATAAACCACAACTCTGATGGTCTAAATCAACACAACAGGCCTCTTACATGTGACACATATGCAACATTTTGAATGAAGAAGCTTATCAGTAATTTGAGGAAGTTGGGTCAGTTTTCACAGAGAGAAATGTGTGCATGTCTTTTCATTCACGTTGAGACAATAGGAGAGGCTTGTATTGTGTTTGTCACTTACAGTATATTTTATTACACATATAGAAACAGGTACTTTTCTCTACAGATTTGTCAGGTTTTCATATTAATAGTTTTTCCTTCTCGCTGAGAAAGATCTTGTTGAGAGGGTTGCTCCCAGGGTGCGGTTCAGTCTGCAGTCGGGGCCTCTTCTGCAGAGTTCAGCACAGACACAATGGCTCTGGTGGGACAGAGAGAAATAGAAATAGTCTCTAGTGTCTAAATGACAAGACTACCGTAGGCAAAGCTGCTGTGGATGAATAATGTTCTTCATTTTCAAGGTCTTTCAAAGGCTTAAAAACTGTGTTTGCTTCTGTGTTAATTTCATCACCATCATGCACCAAAGCTCAATTATGATTTTGTTTAAAGAACACACATTGTTCCCATATTTGAAATGCAAACAAAATTTCAATTTTGCATCATTGCATTTTGACTGTATATGTAAATTATGTTTTCACGAGGCCTGCAACTAACGAATATTCTGATGTTTGATTAATCTATCGATTACTGAAACGATTACTTGTTTGGATCATCACATGGTTTAAAATGTTGATCACTGTTTCCAAAGCTGAAGATTCAACCTAAAAGTCTACAACCCAAACATCAAAATTGTAATAATAGATAAAAAAAATCTGATTTGAGAAGCTGCAACTAGAAAATTTGGACATTTTCTTCTCTCAAAAATTACTCGCATCCATTAGTCGATTATCAAAATAATTGGTGATAACTAATCGATTAATTGGCTAATCATTGCAGCTGTAAATTTCACCATTTAGATTTTAGTCAAAAAGTTCTCTCTGCTATTATATTTTAAGAGTGATGTACAGTCCTGTCCCATGAAACCATGCGATCTAAATCTAGTGAGTAATAAGAAACTAGCATCTGACTGGAAACTTTGTGATACTCTTATGTGTCTTGAATCTTAACATATCTACTATTCCGTCCTACAAGAACTATCCAGTCCTCCTCACCTTTGCTCGTTGGTCAGCTCGAAGTCGGCCAGGGTTTGCTTGGCCAGTTTCGGCGTGTCCTGCAGACTGAAGGCTGCGGACATTTGGACCAGCTCCACGGCTCTCTGGGCAGAACCGTCACTGTGACACACCGACAGAAACTCCTTCAACAAGTTGTCGCTGCAGAAATGACAGTGGGAGTTAGAAAGCCACAAACAGGCCGATCCAACACCAATACTGTATAAATATCTGAAGTGATAAAAATTGATGTTCAACCTATAGGAACATCCACATCTAGTCACCAACTTAGGACCTAAATATCTGAATGAATATGACTAATCAGGTGTTTATTACCTTATGTTACTGACATGTCAGTACAAGTTGGAAATGGTGTAGCAACAGAAACAATTCCTTCTTTATTGCTTGTAATTACCAGTTATCCAACGTCCTAGAACATTTCCCCAGAGGGTGCTTTTTAATAGAAATTGCAGTTTTTTTTTTGTTAAAATAGCCCTATTTTCCATTTCTTTAGTGTAATATTTTAATTTTCATGGTCTATTTATAAAAATGTGGATGCTTTTATGTATTTTAAAGTATCTAGTTTGCCCTGTAGCAGCAATGCAGTCTGCCTTTTCACACACTCTGGAAAAAACGTGTTTCCAGCTCTCCTCTCTCTACTGAATCGCCCACTCTGTTGTGAATATTGAAACACTCAGAATATTTACCCATAAGCACTGAAAAAGTGTTTTTTTTTCTTTTTAATAATAGTACCCCTTCAACATGTAAAATGAGGAACAGTTCTTCCTGTAGTTGAGGCATAAACTTACGAAGGAACTTTGCCATTTTTTTCGAAGAGCGGCAGCATCTCCCTGTATGGAAAAAGGAAGAAGAGGAAGTCAGTTTTTTTCACTCTAACAGCGTTTGGCAGAGAGTAAATGGACAGATGTCAGACTCACCAGGCCTGTTGGGTCTTGTTGGCTCTCAGCAGCAGGGAGGTGACTTGTGAAAGCGTTGCGGCGCTCCAATTCATGATGTTTACATTGGTGTCGTCGTACACGCTCTTTGCGTCCAGGGCGCACTCTGCAAACGACTCCTGGACCTGCAAACACACACGTGGATGCACGGACATAACACACAGGCCGGGTGAAACCTTCAGCTCATAGGCCTTGTCATTTATGTGTATATGTCTTCAATTATTTTACAGATTTTTTTTTTCATTTTGCATTTTTATCATTAATTCTGTAGTTATGGTCAATACAATCCATCACAACTCACACAGACAACTGCTCATCGTTTATCATTCTGTATTCATTGCATGTTAATTTTGTTTAAGTCTATGACATTGTAAATTTTTTATATTTCGGTGGAGGCTTCAGATGAGCCCAGTGGGGCTTTTTGTCTCTTCCTGCATTGTATGTTATATTTCGCCACGCTATTAAAATAACAGCACAAGTCATTTTTTTGTTGAAAAACATTATCCTAAATTATCTCTTGGTGATGCTGCCACACCCAGTAAAAGTCACCTTAATACGGAGTTAAAAGAATCATATTCTTAATGTCCTATAGGACAATAGCCTAAGAGGGTGACTAAGGTCATTCTATTTGTTTCTCAAGTCCAGGTTTTTAGGATACAGGGGAGATTTTTTGCTTTGACTTGGGCAATTTAACTCCCCCAGCTGCTTCAAGAAGCAAGAATCTATGGTGCAGAAGAAGCTGTAAATGATTCTTGAATCAATTTGTGACAATTACAATTGTTATGAGTGATAAAGGCTTTAAGCTATAATGTTTTATAGTAATTTAGTCTAAATTTTACAAGTTATGCTTATAATTATATATGAAGTGTTGTGCATATGAATACATTAAATAAATATGTAGCCAAATACAGAGAAAGAAAGGAAGTTCCAGGATCCTAAGTCCATTAAATGTTGATACCACATCTCAGGTTTCAAAAGATATCAAAACTGGAGTTAAGTTCAATAAAATCCAGGCAAAGAAGCCTGGGAAAGTGAGGAAAAAGGGAACTCAACTTTGTTTAATTTAACTCCAGGTAATATAGAGTTTTGAGTTTGTACTCTGGCATAAACGGATAGTTTAAGCCAGATTTAAAGTTGCCTAAAGTTGCACGAGAAAGACCATTCTTTCTTTAACCTTATATAAGACACACACAGACTGTGTGTCCACAGTCATCCACCGTTTAGGCCTTGTTGATTGAAATGATTAAAACTTGGTCACCTTGCTGTTGTACATGTTATTCACAATTATTAATTGATGTTGATATTTCCTGTTTATCTTTAGCTGGATATTGCATTTGTTGATAAAAATGATAAATATAAAAAAGAAAACAAGCTCTTGGTTATATATGAAATGTATGTGGGACACAATAAAAAGACATGAGGAGAAAAAAACAGAATGGAAAAAACAGATGATGAGGATGAAGACTCACCTCAGGACTGTGTTTATCTCTGGCCATCAGGGCCAGCAGGTCCTCCACCAGAGGTGCCCTACGATCGAAGCCCATGGACTGCATATCTGGAAACAATTAACACATTTGAAAACAACAACAACAAAAAACAGATACAGGGAATAAATAAGAGTGAGACATTATTTAAGGTCTTCGCATGCACGCATTTCTTTTTTAATCCCTAACTAAAGCACTATTTCAAAATATCAGTTTTTAACTGGTTGCCGCCCCTAATCCATCAGGATATAAAGTTATTTTTTAAACACACCTTTCCACAATGTAGGCAGCAAGTCCAGCCGATTGTCTGTGTCCATCACTTGCATCAAGTCTTTCAATCCAAAATTGCTTGGGAAGTATGTCTAGAAACACAGCACATAATGAAAAAAACTTTTAATTTGCAATAAAAAGTGATAGTGACTGTGAGATACACATATATAATAGATTGTTCCCCATAAATACTATTTTTTGTTAGGGATGTCTGTTTTTTGGTGTGTTCTGCTGCCACCAAGTGGTCAAACAACAAAATGATGAATTCTGCCAACAATAACTTCGCTTAACTCTCAATGATTTCTGATTATCATGCACACACGCAAACACGCACACCGAGCTACAAGTCCACAATGTTCTCAATCTTGTTCCTAATAAGGAGAAATCTGTTTGTTTAATATACAGTGGAACATAACCTTTCACTCTATAAATCAGTATGAAGTCACAAGTAGTGGACTAGGGTGGCAACGATTAATTGATTAAACACTAATCCATTGTATGCCAACCATTTTGATAGTAATAATAAATTCAATAATGAAATTGAGTAATTTTTAGGAGAAGAATGTCCAAATTATCTGATTCCAGCTTCTCAAATCTGATTATTTTCTGGTTTCCTTATCTGCTACAAGGACAAACTGATGATTTTTGGGTTGTGGACTGTTGGTCTGGACAAAAAAAACAGTGGGAAACAGTGATCGACATGTTAAACTATTTTATGAGCCAAAAAAAAAAAAAAGTCAATACATTAATCGACTATCAAAATAGTTGTTGCTCTAAGTGACAATAGAATTATTTTTCCCAAAGAATAAAGTTTAAAACTGCCATGAATGGTAACCTGTAAAATGTACATAGAAGATCAATAGATCAATTTATGTATTTTGGAAGAAGAAAAGAGTTTGATATGTGTACGGACCGAGGGGATGTGCTGCCTGTACCACTTAAAAACCACGTCGATGTGCTCCAGCATACACAAAAGGTTGAAGAAGCGGCCACTGCAGAGGAGAGGAGACGATGACAGAAAATATTATTTTGAAATTAAAAGCTTTAGCACTTGAATCTGGCAGCTCTCAGCTTTGGTGGTAGAAGAGACGCTCTCGTTGGTGCTAAGTTTTTACTCACTAGTAAAGTTTCTGATCATTGGCATTTCCAATCATCCTCCAGTTCTCCCCTACTTCCGTCAGACGATGGACCTCATTGGCCAGATCTAAATCTTTATTGGATAGACACTGTATTGACAAAGGTTGGTGGGAGAGAAAAAAAAGGATCAGGTGGGTGAATAGATGCATTTAAACAATTTAAATGCTAGTGATCTAAATAAATGTTAACTGAACTGATTGAACACAGCTGTCAAAACCAGCTAATATCTGCCTGAATATAGCTAATGAATAAGATGGAACTCATATTTTAACTCTTGAATCAAACATCTGGAATCTAAAAAATGCATCGGCTCAATGAATAAACCATTCATTTGAGAATATACCAAATAACAGACGAAACTCTGCAGGAACCTAGAAATGATGAATTATAAAAATGGACTTACTACTTTCATTGCACTGCAGAAGAATGTTGCTGATGGAAAAAAAGGAGAGAATAAACAAGGTCAATATGTTTTCTTTTATGTTTTCATGTCAACATGCCGATTAAACACAGTAATTAAAAGGTTACTTTAAAATGTTGCCGTTTTACCAACCTAGAGGTTCATGTATTTTTCATATGGGACTAACACATGTAGCATTTCCCCCTTTATTTTAAGCTTTTGTTTTAATCAAATAAGGGAAACACTTTTCGTGAATGTCAGGGACAAAAAACAACAATGTTATGAGAACAGGGCTGGGCAATTTTAATTATTGATTTTCTTTCAAATATTTGGTTGGTATTTTATGCTTAATGACCTACTTTTAATATGGGCATGTCGGTGTGGGCGATACAGCTAGAATGTATATATTGATATCAGTTAATAACATTTTTAATAATGAGCAGGAGAAAAAAAGGCTGAATGCGACCACTTTCTATTAAACTTGATTTGTCGTCTACCTGATTCAATAATTGATCCATTGTCAAGTCATATGTTTATGAGCCAAAGAGGGAGCAACATTTTTTGATGCAAATCTTGAATAATTCTATTGATATTATATTAAAATATGCTCTTATTGGATTAATGATGTGGATACGCTTATTTATCTGGTGCTGATGTATCCAGAATTCACATTCCTCATTTTACCAAAAAGTGCAGGATACTTTCTTTAGTATGTTATTACTACATTTTCCCCACACGAAAAGTTTATTCTCATTACATTACAGCTAGTAATTAGTCCACATTTTCTTTTTACTGGCCCTGAATTAAAACGTTTCCCAAATGTGTGGCGTCAAGTTATTAGACACAACTGCCCCCACATACTGTCGTCCGGGTCCTGGCAGGTGAAGCTGGTTCCTGCCATCTCTGACATCATATCCTGTAAAACTTCCAGGTTGGTGATGCCTGTGGGGCCTGAAAGAGAGACACGGCTGCTTAATGGGTCCGAGCACAAAACAAGCAGCACAGGGGTGTGTGTGTGTGTGTGTGTGTGTGTGTGTGAAGTGTACTGGAACGTCAACCTCCGCTCCCGTGTGTACCTGTTTTGTAAACTGCCAGGACGTGTGCATAGGAGGCCAGGCTGGGAGCTGAAATCACACACACACACACAAAAACACACACACAGCCGTTATTACAGAGATACACGACAAAGAAAGAGAAAAAAGACATAGAACAAAGCATTTTTCAAACAAATGCCCTCATGAGGGTAATAAAAACATGAATTCTGCATGAATCATACGAAAACCGTTAACAGCTTCACACTGTCTTTTGTACCAGTGTTTGTGTGTGTTTAACCCTAAAAGCAGAGAATCCTTTCAAAGATTTAATGCATATATTCATATCAGTTAAATCACCAACAATCATGTAATGCAATGTAATCTTTTTCCATTTTTTATTCTTTTTTTTTTTTGCAGAAAATAGCATTTTAATGGCTATTATAGTTGCCACTTGCTCGCACATATATGACCATAAACAAAAATCTATTTATCCCATGTACAAAATTAATTTTTGGAGAGATTATTCTAGAGACTTAAATGATTAAATAGATATATACACGTCAGGATTGAAAATTATAATAATTAAATAAAATGACCTATCTCTAGGAGGGTTTGTCTTCGCCATGCTCTTGGGAGAAAGGGGCAAGAAGTGGATGACGCATATAAAAGGAAGCACTTGGGAATTTATTTTTTTTGTTTTGCTTAAAATGTGAAAAAAGTGTCCACAAAAAAATAAGGAAACCGCTTTAGGAAACTGTGATCAGCATTTAACAAACTAATCTATTAATTGTTTCAGTAATGGATAGATTAATCCACTATCAAAACAGTGGTTAGTTGCAGCCGTGGTGACAATAGAATTAAGTTTTTCTGTGTCTCACAGAATAACGTTTCAAAAAGATTGATCAACACAATGGAATAAAAAAACAAACTGTAATGCAGCTTTAAAATAACCAAGAGTGGTAACCTGTAAAATGTACATAAAAAGTAGATCAATTTATGCATTTTCCAAGAAAAAAAAAGTGTGGGGAAAAAAATTGGTTAAGTGCTAGTTTAAAGTTACCTATTCCCAAAGCCTTCATCTCATTCAGAGTTCTTTGACTCTCAGTTTTGGCTAGAGAGCCACAGCTTCTCAGGGATTTCAGGACCGTGTTGAACGTGAGCAGGTTGGGCTGAACTTTCTGCTGACTCATCTGGTTTAACAGCTCCTGCAGATGGGATGAGAACAGACACGACGTGTCAGACGATTTCACTGCGGCTGACTGGTCCGAGTTATCGCTTCTACAAACATCTGTTACAAAACATCTGCCTTCTAACATAAATGTGGCATTTGTAGCTCTGTGACAACGCTGTGGCGTGGTGTGGAAGGGTCTTACGGTGATGAGTGTCCATTTTTCGTGATATGAAGATCGGACATTTGGAGCCGCTGAGATCAGGGCGTTGAAGATGTGGACGTCGGCTGCAGGGACAGAAAGTCATTAAGGTTAATAAATATCAGGGTAGAACACACACTTCAACACGCGCCGCAAGCCACAAAACCAGCTGTGCTACAACTAACGACTATTTTGATAGACATTTCTTCTCTTTTACAGTGTTAGATTTCCATCATTTGTTCTTCCTTATATATGATACGAACTAATGCATCTGAATAAATACTGGATATTTGCTCCGTAGATGGAGGAGAATCATATGCAAAACCAAAGCAGGTTTGATAGAAGTTTAAAAAATGAATCATTCATTGTCAGCACTTCACTGAAAGTACACAAGTCAGTATTTGGTTTGATATAATTACATTTCTTAGTGACTTTAACATGACTGTGTTTCTGATCCAGACCAACAGTCAATAACCCAAAGATAACCAGTTTAATATTACAGAAGATTAAAGAATCAAGAAAAAAAAAAAACCTGAACCAGAGAATTTGGACATTTTCCTTCTTAATAATGACTTAAAAATAGTTGTTGATTAATGGAATAGTTGGCAACTAATGATTAATTGACCAGTTGACTAATGCAAGTCTAGTCCACAACCCAAAGGTCATCAGTTCACTACTATGGAAGACCAAAGAAACCAGAGAATAATTCGATTTGAGAAGCCAGATCAGAGAATTAACATTTTGTTCTTAAAAAAAAGAAAAGAAAAATAAATCACTTAAATTTGATGAAGCAATAATCAAAAACAGTTAGTAGTAATAGTAGTAGTAATAAAGTAATAAAACATGTAATAGTTGGCAAACAATCGTTTAGTCAACTAATTGTTGCAGCTCCATTAACCAGTAATGAAGTTTTTAGTTTACAAATGACCTGCATGGTGCATATTGTTTCAACAACTGTAGTTAAAGGACTTAACAAATATTTAAGAATTGTGCATGTGATCTCCCATCAGTTGCGACTCACCTGTGAGTCTGTTGTTGAGCAGGTCTGTGTACGTACTGAAGGCCTTCGTATAAGCTTCATGCTGGAAAATACATCAAGAATGTGTCAGGATCTGCCAGGAAGATTTGTCAGAGTGGCTCCTCTGACGAGCGCAGTGACAGCAAACAGGAACGGAGGCGGCCGTACCTTCACCATGCCTCTGATCAGAGCCGAGTAGCAGCGTAAATCTCTCTCTGGCAGCAGGTTAAAGATCCTCTCTGCGTTGTTGCCTTCTTTCCAGGCCGGCTTCCGTTTTAATGAAGCACGGATCTTTTTAGGGTTTTCTTCAGAGTCCTCCTGAACACACACACATGGAAATAAGAGAAAATATCTTAGGCTTCAAATGAGGTCTTAAACCTTTTACAGCGTTGGTTAAAGAACACTTCAACTCTGTGCTGGTGATATGATGAAAAAACGGGTTTGGAGCGTAAGTGTGTGAATACTTTTTATTTAAATTTATTGTATTTTATGGTCCAATTTTCTAGACTTTTTAAACAAAAAGTGAGTTTATTGTATCAGCCCTGAGCATGGAATTTAAGATGACTCACCTGGTCCACGGTCTCTGGGACCAGGGTCTCCTCGACAGGGTCTCTGTCACAATAGAGACAGATCAGGTCTAACAAGTCTTGGGATGTTTCCATGGAGACTGCTGTGCCTGGGGGGGTAAATTGTGGAGATGCAGCATAATTACAGCGACAGCACAAAAATAGATTCTACATTTATATGAATGTGTGTGTGTGTGTGTGTGTGTGTGCGTGCGTGCTCACCAGCTTGCAGCAGTTTATCGTACGTTTCCACGGCAGCTGTAACTTTCCTCATGCTGATTTGTTGTTGAAGAGTCTCCTCGCTCACGTCTTCGAGAAGCGGCGTCACCGTCTCCGGCATCAGACACTACGCACACAACACCAATCATCCCGTATTGATATTTTCCTGTTTACATTCACTCAGACATAGAGCACGTGTGTGTGTTTTTCTTACTGGGATGTGTGGTTCAGCAAAGTCTTGGGTGAAGAATTTAGGGTTGGTGTTGATAAAGTATTTGGCTGCAGCTCTGCCGGACTCATAAGCGAGAGTGAACCTCCTCTGCAGAAAGAGAGATGAAATATCACAGCTTCTATATTAAACTACACTAGACAGGAATGTCAATGATTACAGCAATGATCTATGCTGTTGTACATATGTATTCTTATTTGTACATTATAGTTTACTTGTCCGTGTTGTTTTCAGCCACATTTGTTCTCCTCAGGAATATTATCACCATAAAAAATAGCAGGTAACAAAAATTATAGATTTGCAATTTCACTAATTAAAAAAGAAATGAAATGCAAATGGCCCTCATCTATTTTAGCTCTAATCTTTTGGATTACTAGGGAAAAAGAAAAGCAACACCAACTTTGATCGGGTTGGGAAAGTATGAAAAAAAAAAATGAAAAAAAAAACAATTGATAAATCCTGACAAACAATCCAAGTAGAATAACCCAGTGGGATCCATAGAGGCCAAACTAACAGAAGAGAGAGCAGAGTATTGTAAGTTTCAGGTGTGTTTTTTGACATACAAATTCTCCAGAGTTCCTGGGAGCGAGGTACGGATCATCTATGAACTGGTAAGGGCAGACTGTCGGATCCTGAAAGGGGAACAGAAACGACAGCAACACATATGATGCACATATAAACAATGAACAGCTCGATATCAACAGGATCGGAGCGTTGAGAAAGACGGGAGTGGGAGCTCACCTTGCTGACAGTGGAAGCCAGAGCTTCCAGCACCGCCTCTTTGCTCCTGTACATGAAGAGATTAAATTAATTATTCTTTAAGGATATGTATGAAATAAAAAAACTGGGACTGTACATATATACGGTAATAACGATACGGATACAGACCATGTTTTCTTCCTGGGGATGACAATAGTCTCTGTGGGTTCTGCAACAATGTTGACCACAAAAAAAAGAAGTGAATTAATATCACGCTTCCACCGACAGAATCCACAAGAATCCACTGATTGCAATTATATTTTATAATTAGTCAAGAAATCCCTTAAAATGACTAAAACCAAAACAGCAATAGCTACAACCAATTCTTATTTTCATCACTGATTATTTGTCTGATTAGTATTATTTTTTTTAGTCTAGAAAATGTTTAAAAAGAAATGTTGTTGTTGTTGTTTGTCCAACCAACAGTTCAAAACCAAAAGATTTGGTGATGAGATTTGTTGTTGATAAGAAAAACATAAAATGTCACCATCCTATTGAGTGTAGCTATAGGTTTTTTTCCTGCATTAATTACATTATTACTCTTGACATAAGGAAATATGGACTTTCTTCATTATGTAGAAGACATTTAAAGTATGATCTCTACTAACAATAGAGATTGTACAATCGAACAATATTTTAACCATGACATTGACCATCCTTGCTCACCTTTATTAACTTCTGCTGTCAGCTGACACAGAGCTGAAGTCCAACCAAAACTCCTGGAATGAAAATAAAACAATAAACAGAACATAAACACATTTTACAAATAATACTACACCTCATGATCGACAGTCATCTGTATGCTGCCCCTTGTTGCACACATTAACCATTTATAACAGAGGTCACATACAGAGTGAGCACAGATGTTAATTTCAGCAGTAGATGCAGGAAAATGGAAAGAACATCAGATGTTGGGTGGTTAGTCAAAGACGGAGTGGGCGCATTCACAAGATAATAAAAAAAATCATCTACAGGTTTAACTATACAACAGTTAAATAAAAAATGTGACCTATATAATTATTCTCTATTCTGATTGAGATGCACACACGAACACACACACAAACATCTGGACTTGCATCTGCCGGTTTTAGGGTTGTTCTTCACCATTGGAAGAGCCAAACAAAACCAAATGCAGATCTTGCTGAATGATTCAAATTGATAAGCAATATTGCCTGTTTAAAGGCCCTAATGTGTATATGAAAGGATAGAACCTAACATAAGGGAAAGGTGCCACACCATTTATGAATAAAATACAAATGGCGCCCACTTAAATTGTATCCTTCATATCATTAGCCACAGTTTACTGTTTTTTTTCTTAATGTACGTTTAAGCTAATTCTGATTCTCCATGCTTATTGTTTCGTTTTCATCGGTTTATTCAATTACTGAGTTCTAATTAATTTACTGTAATAGGTGCTCTGGTATTATATTACGTTTGTATGCATTGTGGAAGTTAATAAAGAAATAGCGTATGAAACATGACAGATTCCTGCAGTGATGTAGAGGATGACCTCCTGTCAGACGAGTCTAGGTACATCAAACAAACGGAGCAATAAATGGTATTCGTGACATTAGAATATCACTGTGCTCAAAACAAACATATTTAAACATCTTCTTACCTGTGACCCCACAACTGCTCGAAGTTGCTGAGCAGAAAGCGGCTGTTTTTCTGGATGTAATGCCCTCCATGCCTCCCCGCAGCCGCCATGTTGCTTCTTCTTCGCCTGATGAATTTCAGGCACTGAACGACTTCCGGGAAGAGGGAACCATTTGGGTTTAAACAAGGGGGGCCCAAATAATAAATATCTGTCATGTAAAGAAATATTACGCTTTTCTACACTTTTAACCGGGGAAAATGTGATATGTTTCAGTTTATGTTTATATGTTTAAATATTTTATAATTACTGTATTTGGCAAAAAGAAGTTGTTGTCTTCCGATCCACGCGCCACACCAGTTGGTGGCGTTAATGCGCCACTTCATGTTGTTAAACCCCCAGAAGAAAAAGAGGTGGAACAGTCCGATACACGCACATGGGAAACTTTGCAGACTGGTGTTTAACATGCGGTTCAACAGCACCATGAGTTTGTTTTAATCAACACCAGAAAGTCCGGATAATTCTCCAAAAATGTTGTTCGGGAAGGACGTGCCATGGCGGCGTTTGGACGGCATGTCGTTCGGCTTGTATTCAGCTGAAGAGATAAGGTGAGAGGAGGCTGTGTTAGCTGGTGTTGCCTCCATGCTACACGAGTTATAAACCACAACATGCTGGAGTTACCCTGGCTGCTAACACTACGTAGCTAGCATTATTCATGTTGCCTTATGCAGCAGCTGTGAATGTCAGTCAATGTAAATGCCTACTTTTACAGTTTTGTTTTTCGCACAATTATTTACTATCCACATAGGCCAAATGCCACAAAATTAATTTATTAACATTAATCTTTGTCCAGTGCAAATATCACTTGGAACAGACTTGTATGAGAATGAATGTGAACTGACTGGGTTGAGCCTTTATGGCCCAACATGTCCTTTAACTGTTAAATGCTGAAAATGTACAAAGATGTACAAAAATAATGAATACTATGAAATAAATAATTAAGAAAAATACCCAAACCTATTATAATCAGTAGTGAATTATAAACCTGTCATTGTATATAATCAAAAGTTATAAAATTATAGTTACACAGTACCATCACAAAGTGTATATACATAATATGATTACATATGAAGTATTGTAAGTAATTACAGTTGGACAAATAGAAATATAAACATGTCAGTATGTATGATAATATAAGAAACTGGTTGCATAGTTTGTCAAAAATGTATATAAATATGAGCAATACATTTATATACAGTATAATAGTATTAATAACTCCATATAAATATTATGAATACAAATGCTATGTGTATTAAAAAACTATGTTTCCTTATATCCCATATGTTATAAATACATATAGATACAAATTTAGTGTAAAATCTAAACTTTTTTTGTGTAAAATTGATTTTAAAGAATTAATGTAAAAGGAAATACAACTGTATAACCACATATTCCTGGACACATAATATATACATAGTAGTGAGGCTCTTCCAGATTATTCATCCTATTGAAGATAATGTCCTATTTGTGTTATTAATCTGTCATTAAGTTTTTACTTTTCTGTATTTCAACACTTCACTTATTCCACAATGAGAACATTGCCTGTATAGTTTTTTGGTATATTGAGTGAACAACTGCTCAGAGTTTGAATGGTGCAACTGATGAATAGTAATAATGTATTTTTTATGTCTGATGTTCCCGTCCAGAAAGCTGAGTGTGAAGACCATCACTAACCCCAGGTTCCTTGATGCTGTGGGGAATGTGGCGGCGAACAGCCTGTACGATCTGGCCCTGGGACCAGCAGACAGCAAAGAGGTGCACCTCTGCGATATATAATGCAATAATAATAATGTAATAATATAATATGACTCTGTGTGCTGTACATAACAGTAATGACTCAGCAGTAATATGCCTTACATCAGTCTGTTTCTAAACAAGACTTTGAAGTAGATGAGGACAGTATGTGAAGCTGATGATTGTGAACGTCACATTTCAGAAAGCATCTGTTCATATTTTTCATTTCCTCCCTGTTTTTGTTCCGTCAGGTGTGTTCAACCTGCTGTCAGGACTTCAACAACTGTCCCGGGCACCTGGGACACTTGGAGCTCCCTCTGCCTGTGTACAACCCGCTGTTTTTTGATGTAAGCCTCATTCCCACACACCTTCATATAAACTTACATGTTTACAGATCAATATCAGTAGGTGTGAGGCCGGTGATGACTGATCAGCAGGATCATTTTTTTTTTCTCCTCTCCTTCACGTCTGTTCTACTCTCCTAAATCAGAAATTGTACCTGTTGATTCGTGGCTCGTGCCTGTCGTGTCACATGTTGACGTGTCCCCGAGCTGCCATCCACCTGCTGCTGAACCAGCTCAAGCTACTGGACCATGGAGCCATGCAGGAGGTCTACCAGACAGAGCAAGTCGTCAACCAGGTGGGGTTTAACCTGCGTCTTTGTCAGGAAGACAACCGACAAAAGTAACTTTCACCCAAACAAGACCAGGTTAATCCCAACACAGACAGTACTCTCTTTATGAACACAATAGGTTCAGAGAGGCTGTTCATAAGATGAATTGTTTGTAAGTCACTATATATTCAATTTCAGTCTATATTTACAATTTATCAGCCATGATAAATAAGGTTAACTTGTACAGAAATGGTAAAGTATCCAATACAAAGCCTGATGTGCTGAGAGTCTCACAGAGTCACGTGATAGAAGGAACTGGGTGAGATGAGTGTTCGATTACATCGACGTGTCATCCCAGCCATAATTTATATGCATTGATGGTGGGAACCTCTGTGATTTTCATTGAGGTGAGATAGGACTGAGCCACAGACATGTGAAAGAAAACTTTTCAGCTCAGCTGGTGCAAAATGAGGCAACCTGCACCCAGACATGATCTGTGAACTGTGATGTTATGTGAAATGTGTTTCCCCCCCTAAAGACCGCGCAGTTATTTCTTATCAGAATATTCCTTATCTGTAATTTTAAAGCCTGATTTATGTAGGAAATTAGGATCATGGATCTGTCTTGGCTAAATAACTGTTCTTTGTACACATAATTGGTTAATCCGCGGGTCCTTTTGTGTGCATCAGCTGCTGGAGGCGAATGCCAAAGCCACTGGAGATGAGATTGAACTGGCGCTGAAAGCTTTCACAGAGCGTATCATCGGAGTGAACGTCGACACTTCAGAGAACAGCAAACCGGTCAGTACACACAAACACAAAAACGTACACATTCGCCTAAGGTCAACAACAGTTACCTCAGATTTCTTTGGAGCGTGCCATGAAACCCTGGTAGAGAAACACTGGCCTAATTTCTGTGTCTGTGTGGTCAGATCAAACACCTCGTTGAAAAGAAGTGCAGCCTGATAAATGACTTCTGGAGAATCCACATGAAAACTAGGAAGTGTCCCCACTGCAGGTAACATGCATACTATACATGTGCATGTACATATACATGTTAATATTGTGTTACTAACATCGTTTCCAACAATTTTCAAAGATGGACAAATATGTTGTTTTAATCAATGTAATAGGGTCTTTCAACAAAGAGTTAGAAGCTGTTATGAACAGACTTTTTATCCAGAATAGGCCACAATTTTATGGTGCCCTTGATCTTGGTTATTTTTGAACTAGAACTTTAACTGGATGAAGGAATTTAGTTGTCAGGACATGTACTGTTAGCAGTGGCTTGGGACATCTGCAGATAATTAGGCTCCTGCTCACTGCAGAGCAGTGACGACTACAGCTCCCATGATTCCACACTACTTCACATATCCTCAAACTCTGTCTTTTGTTATAGTTTTGATTGAGAGTCCTCTAGCGATAGTAAATTACATTTTGGGTCATTTGAAGGCAGTCTGGTTTCCTCTTAAATGTGGATCGATCCAAAAGCAGCAGAAACAAGTGAAATTTCTACTTCAGCCTTGTAAAAACGGTCAATGGCAGATAAATCTATGACTAATAACGAATAAAGTATGAACTACAGTGTGTTTCTCAATGGCTCATCTCATGTTGTTTTGTTTTTTTGGTCATAACTGTTGTCCTATTGTGTTTATTTTGCCATCCAGAAACTGTTCTGACATGTCCTGAGTGGGAAAGTCCTCATACATACATGTTGTTTCCATTATTTCAGGCTACTTATGTTGACTTGGTGACATGGTGACATATTGTGGTATGGTGACATATTCACATAGGTTATGATAAAAGTAAGAAATTTGTTCGTAGTTGTGGAATGTTGTTTTGTGTGTGTGTGTGTGTGTGTGTGTGTGTAGGAGTGGGCGGTTTACAGTACGGCGTGAACACAACAGTAAACTGATCGTCACGATGCCATCAGGACAGAAGATCGGTCAGACTGTTGATGGTGAATAATATTCCTTTTAAAGTTTTCATTTAATTTATACAAAATAAATAGATCTTACCTAGTTGTTGTTTTTGTCCCTTTGTAGAGGACCTGATGGCTGGAAAGAGAGTTTACCTGACTGCCAGCACAGCCAGAGAACACACCAACAAACTGTGGGAGAAAGAAGGTGAACTTCTCTAAATCTGGTCGACCGCCTGGACTTATCAGAGGGTCAATGAGAATAACAGGAGAAACCACATCTGATAAGAAACCTATTAAGAAAGCAATATTCTGAAAGACTATATAAAATAAATTATAGTTAGTGTTTTGAATGTCTGAAGATGTGATAATTAAAATGTAAGAAGGTATTAAGGATTTTATTAAATTACTAGTAAACATAGGACCAAAAACTCTGACATCAACCCAATGTTCATCTGCCCAAAATTATTTTGGTTTGTTGAGAGGGTTTCATTAAAACAAATAAAATCATCCCTTGTGTTTTCCTTCCAGGTTTTTTCCTCAAGTGTCTCTTCTCGGGGCTGGAGGAGGGCTCAGGGCTGACGGAGGACGGAGACGTTTACTATCCAGACCTCTTCTTCCTGGAGCTGCTGGTGGTCCCACCTTGCAGGTATAATGCAAACAGGACATTTTAAGCAAAATACTAGTGATCTTCAATGAGACAGTGTCAGAGGTGTCAAAAGTACTCACATTTATTACATGGGTAGAAGCATAGATACTATGCTTTTAAAGATACTTCTGTAGAAGTTGAAGTATCAATTTAAGCTTTGTACTCAAGTAAAAGTACTGGATTCACAATTATTTAAAGTATAAAAGTAAAAGAGATGTTGCTGTTTGTGTTGCCCCTTAAAAAAATGAGCAGGTAATAGCGAGTTCGTTGGCTAAAATGTATTAAATATAACACATAAGAATGACAACAAGTGATTTTTAGGCAAAAACGACCTTTATCTCCCAATATATGAGCTTTTTGACTGTGAATATTGTCATTCATCCAGGTCATTGTCAATTTGAAATAGAGAACAATATATGAGCTGTAACCACTGTTTGGCCAGAGAAAAGATAGCTTTTATTTATTTTATTGTCTTTTTAAAGGTATTTTAATGGGAAAAGGGGCTGGTTATCATTTAAGGCACAGAGCAGGTCAAATAATGCACTTTCTGACAGAAAGCTTTTAGCACAACAGTTGTCTTGAAAACAAGGAGAAATGAAATAGAAATAACAAGAATAATTTAAAAATGTACATAATAGAAAGTACAGATAAACGTAGGGTGTAGAAGTGAAAGACTCATCTGAAAAATAATTACTCCAGTAAAATATAGAGCCCCAAATGCCTGTTTAAGGATGGTAGCAAAGTATTTGTACTTAGTCACTTGACACTATGCATCTGTTCCCCCTCAGATATCGTCCAATCAATCGCCTGGGTGACCAGATGTTTACTAACGGTCAGACAGTTAACATGCAGGCTGTTATGAAGGACTGTGAAATTATAAGGAAACTTCTGGCTCTCATAGCGGGCGAGAAACACACTCAGGAGGAAGAGGTAAGGTCATATGTGTTTGTTATTACAGTTTGTCTTCTGTCCCCAAAGTTCTTCTCTACCTACACAGATGCAGTTAAAACATCTCGTTTCAACCTGTCCATTCTCATCAATTTCAGGTTCCTGAACAGATGGACCAGTCGTTTCTCTCCGGGATCATGGGAGTGACGTTAACAGATAAATTGTACAACATCTGGATCCGCCTCCAGACTCATGTCAACATTGTCTTTGACAGCGACATGGACAAAATGATGACCGAGAAATACCCCGGAATCAGACAGGTCTGTGTACAAAACCATGGTCCATTTAACAAGTCTCTCTCTCTCTCTCTCATATACATTATATATATATATATATTTTATGATGAATTCAAACTGCCATTAACAACTATTTTGATAGTCAATTAATTTGATTATTGCAGCGATCAATCGATTAGATGGTAAAAAGTACAGTGATTAAAGTAATAGTTAGTAACCAATCAACTAATCACTGCAGCCTTATTCATGTTACTTAATTGTCTCCTCTCAACTGCCAGATCTTGGAAAAGAAGGATGGATTGTTCCGGAAACACATGATGGGCAAACGAGTGGACTACGCTGCACGATCAGTTATCTGTCCAGACATGTACATCGGGACCAACGAGATTGGAATACCTATGGTACGTGTTACTCTGGTGTCGTGATTTTGTTTCCACCTAAAAAGAGAGTAGGCTTCGAAACATGATTCAACAACTGTTTTAATATCTTCGTTTGACCTAAAGTTAAACTGACTCCACCTCTTGATCCTCATTGTGTGTCCGTGCAGGTGTTTGCCACCAAACTGACGTACCCGCAACCCGTCACTCCGTGGAACGTGAAGGAGCTCCGTCAGGCCGTAATCAACGGGCCTAACGTGCACCCTGGTGCTTCCATGGTGATAAACGAAGACGGCAGGAGAACCATCCTATCACCTCAAAGTCTTGCACAGAGGGAAGCGGTTGCCAAGCAACTGCTGACACCCTGCCCGGGGCCGCAAAAGATGCCCATGAAGATAGTGAGTTGTTATTTAACATCTGGGAACAGCTTTACTTTCTCTGGCAGGACGTTAGCCAGAGCTGGGACTTTTGTACAAAAATCACATTCAAAATGAGTTTTGAAATTGATTTTAATATTTGAATATATTCAAATAATAATTCATATTTTGACCATGAAATACTTACAGTAAGATCTACCTATGTATCAAAAAGTTATATATTCTGTCCACTAGAGGGCTATGTAATAGAAAAGATGTCAGGTTGGCCCCTGATCTCCTCCTTTAACTTGTTGGGATGTAGCATTAGCTGCTGGCCTTTAAATTGCATGATAATTAAATTATATATTCTACAAATTGCTTTTTCTTTCCTAATGGCACTAATGACTCCTACTTATTGCAGTAGCCCAAATGATGAATAATAACCTTGCTAATGAGCTTGTGATTCACAACTTCACCAGGCGTGAAAATGCCTCTGAATCTGGATTGAAAATGTTTGCACGGCAACAAATTCACAAAAAATGTTGGCATAACAGGTCTTAATATTAAAAATAAAGCCCATATTTGAATTCTATTCGAATACCGAAGTTCAGAGCCACAGCTCTAATATTGGCTATGATGTCGCTTTGAAAAAGTTTATTATTAAATACGAAGCCATGGAGTGAAAACACATTTTTATCGCCACCGACTGAACCCTCCACTCTTGTCTTCTCCCTTTTGTTTTCTCCTCCAGGTAAATCGACATATTAAGAATGGAGATGTTTTGTTATTGAACAGGCAGCCAACTCTGCACAGACCCTCAATCCAAGCCCACAGTGCACGCATCTTACCTGGAGAGAAGGTGACATCTAATCTCTTCATTAATGCAAGTTCTGTTGACAATTTTGGAGGCGCTGCTTGTTTTGGAATCATGGAAAAATGGAATCATTTGTAGGGCTGCAACCAATGTCATGAATATTCTGATAGCTAGTTAATCAATAGATTAATCAATAGATTATTTAGATGATTAATTGATTAGTTGTTTGGTTCATAAAAATGGTGCAAAGCTGAAAATAAAACCTAAAAAAAATCTAATTAAAATGACTAATCGATTATCAAAATAGTTGGCGATTAATGTAATAGATGGTAACTAATCAATTAATCGACCAATAGTTGCAGCTCTAATAACTATATGACTGTTCTTTGCCACAGTGACTCAGAAGTGGATGTTGTTTACAGTTTACAGTGATGGTTTGAAATATTCTAACATCGTTTTTTCTTTTCTTAAAGGGTGAATAGATAAAATCACTGTGAAATGTTATTATCAATACACTGAAACATCTGTAAGGATTAAACCTATTCACAGCTCAATGGCTTTGTAGTTGGCAATTAAAAAAGTTCGGAACTAATTGATTGATTGTTGCAGCTCTTTGACTATATTGACTAAAGAAAGCAGGAAAATGAAAATATTGATCACGGTTTCCTAAAGCTAAAGATGGATCCTAAAATCTTTGTCCAGATCAACAGTCCACAACCCAAAGATCACCAGTTCACTATTATAGGAGAATAAAGAAACCAGAAAATAATCAGAGAGGCTGCGACCAGAAAATTTTTAAAATGTAACTCAACTGTATTAATTTATTATCAAAATAGTTGGTGAATAATGTAAGAGTTGGTAACTAATCAATTAATCGACTATTAGTTAATTAACAACAGTAGGAGGCTTCTCTCTTGCTGAGTTTTGCTTCGACATAACTGTATTTTTTATTTTTTTTTGTCCCAGGTATTAAGGCTTCACTATGCCAACTGCAAGGCGTACAACGCTGACTTTGACGGAGACGAGATGAACGCTCACTTCCCCCAGAATGAGCTGGGCAGAGCAGAGGCCTACACGTTAGTCAGCACTGACCAGCAGTACCTCGTCCCCAAGGTCAGTATATTCACGTCATGGATAGACTGTGCAGATGGTACTTCATTCATTAACTCAAGAATTCTCAAACTGTGAGACGTGACCCTCTAGTGGAGCGCAGTGGTGTTGCAGGTGAGATGCAGGGAGACTTAGGGAAACAGGCTGGACACAGATATGCTCTGAAGTACCCAGAAATGACCTTTGACAAGTTAATTAAACTGTCCACACTGGAACGCTGTTCACGCCCTGCGGCTCTCGTTTAGGAATCGAGTCACTAGTTTATCAAGATGAACAGAGCAGATCACACCAGACAGGAAGTCAAGGACTAGAAACAGCGTAGAGTGTAGAGTAGATTTTCAAAGTAAAACATACTTTGAAACATACTCACGTGAGAGCAAGTAACACCAGCGAACACACCTACAAGCACACACACACACACACACACTCGTTGTGACAAGAATTGGGGGGGGGTGTGCTGCAATAACCAATCAAACCATATAAATATCAATAAATTTAACAGCTCACACATGGTTTCTCTCTTTCTAGGATGGTAAACCTTTAGCAGGTCTGATCCAGGACCACATGGTGTCTGGTACAAGGATGACGATACGCGGCTGTTTCTTCACTCGGGACCAATACACGGAGCTGGTGTACAGAGGACTGACCGACAAACCAGGCAGAGTCAACCTGCTGCCGCCGGCCATACTCAAACCACAGCCACTGTGGACAGGGAAGCAGGTAACATCCTCAAAAATGTTATTGTTAGTATTCAACTTGGACATTTAGTACAGTTAGTCTTCCTTTTTCTTCTGACTCCAGTGAAGTCAGGGTGTTAATATGATAGGAAATTTGGGTAAAATGTTGTCGTTTGAACCTCTTAAAGAGTATTTTCAAAGTGTAAAAAAAGAAAATTGATTTGTGTGGCTGTGTATTTAATGTCTCATCAAGGCATTGTCTCCTGTAGGTAGTGTCCACCCTCCTGCTCAACGTGATCCCACAGAATGCTGTGCCTCTCAACCTGGTAGGCAAATCCAAAATCCCCAGCAAAGCATGGATCCAATTACCACCACGAGCTGCTCCGGGTTACAGACCTGACAGCATGTGTGACTCACAGGTACGTACACACACACACACACACCCACACACCCACACACACATTCAAAGATGTTATTAAGAGCTTTGCAGTTTTGTGATTCTTGGCTTTATATAATGAGCCTTGTTTCGAGTTATGAATTCCAAAGGGATGATGATTAAAAAAAAAACATTGACACAATATTGGGTGGTATTGTTGACAACATGAACACTTATTTTACCTCCTACCTTATTAATCCCATCTTTTTTCATGCTGTTTGCCTCCCAGGTGGTGATTCGTCAGGGGGAGTTATTAGTCGGGGTTCTGGACAAGGCTCACTACGGCTCTTCGGCCTACGGACTGGTCCATTGCTGCTATGAGCTGTACGGAGGGCAGACCAGCGGCAAACTGCTCAGCTGTCTGGCCCGACTCTTCACTGCTTACCTGCAGTTATACAGAGGCTTCACTCTGGGTAAGAACTTGGATAAAAATAAATTAAAACACACAAGACAATGTCATTCCTCTCCTACAGAAAGATTCACTAGACACTAGTCTGTGTGTATGAGTTACTGAAAATAGAGGGTGAGTATTACATTTAAATCTTGTGTTGTGTCTGTGTGTAGGGGTGGAGGACATCCTGGTGAAACCAGGTGCCAACAGGCAGAGGAAGAAAATCATTCAGGAATCACTGAAGATCGGCACCAAGGTGAGTTTTAGTACCTGCTAAATCTGCTGAAATGAACATCAAATGTGACTACAAACATGGCAGACAATAACAACGCCATGTTTTATGAAGAGAAGGTGTAGAAACCGACAAGAAAGGACTCATAACTGTAAATAAGTGTTAGACTAAATATTGCAGCCTTGTCAAATTCAGTGCTTCCTCCTCCCTGGACGCCACTGGCCAAAATGGCTGCTACAGTGAAGGTGTAGTTCATGGGCCCCACGGCGCTCCACCATAGCCGCTGGGGATAAATATGTACTACACACAACCATGAGGTGGTACAGCTGAGCTAATGAAGAGCACTATTACTCCACTACAAGTGATGGGTGTAAATGGACTGCATTTGCAACGATTAATTAAGTTGTTACTATTACATTATTCACTAACTATTTTGATAATGGATTTATCGATTTAATCAATTGATAAACATTTGACACCATTTTATGAACTGAACAACTAATCGATTAATCATTTCTATAATCAGTTGAATTATCGACTCAAAATATTTGTTAGTTGTAGCCCTATGTTTATAGCACCATTGTAGTAGTGGTGGAAATTGCAGGGTAACCGATGATAGAATACAACAATGATACTCGTCCCACAGGCGATACCATCACAATATTGCCATTCTGCGACAATAGATTATTGTAAGATTTTCACCCACAAGACCTCATTATAGATGATTAAGAAGAAAAAAAATACCCCTCAATAGGCAAAACTAGTAATTATGTGATTATTCACCGTGATACTGTCAATTTCACTATATCTACAGTTCAATCTGCTGTGGTTTTTCTAAATCAAGGGTTAATTAAGAGTATTTAGACTGTCAGTTAAACTGTCAGTTAAAACGTTAACTGTGTATTCCCCTGTTAGCTGCTACAGGTGTCCATTCTTTACATGTATTTGTAAAAATCAGGTGACAGGATGCCTTCATGCCTGCCATAGTGTCTTGATTCATTATACTATTGAGAGCACCGGTCCGATTTTCTTCCCTATTCTATGCATAGTGGCTTTAAATACATCTATAAACAAACACTTCTTTCTGTCTTTTCTAGTAAAATGGAATTGTCTTGTCCTTTTTGCCTCTCAGGCCCTACAAGCAGCCTTCAACCTGCCCTCCAACGTGGATCAGGCCGAGGCTCAGAGCCGCTGGCAGGACGCTCACCTCAACCCCGACCAGAGAGACTTCAGCATGGCCGACCACAAGTTCAAAGAAGTGGCCAACCAAGTGAACAACGACATTAATAAGGTAACCTGTCACCACTACACTGCCACTCAAACAGGAGGGGAGTGTAAGTTCAGTATGAATGTGTTGTACTGACGGTCTACTGCTGTACCTTTCTGTAGGTGTGTATGCCTGTCGGCCTCCACACCTCTTTCCCAGACAACAACCTCCAGCTGATGGTCCAGTCGGGAGCCAAAGGTTCTACAGTTAACACCATGCAGGTAAATTCTCCCTGCACTTTCCCCTCAAATCCACTGCTTCTCTGAACCGATGGCAGCCTCGTCAAATTCAGTGCTTCCTTCTCAGTGGACGCCACTGGCCAAAATGGCTGCCACAGTGAGCGTGTAGTTCATGGGCCTCACGGTGCTTCACTATGGCCCCTGGGGATAAATATGTACTACACACAACCAGTGTGTATGCTGTTTGCAGCGGATAAGATGCAGCTGAAACTGTGTTACAGTATAAACAATGTCCCTGTATATAATGAGGCCACTTTTTTTGTTTTGTTTTACATGGTTTATTGTTTTATGGAAGTGCTCCCATGATGTCATTGTTATCTAGTGCTAGTTAAGGACAAAAATAACATTGACTCCAAGTACATGTATATAGCTACTTGGACTGTCCAATACATAGAAGTGTCCAATTCTATTAAGTATGCATATATAACACACACAGGACAGCTTATACAAATACAAGCAGAAGCACAATTGTTTTTGAGGAATTTTACTCCTGTACAGTAAGATTCCCAACTGTTCTGGTAAGAAATGTGAAGAATCTGGCTATTCTGGGAGAAATCCTTCAGTTTTCTTAAGGAAAAAAAAGTGGTTTCGAACATTACTACTGAAGATAACCATCACTATAAAGCTACTGCGTCATTAGACACTGTGTCATTAGACATGTGTAAGTGTTGATTTTTTCCCCCATCAACTTTCTTGATGGGGAAATTGTGAAGATGGTCTTTGTAATATGTGGTTCAACTAATTTATGAATAACATTGCAATAAAATTAGTCAGTCAGTCATCTTCTATACCTGCTTATTCCTCATTAGGGTTACAGGGGGTCTGCTGGAGCCACAATAAAATTAGGAAAGATTTAAAAAATACCTACTCTAGTATGTCCCTGGGCAAATTTGTATGAAAAACTGTAAGTTAACTCAAAACATTATAGCTCAACTAAAACCACAGTAGCAGAAGAATAGAGCAGGTCTTCTAATCTGTAAACTCCCGGTCTTCTTCTGTCCTGCAGCATGTCTCAGGCAAGGATTTATACTCAAGCAACAGTCAGTGATGTCACTGACACGCAAAGAAAAAGTAGCTTGTGTGGTGTACACGTCAGTACTTGATACATGTAAGCTACTTGACTTCACAAACTAAATATACTGACAGATGTTGTAAAACAGGTAGTTAAACTACTACTGAGGCTACAAGTGGAAACAACAAACATCTGTGTCAGATCAAGCATGTGCAGATACACCACACTGGTAATAACGGTAATACCGGGACATGCCTACTCACCATTATCCTCCTCATCATCATCATCGTCACTAACATTTACTGTCTCTACTGTTCATTTTTATTGTGGTTGCCTCCTACTTTATAGGATATATAAATATATATATATATTTCTTTTCAACTGTTTCTCTGGAGGATCAGTCGGTATCCTATGTTCGAAATACACTTCATATAATCGTGTGCGTGTGTGTATGTGTGTGTGTTTGTTTCAGATCTCGTGTCTACTAGGTCAAATCGAGTTGGAAGGCCGTAGGCCTCCACTGATGCCTTCTGGGAAATCATTGCCGTGTTTCCAGCCATACGACCCAGCGCCAGGTGCTGGAGGCTTTGTTTCTGGAAGGTTCCTCACAGGCATCAAACCGCAGGTACATGACAATATACTGTATGGTCAAACAGCACGTCTGCTGCAGTGATTTGTGGTGGCGATAAAGAAAGATATTTAAGCCTTTCTGTTAGTTTAATTCACTGACCTCTGCAAATGGGGTCACAAGTATAGTTGATAATTAACAGGTCAAAAAACAGACCGCAAACAAGTGTGGTCAAAGTATTTACTTATACACTTGTATTATAAACGTTGGGTCACATGAAGGTTATGTTCAAATTTATCTCTGTATGTGGTTACAGTCTGGATGTTGAAAGAGTAATTTAACTTTTATCTGTCTTGTCTGGTCCTTAAAACTGTAACATTATGACAAGGCAGACATGCACGTGAACTTACCAAGACTCAACAAGGCTTCTTGCATAGTTGTTGAGTCTAAAGTCTGGGGTCTTCTTCACATACAGACTTGGGAGACATTTATGAATAATGTTACTTTATGATCTATTTCTTTTTCTTGTGTCATGTTGTGTTCAGGAGTTTTTCTTCCACTGTATGGCTGGCAGAGAAGGACTGGTGGACACGGCTGTGAAAACATCTAGATCAGGATACCTGCAGAGGTAACTCAAACCTTACTGCTTCCAATCTTTTTGAAGCAGAATCATATCTTACAAACTGATGTGGCCTTAGTTTGGTATCATATGCATACATTATTGTGTAAGTCATAGTCTTTTTGTGAAAGTCAATGTGACATGATGTAAGCAGGTTTTGGGGATTCTGTTTTAAGGTAGTTGCCTTGGTTGGTGTAGAACCTTTTTGTTGTTGAGAAGTAAAGTTGTAGCTGACCACCGAAAGAAGTAGTAGTCTCTGATAATCGGCCCATCTCTAAACTTCCATTTGTTTAGAAAATTATGGAAAAAAAATCCATTCCTGACAACAAGATCTGTGATCCATTTCACTCCAGGCTCTGCAGCACTGAGACAGCTCAGTAAATAGTAGCTAAAGTTCTAGAACTCTGTGCCTTTCTGGTTCTACTTGATCATAGTGCTGCATTCCAGCAGATCATGACATCCTTTCGACACGTTTAGAACAGTATTTTGATATTAATGACTCTGCACTAGACTGATTTAAATCATATCTTACAATTCTGACATTCTCTATGGCTTTAGTCAGTGTTTCCTCCTCCTGCCCCTGTCACTTCCCACATCCCTCAGGGATCCATCCTGGGCTCAGTTTTATTCTGTCTATACATGCTCCCTCTTGGAAAAATCATCAGGAAACAACATTGTCTCCTCTTACTTTAAAGCTGATCATTCACAGCTGTAACTGAAACTCCCTGCAGCCTCTCCTAGACTGTTTTAAGGCATGGACGGATAGCAAATAATTTCCTTTAGCCCAACAGTAATAAACCAAAGTTTTTTTTTTTTGAAGCAACAGCATGATTCCACTCGGCTCAAGCAATCATCATACATTTGGGCTTAAATACACTGACAATTTAAGGATGAATTTTATAAAAATTCAATTTTTCACTAAATGTTTTGTAGTGAAGGAGGAAGATGCTGCTCCTGCAGCCTTTTGCAAATCGACAGTATATTTAGAATTTTGTAGTATAAAATTTGTCCTGAAAAAACAATACAAAGAAACAAAACATATGGATTATCTCCCTTCATAGAATTGTTCTTTTAAAGAAAGTTTTTACTTCTTTCATGTCTTCCCTGATGTATTATTTCTGCTCACCTGTCCTCTACAGATGTGTCATTAAGCATCTGGAGGGTTTGGTCGTACAATATGATCTCACGGTGCGGGACAGCGACGGATCAGTGGTACAGTTCCTGTATGGTGAAGATGGGCTGGATATCCCCAAGACTCAGTTCCTGCAGCCAAGGCAGTTCCCCTTCATAGAGGACAATTACGAGGTAAAACATGTTGAAAATATGCCATAGCCCATAAATAATGACTCTCTTTAAGTCAATGAAATAAATAAAATACATTTTAATCCATTTTGTGTTAAGTCAAATTATTAAAGCACCTTGACAAAAGCTATTTTTCAAGTTTTAACAAATACATAAATGAAGCAGAGGACGAATCTACAAATCAGAGTAAATTAGCGCAAATATTGCAGCCTTGTCAAATTCAGTGCTTCCTCCTCCCTGGATGCCACTGGCCAAAATGGCTGCTACAGTGAAGGTGTAGTTCATGGGCCCCACGGTGCTCCATCATGGCCACTGGGGATAAATATGTACTACACACAAACATTAAAGCTGAAAAGTTCTATACTCTACAGCTGCTTCAACTCCTGCACAAATATTTACTGTTCCCTTACATACATGTTCTCTTAACTTAACAAAATGTATAACATAGGTTTAGTCATTTTTAAACATTTTAATCCGTAAGAATTTCACGTTTTTCTTTTTAAATTTAAGCAATAATCTCAATCTACTTAACTCACTTTGAGATAAGGGAAGTGAATATTTATCTACTTTAAATTGAGTATATGCTGTAATCTTGATAATTTATTATTACAAATGTTGCATGGTTGTCTTCCTTTCCCTTAAAGTTAATTTAATCTTCCTCCTACAGCCTCTATCCTTATTTACATTGTATCAAATTGTATCATGATGTTTTAATTTTTCAATTTTACAGTAAACCGACTCATATAGAAGAAGTAATTCAACAAACATCTATTCCTGTTTGCATCAGTTTCATGGTGTCATACACCCAAAATTCCTTCCTGACCAACACTGTTTGTTTTTGATAACTTTCAATGAGACCACCCACCTCTTGTTCACACACAGTCAGGTGTTTGCATTCAGCCAGCAGAAAAAAAAGCTCATTTTGCATGAAGGAGTATTTGAATAAAACCACACATCTTGTCCCACATTTGGTAGGAAATGAGCCAGCCATGTCTTTCCTATTCCCTTTAGGTCATCAAGAGGTCCCAGGGCCTGGACGAGGTTCTGGCCCGTTTGGATCCTCAGAGTGCCGGTAAACATTTTGCAGCCATCCAGCGCTGGAGAGCAAAGAGAGAGGTGGCGTGTCCACGGAGAGGTAACAACACAAGGCTGAGCTTCTTCATAGTTTTCACCCAAGTTTTCACCTATAGTTTTTGTCAAATAGCTTGACAAAAGCAACAAATAAATACATAAATGAAGCAGAGGATGAATCTATAAATCACAGAGGATGAATCTATAAATCACAGAGTAAATTAGTACAATAAATGCAGCCTTGTCAAATTCAGTGCTTCCTCCTTCCTGGATGCCACTGGCCAAAATGGCTGCTACAGTGAAGGTGTAGTTCATGGGCCCCACGGTGCTCCACCATGGCCAATGGGGATAAATATGTACTACACACAAACATTAATACTGAAGAGTTCTATCACTACAGCTGCTCCAACTATTTCAACATTCACTGTCTCTACAGCAGGTCCGGGGGTTGAATCATCATAAAAGTTTGTCCCCTCAAAAACATGTTCTTTTAACTAATAATTTAATGTAAAATATGCTTAATGTACACGCAGGGGTTCAGATTGTAGGAGGTTGCAAACATTTAGTTCTGCTGTAAAGTTAACATGGGGTGTCTGGTATATGGATTGACTTGCTTTTGATTCAGCACTGAGAGATATTGTAAACACCCAAATATTGAACCAAGGCCACCTGCACTGAGGACTTTAGCCTCTGTACATGAGCGGCTGCAAGACACTATAGACCTATATGTTGTATGTGTTGTAATCAATGTAATTTAGGACACATTTACCAATTTCTGAAATTCTTTAAAATAGTTTTGAAATATTACTTTGACTGAATTTGGATCTATAGGACATTATGTGAAACATTTATTCCTGTATAAATATGTTGTGTGTTTGTGTGTGTTTTTTAATCTGTGTTAGGAGCGTTCCTGTTGTTTTCCCAGAAGAAGTTGGCCAAACTAAAACAGGCCGAACAGACCAAAGAACCAGACGTGTATAGCAGACATGCGGCTGTACAGCAGGTATTCATGCATACCCCTGCAGTCCACATCTCCTCCAGCATCAGTGTGCATCCCTGAAGTAACTGTACCGGTCATTGTCCTCCCTCCATCCACAGCTGGTGCAGCAGTGGCGTTCCCTGGATGAAGCCAGCAGGTCAAAGTACAACAGGAAGTCGTCCCGCTGCCCTGAGCCCTCTCTGGGCTTGTTGAGGCCCGACGTCTGCTTCGGATCAGTGTCTGAAAACTTTCACAACATCACAGAGAAATACCTGCAGAGCCAAGACAGGCTGGGTGGAAACAGTCTGGACACCCACAGGTACTGAATGTTCGAGTTTGTAAGTTATGATACATCTTAATAAAGAGGAAAAGGAAAGAAAGGAAAAAACAAGTATTGGCATATGACTCACATGTCCATGCTCAGTAAAAGGTGAAACAAATTATTAAACTATTAAAAACCAAATAATCTATCAGCATTTTAAATGCGTGGATAATGAGAGCAAAATATTAACAAACATGGACTTTTTTGAAAGCAGTCATTTTTAAATTGAAATATAATTTTAAAAAATTTAAATATAAAGTTACATTTTTAGGCAGGGCTGTTTTCTTTCTATTGCAGCTGCTGCATCTGATCGTAAATCTTGGCAGGGGTATGATCACGTTTTTTAGTAATTCTGTTTTGTTTTAATAAATAATGACAAAATATTTGAATATACACTGTTGCTCCTGAAGGGAGGGATGTGTAAAACAAACCTGATCTGTCTGTTCTCATTTAGAGGACGACCGATGTGCTGCGCTACTTCTGGAAACTATTTCAACAAAAACTAGTTAACAAAAAGCACCGCATAGCAGCTGTTATTAGACTGCTTGGATGTCAATTATGAATGAATTATTAAGGTTAATTCTCTACAGGGATCATCTGACAGCAGGCAGATTTCAGTCATTGAAAAGTCGATGCATCTCATGATAATCACCATTGTGTCTCAGCAGCGAGTCTCTGGAATTCCCGGATTCTTATGACACCACACCCAATAACTGAGCCCAACCCACCACTTCAGATCACTAGCAGATGTCTTGTCTGATTGTTTTGTAAAGTAAAACAAACATTGTTTTTCCCTCTGTCTCCAGCCTTCGCCAGCTGTTGCACTATAAGTGGCAACGGTCTCTGTGTGACCCCGGGGAGGCCGTGGGTTTGCTGGCAGCCCAGTCCATCGGAGAGCCTTCCACCCAGATGACCCTCAACACCTTCCACTTTGCTGGCAGAGGAGAGATGAATGTCACCTTGGGAATACCTCGGTAACGTCAGCCCCGCGTTTAACTCGCTATTCATCTGTTCTGTTGAATGGACGCACACATAAGCACATAAAAAAAAAAAACTGGAAATCAACAGCATAACTAGCGCAGTGATTTCAAGTTAAAGTTCCAGCTTTCTAATTCTTTTAAAGGTTCCTGGTATTTCCCCAGGAAATATTACATGTCTGTCTCCAGTAATACATACCAAAATATATATTTTTAAATGGAAGTGCTGTGTATTAGAGTTGCAAAAAATAGTAGATTAATCGATAAGTTGCCAACTATTATCTTAATCGCCAACGATTTTGATAATCGATTAATCAATTGAGTAATTTTTAAGAAGGAAATGTCCAAAAATTCTGGTTCTCATCGTTGGATTAATCAACCATCAGAATAGTCATTTGTTGCAGGCCTACTGTTTATACAAAGTCACTAAGAAAGGCAATTATATGAAAACAAATAGTATGATTAGTGTGCTTTCAGTGAAAAGGTGACAATGAAGAACTCCTTTTATAAGTTTGTTCTTGTTTTACCTATGATTCTCCTTGATCTTCTGTCTAAGCCAATATATAGTATTTATTCAGGTGCAATAGAAAATGTATATTAGTTTGAAGTTTGACATTCAAAGTTAAAATTATTGCCATGTGCAGTGTGGAAACAAGTTTCCCTGTACAATGAAATTCAATTTAAGTTTTACATCCCATCCAAGCAAGACCGAAAAGGCAATGATAGATACAGTGGGAGAAACTGTGGGGTTGCATCGCTCCTTTCATTAGATGAGAAGAGAACAAGAGGGAAGAGATGGGGGGGAAAAGGGCCAATCACAGACTAGGCTCTTATAGAGGGGCACAGTGTGGGATTATGAAAAAACAACCCAGCACATAAGCAACATAATGCAATAAAAAAACATTACAAGGGTAAAGGGAAGGGTTTGGGGGAGGGGAGGTGTAGCAGCGCAGCCACTGAGAGCGCCAGTGGTTTCTGATCTAATCATCACTGATGGTTATGGAAAAGATGTGGGAAATGGTTTCGTGAAAACATGACACAGTGTTGTTTAAACAGAGCAGTGGTGAAACACAAAGCCACATTCACTGGTTTAACATTGTGTTTCCCATTTCAGATTGCTTTAAAGCATTATAACTCTATTCTTATTGAGAGGCCACGGCTGTATTTTTGGCAGACCTGTCCCCAAATTTAGATTTTCCTATTTGACTATTCGTGGTGGAGGAGGCACCTGGGAAGATGCAGGACACATTGGACACCTCCATGTTGATCTAGGAAGGCCTCTGAATTCCCTGGGAAGAGCTGGAAAAAGTGTCTGATGAATTAATAAAATAATAATATTATTATTTAAAAATGTTTTATTTACTTTTTTATTTAAAATTTGATTTAATAAATTACAATTAATAAATTAAATTTTATTTTTACTAAATATCAATTTATGTTCTACTTTATTTGACAGTTCATACACAGTCCAGCCATATGTCAAGTTTTGACCCAAGTTCGAAAAGGTGCAACTCCTAAATGGAGTTTATTTTTTTTATTTTTTAATCCTCTGTCCAAAGTGATAAGCCACCCCATTTCTTTGCTGACTCCCATCATATCTCACAGCAGCATCTAAAACTGATGCGGGATAAAACCATATTTCTACAGACCAATAAATGCTGATTGTAACTTAAAGTAGTTTGAATTTAACCTTTCTCCCATGACTTTTAAACACTCTTCACAGTGGAGTCACTATCTTTCATATTTGTTTCCTGTCTCACAGACTGAGAGAAATCCTGATGGTGGCGAGCTCCAACATCAAGACTCCCATGATGAGCGTCCCGGTGCTGAACACCAAGAAGGCCTTGAAGAAAGTCAAAATGCTCCGTAAGAAACTCACCAGGGTCTGTCTGGCTGAGGTGAGAAGACGTCCTGTATTCTCTTTGCTTATTTTTTTTTGCTTGTTTTGCAGCCTCATCATGTCAGGGCTTCCCACTTTCTCCTTTTTTTCTGTATGTGAGCAGGTGCTGCAGAAAGTCGACGTGGTAGAGACTTTGCGGATTGAGAGTGGCTCATACCGAAAGATGCGGACGTTCAAAGTGACCTTCCATTTCCTGCCTCCTGACCGTTACACTGAAGATAAGCTGCTGTCACCCAAAAAGATACTCCACTACATGGAAAATAGGTGTGTAGAGCTGCAAAGTTTAGTCGATTAATCGATTAGTTACCAACTATTGCATTAATCGCCAACGGTTTTGATGATCGAATAATAGATTTCAGTCATTTTTAAGAAGAAAATGTCCAAAATCACCTCCTCAAATCTAATCATTTACTGGTTTCTTTAGGCTTCTATAATAGTAAACTCATGATATTTGGGCTGTGGACAAAAAAAGACATCTTAGGTTGAATCTTCAACTTTGAGTCTTCAATCTTCAACTTTGAGAAACAGTGATTGACATTTTACACCACTTCATAAACCAAATAACTAATTGATTAATCAATTAGTTGTTGACTATACAATAAACAATAGATTAATCGGCTATCAAAATAGTCGTTAGTTGCAGCCCTGTGTTTGTGTGTTTGTACTCGTCTGCCAGGATCCATCAGGAAATAGCCACGACATCAATCCTCACTCCTCCTTTTTTTTTATCTTCAAGCTTTTTCCGTCTTCTCCTGGAAGGCATTAAGAAGCGCAGCGCCAAGCTGGCCTCCATCGCCGTGGAGACAAGGAAGGCAACCCCCAGAGATAACCACGACGGCGAGGGAATGGCGGACACAGCAGGGGTCTGTATTTCCACTTAGGAATTTTAGAATCATTGTCATCATTTAGTTACCTCCACCAAGGAGGTTATGTTTATTGCCAGCTGATTTTTAGCAAAATACCTCAGAAGGTTTTGGACAGATTTTTGTCAGTCTTTCAGCGAATGTTGGGAATGGTACCATAAAAAGATGATTAAATGTTGATAATGATCCGAAAGAAATCCTGGTTTCTGGATCACATTGAATTTTTTGTTACTTGATTCCATTGGGGGCGACACGGTGGCGCAGGGGTTAGCGCTGTTGCCTCACAGCAAGAAGGTCGCAGGTTCAAGACCTCCTTGGTCCTGGGTCTGGGACCTTTCTGTGTGGAGTTTGCATGTTCTCCCCGTGTCTGCGTGGGTTTTCACCAGGTACTCCGGCTTCCTCCCACAGTCCAAAAACATGCTCAGGTTAATTGGCAACTCTAAATTGCCCATAGGTGTGAGTGTGTGAGTGAATGGTGTGTGTGCCCCACGATTGGCTGGCGACCATCTGGGCTGTATCCCTGCCTCTCGCCGTAACGCGCTGGGATAGGCTCCAGCAGACCCCTGCGACCCTAATGAGGAATAAGCAGGTATAGAAAATGACTGACTGACTGATTCCATTGGGGTAAATGGACCTTTTAAAAGTCACCATTGTTTGCGGCCACCTGGTGGTGATACCTGGCATCTGCATTGCTTGTTTTTTTGTGCAAATGTTTTTGTTTTGTTACCGTGAAAATAAAAAAGCAAAAAACTGAAGCCATTTGAACAATTAACAGGCGGATGACGGGGAGGGAGAAGAGGATAGGGAGATTGTGGACGACCAGGGGAACGAAGGAGATGCTGACGCATCAGATGCCAAGCGACGAGACAAACAGGAAGAGGAGGTGAGAAGATATTTTTAAACACATGCTGTCACATGATGTTCGGGTGAACAAAGTTAGGACTGGTGGGTCTTTATTTGGTTAACAGCTTTATACCTGAACATTTGCATCTGATTGAATAGAAGATATTCCCCTTGATCTAGTTCACTCACTCCTCAATTTCACTCAGATTTCAGAAGAATCCATGATTTCTAAACCATTACTGTTGATGATCGATGCTTTTCCTCCACAGGTGGACTACGAGAGTGAGGAGGAGGAGGGAGGAGGTGTAGATGCCGAGGATAAAGAAGATGGTGGGGAGGAAGAAGAAGAGACACAGGAGAACATGGAGGAGGACGGCAGCCTGGAGGAGTCACGGCCAGAGCCGACAAGAGTGAGAGCGCAGAGGAAGAAGAAGGAGGCGGGAGGAGGGGAGGAGATGAGAGTGAATGCTGTTCTAACATCCAACTCAGCGATAGAGAGATACTGTTATGACCAACAGAATGAACTCTGGTGTGAGGTAAGCTCCTCCTCCTCCTCCTACTTGTTGTATAAGCACACAAAATGACTTAGGATGACTGAGTTTGACTGTCCATGCTGAGATTATAGATGCATCTTTCATGCTTTTAGTTATGTCCTTCATAAATATAATGTAACAATGCCAGATCTTCATATTATAAATGGCCATAGTTTCCAGACCAACAGTCCACAAGCCAAAGATCACCAGTTTATTATTATAGAAGACTGAAGAATTGATCAAATTGATTAATTGAATATCAAAATAGTTGGTGATTAATGTATTAGTGAGCAACTAATTGATTAATTTTTACAGCTTTACTATACAGACCTCTACTTTAAGGGAGGTGACATTATATGAAACATTTGTGTGGGCATGTCTGTATGCATGTCATGTGTGTGGATAATTCCTTGACCAGATAAGAATCACATAGCACTATTTCTATATATATAGTATAATTGGTTCCACAAGTGCCACTATTCAGTCTTTGAAACTCTCATCTTGCAACCATTCATCCCGCAGATGTGTGTTTGTATCAGGCAGCATGGACCTACTCTATGAAACACTGCAGGATGCCTGGAAAACTCATTTTTTGTCACCCTCAATGATTCTGTTTTGGAATTTTTCTATACACAAACAGAAAAGCTGAAGATAAGGATGTTATGAAAATTACTTTTTAAGGAAGGAGGATATTTTATTCTGCGCAAAAGAAACTCTGTTCAGACGGTTCACTACAGGCCTGTATAAGGTCACTCAATCCCAAACAGTTACAGAGGAAAGACAAAGTAAATGATATAGAATATAAAAGTAATACAAGAATAATAGTGTATTATTATAAATATAATTTAATATAGTATGATAGATTACCATCCCAATTCTGTCCCACTGAAATATGATATATAATAATCATGTAGAACTGCCATATTGTATGTTACAGTATACTAAAATCTACCTGTCTGCCCACAATCGCTAATAATTCTCAGAAACAAGGATTTATATATATTTTACTGTGTTACATAATGTTTGTTTCCAGGAGATATTCAAAGTACAAACTTCAGCTTAAAGGGATAATTCAACAGGTGCTTTAACTTTTTTTGTTGATACAAGCTGTTTCCAGACCAGCTGCTTAGCAGCTGCTTAGCTGCTACTACAGGGCTAATGGTATTTTTTGGTTTCCCTCATCAAACTCAGCAAATTTACAATCTAGCAATCCAGTGCTCATAGCTGATCATTAGCTCCCAGCTACCTCAGAGGGATTAAAGTCCTATGATGCCTCCTTTTATTGTAGTACTTGAACCTTTCTCCCTGTTGCTAGGTTGACCTGGTCCTGCCGGTGAGCAAGGTGCACTTCGACCTGACCTCAGTCCTGTCGACACTGGCCCAGAACGCCGTCATCATGGAAACCAAAGGCCTGACTCGCTGCCTGCTGGGAGAAAACACAACGAAAAACGGAGAAAAAGAGACTGTCCTCAACACAGAGGGAATCAACATGCATGAACTGTTCAAACACAGTGATGTACGTGGGTCGCAAAACGTTTTGTTTTCACACACTAAACTGTGTTAAGAGCTGAGGACAGATCGTCCAATCCCGTGTAGAAGAAATGCATCATATTACTGATTTTTACAAAGTGACTCTCCCTATTTTTCTGAATTAACAAGATTAATATCTCATCTGGAATACATATAGGTATTAAAGGTATTGGCTACATGTTACATGCCAAATTATGTGTATATAATACTATATTTATACTTTAATTGTTATACTATCTATAATACCTAATGTTACAAATATCTTCAAATGTTTCAAACCAAAGCAAAATAAGACTGAAATAAATAAACTAAAATACTAAAATAATTTTTCTCCAGATCTTGGACATCAACAGGCTGTACTCTAATGAAGTCCACGCCATGGCCAACACCTATGGGATCGAAGTGGGTTTAAAGGTCATCGAGAAGGAGATCAAGGACGTCTTTGCTGTTTACGGTACACACTGGCATTTACACAGTTACAACACAGGCCAAGATCCTCAGAAGGACTTGGATAATTTTTGTTTCCCTCTCTTTCTCTAGGTATCGAGGTGGATCCCAGGCATCTGTCACTGGTAGCAGACTATATGTGCTTTGAAGGCGTGTATAAGCCACTAAATCGACACGCCATCCGGTCCAACTCCTCCCCTCTGCAGCAGATGACCTTCGAGACCAGCTACAAGTTCCTCAAACAGGCGACCATGCTCGGTGAGGAACAAATGGCAGTAATAAAACAAGCAGCAGTGTCTACGCACATATTGATTTAGTAGCTTTTTGTTCCATGACTGAATATGAAAGAAGACATCCAACACCACACTCAGCAGATGAGAAATGAACACAATACAGATATTGTTGTCATTGATCAGCTTTGAGAGCACAAGCAGATGCTTTCTCTAATTACTTGGTTCCGCAGCTGCAACTGTGGAGCCTCGTTTCCATAGCAATAAGATCATTAACTGAAGGTGTGTCATGTTTTCGATGTTTTTACTGCAGTAGGATCATAAACTAAAGGTGTGTGTCGTGTTATGGATGTACTGACAGTCACAGTCTGCATCAGAGCGTTGCCTTTAGCCCCTGCGGTGGAAATTGAGCCTGTGTTTGTGTTTTGTTTTTTTTTTGTTGGCACCTGTGTGCACTATGATAAAGGTTCTCACAATTATTCAAATAAGGTTCTCACAATTATTCATATAAGCTTCACTGGTCTTGTAATGAGCTAAATGTTTAGAATTCAAGTAACTCCTTTTTCATACTATTAATTCAATGAATGTTATTTACAGGGTGGTTTAGAGCCCTTTTGAATTCCAGTCACAAAATCCTCTGCCAACCTTAGATTAAACAGCCACACCCATCTTTGTGCCTGTGTTCATGCTTGTTTTTTTTGTTTTGTTTTTTCTATTTCAGGCTCGCACGATGAGCTGGTGTCACCATCAGCCTGTTTAGTGGCAGGGAAGGTAGTGAAGGGCGGAACAGGACTGTTTGAACTCAAGCAACCTCTGCAGTGAAAGAAACACAACATACCGCAGTATCAACGGTTCCATCATGGAGTTGGAGCCAGATTCACTTTCACTTTTGCAGAATCAGAAGACGTTTACACCACTTGTTCTGCAACAGACCAATAAAAATAACAATTCACATCCCAGTTCGTACTTTGGATGTGTGGTGTCCTCCTGCACTGTATCCACAATCAGCTAATTGATATGAAAGAGAATGTGAGCCGGCACTGCTGAGGCGACTTAAAGGATTTGGCTGGTGATTTTCTACATTTTTCTTATTGTCATCAAATCTCAAGTGTAAATTCAGAGCTAAATACACAATGAAATCCTCCCACTATTACACTTACACTTTGTGACATCAAAAACAAATACAGCACAGAGGAATGCTATATATCAACACAACACTTAAGTAACAATTTTATTTTGATTTGTCTCTGCACGTGAGATTTATTGTCAATAAGGAAAAAATATAGAAAGTTCCTAGGCATATCCCTGATCTGGTGGACAAACATGTTTGTTATCTTTGTATTTAATAATTAAAATAAAGTTGAACATTTTTATTAAAACCCTAAATAATTCAGTTGAAAATGTACTTGTGTTTCTTTGCCTATTTATTTAAAAACCCATATTGTAAGTAACATATTTATATTATTATATTCTATTATGTATTTTATTTATTGTGAATATGTCATACTTTCCTCCTTTTCTCAATAGTTTTACATCTCTCAAGCTTTCCTCTAGAGCTCTGGAAAAAAAAACTTTTTTGTTGTTTCCCCAATGATAATTATGCACATTTCTTGTAATTGGCTCATTTAAAGGGCCAATGTCACTGTATAGTTGTGACATCACAACGTCACGGAAGCCCTGGTGGCCCTGATTTGGCGCTCAAATCCAAAGACGCTCAATAATGTCAGTTAAAGCCTATTTGAAACACGTAACATTTGTATTTATTATACCGAAATCGTCCTCTTATCAACAAACTAATAAAATATCACTTCTAAATGAGAAAGCGTTACACTCGCTGTCCAGACGTCGGGGCCAGGCTTTTATTTCGAAAGACCGGAATTGATGGCGAGTGTTCCGGCTGCTGATTGGCTGCTCACCAAGAAAGGAAGCTGGCGTTAAAAAAACGCATCACTTATTTTGTTGAGGCATCCGCTATGGAACGATACTGGTATCCATGGAAAGGTGAGTCCCCGACGTTAACTCTAGACGATATCGCAGTGTACGGTTAGTTCAACCGACACCACCGAATACAGAACAGTGTTCACGCGGTAACGTTAACCGTTGGTACCAGAAAAACAATATAACGGTCGCTGTCCGAGTCGTTGCAGCTCGAGAGAACTCACGTTACAGATAACGGTCCGTTATGCGCGTTTTATTACGGTTCTGGTCACCGTTGTCGCTCCGCCGCTGGGTTGGGTCGGCGGGTTCCCCTCCGTGGTCCGGTTCCGTTACGGTATCCGCACCTAAAGCCTCGCGTGACGACGTTTTCTACTCGAGCCGGAGCCGTATAATGAAGTCATGTGATAACGATAACGTTACTCTGACGTTACCATAACGTTACTCATTGATGAGATAGAACAGAATCAGTCATAATAATCCATGTTGACCTGGAACCAAAGTTAAACCCGCTCCATTGCTGCTACTAGGATGACTATCACCGGTTACTAATACTAATCAATACATTTATCAATACGAGGTTACCAGAGACCTTCCTAAGTATACATATATTTATGTAGTGTTATAACATAATGTAAGTATAATTAAAGTATCTGTATCTACTAAAGTTTCTTTATATATATATTTCTATTAAGCATTTTCGTTACGTGCAGACGTTACAATATACATTTTAATTTCGGTGGAAAACCGGCTGATACGAGCACGCTTTGTGACGTCACTAATAGTTTTTGAAGCCGGTTCTAGTTTAATATTCAGATTACACGTGGTAAGGTGATAAATATTCACTGAGAATAAATTTAATCAGTCTGACTGCCTGTTAGGTTTTTATCGTTGCTTTAAATTAAGTACATTTAATATCAGGAAATTACTTTTAATACTTAAGTACAAGAACGATCTGATACTTTTAGATGTTTACTCAAGTAATATTCTAATTCTATTCTTAAACTCATAGGTGTCAAACTCAAGGCCTGGGGGCCAAATCTGGCCGGCCACCTCATTTTCTGTGGCCCGGGTCATGTTGTTTTTTGTACGACTTTAACTCCAAAATCTTTTCTCAATTGGCCACAAAGGTTGTTTAAAAACAGGAACGTTTCTGTTTCTCCTTATTTTCCTTTGTTGGAATACATCTGTCACTACTTTCTTGTACTTTCTATTCTTTAATATTCAGCATAGCAACACAAAACCATGGATTCTAATCTTTAAAAAATCCATTAAATAAATAATATTTTTAATTGTGGTTATCAGCTTATTCATGTATGAGTTTCTAGATATCTGATGCTTTGCTGCGGCATTTGCTGCGGCATTTATAATAATTAGACGCTAACAACAAAATAACATCATTTCTGCATCAGCATATTTTTAAATTCTGTTTAAAAAACTTGTCAAACAAATTGTTACTAGCACTATTAAGAGTGGATATGCAATTATCTAATATAGCATTTATAATAATAATACATAGATACAAACATATATATTATCTTTACAATTGTCCTTTTGAGGGAAACCAGAACACTGATGTGGCCAGGGATGAAACTGAGTTTGACTCACCTGCTTTAACTTACACCAAAGTCATTTTCTGGTAATAAATCTGCACTTGTACTGTAGTGTGGCATTCAGGTACTTCATGCACCACTGAATATGGGACTTAGATATAAAGTTATGGATATCGTTATTTACATGAGTGATTTTCCTTTGGTCTGAATTTTCCCTTTAATAATACTAATAAGAATAAGAAATGTAAGCAGTTGAAGTTCCAGTAAATATATTCCAGTAAATTAGCCTATGTAAGATCATGTAAAAATAAGCATAAGAACTGTAGTCATATTTAGCTTTAACTGAAGGAACCTACCTGAGTTAATTTGTATTCATTATACAAAATGACCTCATACGATCATACAGATCATCCTGAAAACCTGTAGTGGAGTTTGAGTAACATCACATATCGTTCTCTAAGGATGAATTTGCATATTTTGACTGTATCTGACTTCCTGTGTGTCTCCAGCACCAGACCCCTAAGAGTCCGCGGGCTTCAGGCTTCAGCAGAGAAACTAGAGGAGTTCCCAGGATCCAGCCTCAGAGAGAATATGCGGCTTCCTAAACGCTGGGGAACACACAGGTAACATTCACACAATGCAGCACAAAGACTCCCACTGTTCTCTGTGAACCATGAGGGCCATCACTCTCCACTGCTCTTAGAGACTAAAGTCACTGTTGCGTTGTCCAGTTTGCTTTCAGTCATCTTACAGGGGCTCTCAGACTTTCTATTAGTGCAAAAAGCCGATGTGACATTTACTCTCTTTCAAACCGGCAAGGGAAGAGGCTGGCATTTCACTCACATCATGCAAATGAATTATCTCACTCCATGGCTGTGTCGCTCTGCATCAAGGTGGTTATCAGCCTGCGGCTGAGTCTAAAAGAAGGTCAAAGATCTCTGCTGATATTCACATTTGTGCCGGCCGCATCGGCCCCGTCAGCAGGTCAAATAACGGAGAACAAGAAACCTGTCGTCTGTTAGTGCAAATATAAAAAAAGCATCAGCTGACATGCTGACACAGCCTGCTGCTGCCCTCTTTTTGAAATAATGATTCAAATATGAAAAAATAATGCAGGGGAAAGGGACTCTACTTTTCTCCTTATCTTCCTAAAAGTGTTGTGGTACAACCTTATCTTATCTCTTACCTTTTGTCATCTGACTGTGTGAAAGAACTGATGTGCTTAGGTTGTAATAGAGTAACACAAGGGTGTGTAAGAGGAAGAATGCAAATGAATAAATAATGGGTTTGCCAAACATCAGAACAACAACAGGCTTTATCCTCCTAGGCATGCTCTGCTGCAACATCAACAGCTGAGTAGATAAGAGAGATTTCCATTCACACGCGACTCTGTTAACGTTACATTCGAAGTCAAACTAAAACCTGTGATTTTCCCCATCCACTCTCCTGAGCTTCAGCCGCATACAGTGTGAATTAGACCCTTGTTAGAAATTGTAGAACCATTTATACATTTTGCTACGGTTTATGAAGTTTGTGCATTTCCTCACCGTTGTGTGCAGCTGCCTTTGAGCAGCCAAACAGAGTACAAAGTCTGCAGTTTTGTCCTATTTCCTGTTGATTTGCACATGCTTTTAGGTGAACGTGTAACAGGCAGCAGTTCAGTGCTGTATAATTATATAATGCTGTAAAGCTTTTATCTTGCACCGAAGGTGTTTTCTACTTAGTTTGGACTATGAGTTGCAGCGGAAGTCTCGTGTACACCGACCACAGTCCAGTCTCATAAAAGCACAGCTGTTTATTATAGTTTTACATACTTCTATCTCTGTAAGCTGTATTTTGTCAGCTCTTACAGAGATACATGCCAGAGTTAGGTGTATTCTGTTTTAGGTAGGTAGGTTAGGTCAATCTGTTTTTTTACTGATCAGATAATGACAGAGTAGTGACACCGTAAGAGAAGTTGGATTATGAAGCTTCATTCAGTAAAAGTGAGGTTTGGCCTGTGTTCAAACACAACACTGCTATACCTTTCATAACTGAGTGAAGCGTTGATTTATTTTAGGGAAGCCAAAAGTAAATGGAAACATTTTCAAATCTATTGTAAGTCAAAGAAAACCTTTGATTTTCTGATTTCTTGACTCTTACAAATACCTTTAAAAGGGAAGGGATGAATCTCCTTTGAATCCAGTATTTGCAAATTTCTCCACCGTTTACACGATTAACCCTAACGCCCAACCTCTGATTCACCTGTGAAAAAGACTTTCTTCTGACTTTAACACTTACCTCTTTTATCTTCTGTACGGGATTTACTGTAGCACAGGCCATGATCTTTATGTTAAAGATGCACCGAATATTCAGTAACCGAAAATATTCGGGCCGAGACGTTTTTGTGCAACGTTGTGTGTGCGACTTTGTGAGTCTTTTCTTCTGCTTAGTTTCTCCTGCAGCTTTTTTGTTGCATTTGTTTTATGTGTGTTTTTGGTTTTGTATCATTTCTATGTTTGCAGCGTTTTCTCCTGTCGAATGTGCACTTACCAGTGATGTTACTTTGAAAACCTGTCTAAAATGTATTCTAGACTATTTATAAAATATAAAAAAATTGTGAAAAACTCAACAACTGCATTTGATATTCAGTATTCAGCCAAGCCTTTTTATACTATTCGGCTTCGGCCACAAATTTTAATTTCAGTGCATCCCTAACTTTATATTCAATACTGCATGTTAAGTCTTCTAAAAGTTAGTTGTAATGCATCACCAGGGCCTCAATGCAGACGAGGATGTCAGTGTTTTTAAAAGCTCAGACATGAGTATGACACAACTGAACTATTACTAACACTTTCCTATAAAAAAAAAAATCAAGAAAAAATAAATAAAATAATCCTTCTTGGGAAAACAGTCAAAATATCCTGTGCATGAGCTTTTCAGCTCCAAAGATTTTATTATTTTTTTTTTTCAATGAAGGTCAAGTTACTGACAAAATTAGATTCTGTATTACAAGATTTTGCTATTAGACATAACCACTCACAGCTAAAATTATGTGTTTGATGTAATATACAAGAGCTAGGGTGTAATTATCCACTGGGGACGCTTCCAAAATTGTTTCATTACCATTTTCAGGCGCAATTATAGATTTTTCTGTTTGACCAGCTATTGGATTCTGTCTGAGAATGTGTTTGAAAAATTGATGAATATAAATGTGAGTTGTTGTTTTTTTAAGGACATAGAGTCATTCATCTCAGGATAATCACATGTTCTGTCTAGACCTGTTTCAGCCAACAGTGTCTGAACCAATGGCATTACACTGTTGCTGTGTCAGTTTGTTGTTGTTATGTTAACCAGAGTGAAACAACACACTTCCTTCGCATACTTCCAAAGAAAGACAGAGATGAAGAAGTGATTTGGCAGACTACACATATGATGTGATTGTATATGTATATACAATATATATAAACCGCCACCAAGTATCTGGCAACAATGAATGAAAAGCAGAGTCTCCGTTTGCGACTGGTTTACCTCGTCATATACTGGATGAGGCGGAGTTGGCTGTGGAAGACAGGGAGGACAAGGTAGGAAGAAGCAGCACTGAGTTGCAGGTAGGATCTACTATCCTCTGAATGACGGGGTGGGTGAGTTTGTTGAGAAAGAGGAAAGAGTGAACGTCTTTAATTTGCTTTGTAATTTATTTATTCATCAGGGACAATGCACATTAATAATCATTTCAGTTTTCACATCAGTGTGATTTAGCTGGAGAGCTATTAGACATCAGTCATCCCTTGGCAGGTTAATACACAGTAAATAATACAATACATAATATGGGATGAATACTAATAGTAGAAGGGAACATATTATCTATTAACGATTAATGATTAAATAACTCAACATGTGACTTTCAGTAAAGTTATGGATTAAACAACACACAAAATAAGACTAGAATAATCTTTTTTATGCATATTAATATTCCGGCAGAATTTAGCATGTTGATGAACTTAATTGTTTCCCCTATTTTGTATTGGTTACCATATAGACTATGAATTTATATTGAAATGCATAAACAGGGATTCAAATCACATTGTGATCGCCTGTGCTGTTCTTTCACAAAAACAGGAAGTGCTTGTGGAGCAATTTAGGAAGAAAAGATAATGTTTCTCTTCTTTGATAACTTTTAAAACAAAGGCTCTTGCTTTTAAAAGAAAAAAAAGCATGAAGGAGAGAGAAAGAGAGAAAAGAGTGAGTGACCAGCATTGTAGGGAAAAAAAGAGAAATGCAAGGTGATTCAGGACAGAGAGAGATCAGTTAATTATGAAAGTAAAACTTACATCAGAAACTTTCTAAAGAACCATAAATAACCATTAAACGCTCAGAAGATGATTTACTGTGGGGACAGATGCTGTCGGTAGTTTCAGCTAGTTTCATGCATCAGGTGAGCGTAACGGTTGAGCGACAGCGAGGGTTACACACCTGTTAACAGGACAAATCAGTGGTTGTTTTTTTCTCATGTGTGAATGCTGTGTTTCGAGCACGGCTCTAATGTTTTAGCTGAGGAGCGAGTGAATGAAAGAAATGACTGAACGATGTGTGGTCTGTGTTTTGGGAAAGTGGAAACCTATAAGGCTGCATGATGATGTGTCTCTCTAACCAGCTCCAACTTGTCTAAAAGCAAGGTGGTTCTTAACAAGTTTAGAAAGTTGTAGTTGAAGCAACTGAGAAGTGGCTACAGCAATTTGGAAATGGGAACAAGAAACAAATGACACCTAACTAAACAATTTCAAACTGTAACTTGCAACTTCCATAAACCCAATGAAAGCCAGACTGAATAGATTTCACACAGAGACAGAAAAACTGAAGTCACTATACTATAAATATCTGCCTCTAAATTAACATCACTGAATGTAGTTTTAAGCATTATGGGCCCACACGGACATGTTAGTCTACGCTAACCAGCAGAGGGAGAAGTATTCAAATCCTTTACTTAAATAAAAGTGGAAATACTGTACCCTTAAATACTCCTTTAGAATTAAATTAAATTAAAAGAAGTGCTATCAGCAAAATGTGCTTAAAATATCAAAAGTGTTAGTACTTGTTGTGCAGCTCCATTTTAGGCCCCAGCTACACAAATCTATATTTTTTTTGTATCCAATTTGGCCTCTGAACCACACCAACATGGCACTTATCTAGAGATTTGTCAAATCGGATAAAGTGGAGACAATCAAAAATATCAGATCAAGTAGATTCATGTAGCGACCCCAGTCCGGATCTATTCGGTTTAAAAACAAAAAAAACAAGACTAGTGTAGCTGGGGCCACATCACACCCAAAAGCTTGAACTGATAAAAAGCTGAGGTCTCAGGAGATCTTTAGGCTGGACCTCAGAAATGAAATCCACACCCATCGTCAACCAGCTTCAGCTGTCTGCCTGCTGATGGAAACTACAAACATCCAATGTGGTTCAGGTTTTCTTTTTGATCTTCAAAGTACCACAAGGAGATTCCATGAAAGAAATGAGAAGGAAGGTGTCAGGCTCAGAACGAAAGGAGGACTCAGAAGCGGTAATCAGGGTTAGGGGTTTTATTGTTCCCGGACTGCAGCGACAAGGAGCTATGAAATGTACAACAAAACAAAAACCTTTCCTATGAACTAAATACAATATCTTTCTATCTGCACTCGCGCTATGGCGGAAAACAAAAGGGGAACTAATTTCAAAAGAAAAGCGCTTCACCAAAAGTGGGAAGGACTGACTAGGAAAATTTTAACAAAACAAAACTCGCTCCAGAAGGAGGAAAACATAATTAATTATCTACTGAGAAAACTAGAAATACTATCTAAAGCTAAAAAACAAAAAACGATCCAGAAGGATGAAAAACTACCAGGAAAATAATAAAGGAGAACAAAAAACAATCCTGCAGGACGACAAGGCTATGAAACACTATCAAAACTAACTCTAAACAAAGGCTATAAAAAACTTACAACAAAAAGAGACCACATATGGGCAAGGCAATGGGTGTGATACGAAGGCTGACTTGGGTGCCATAATCGGGAAGGAACAAAGACACTTTGGCACGAGACAAGGGGAAACGCACGCGACAAAAAACCCAGACAGGACAACCTCACCACTGTGACAGAGGGCGTCAAACTCCTCCAAACCAAACCAATGCTGATGGTAACAATGGTGCCACTACCCATGGAGACATGGAACCCAGAAAAGGGGAAACGTCCTCCGCTTGGCTGAGTAAACCATGGAACCATGGAAATCAAGACCTCTTCTCCATCCATTTTACGATCAAGCCTGACAGAACCAACACAACTAAGTCACAAACACAGCTAGATACTGTCATGATGCAGCAAACAGAGATGCTACACCACATAAGCCAGGTTAGGTGGAGGATTAGAAGTATTTAGAAATAGTTACATTCACATAGATCAGTAATTTCTTCATTTATCTTAATTACATTGTAGGATATGAGCATAGGGACACACTTCAGTGCATTATATCATACAGTGTAAGGTCATTTCATCGCTTTATCACCTGCGATGTTTTTTTTTTATAAAATATGTATTACTCATTTATAACTTGGTTATTAATAAAGATACATTTATGTTAAGAAGTTGCTATGTGTGGGAAATTCCTGTAGGAGAAGAACTGCAACTAACGACTATTTTGTTAGTCACTTTGATTGATTATTAAAATGATTTGGTTTATACATTTGGTGTAAAATGTCAATCACTGTTTCCCAAAGCTGAAAATAGCTGTTTACTATTATAAGAGACTAAATAAATCAAATTTGAGAGAGAGATAGCGATTATTGTAATAGTTGGCAAATAATCAATTAATGATTGCAGCTCTAGTATTTCATACTGTTTGTTTTTATCACTAACAAACACATTTTCATCAATGTGAAGCCAACTCTACATACTGATGTTGATTAATGTGATGGTATTGTATAATATTATGTGTATGTGCTTTTTATAATAGGAATACATTTTATTTTTTAGTTAGTGCAAAAACAAAAACGTGTGTGTGTGTGTGTGTGTGTTTGTGTCCATCTGTCCAGACGTGTGTTAGTGGTGGGTGCTGTTTTAGGTTTTCTGGTTTTGGTGATGGTCACTCTAGCGCAGTTTGGGACGGAGACAGAGAAGACCAGAGTCCTGGACTGGCACATCAACCCTGCCCATAAGAAGGTCAGCTATCAGAAGTGATCAGAGTTTGTTCAGCAGGCCTCATGTTTGATACCACTGATCTTAATGAATACAGAATATTATCATTGTCATTAGAGCTTCTGGCACATCCTGTTTACATAACCTGTGTTTTATTTGCAGCTCGTGCATGAATATGTACACAGCTACCTGGAGAGCCAGTGTCGGCCTGACAGCACCAGGCAGAAGTTTTTAGCACGACTCTCTGCTTCGAGCTATCTGACGCAGCCCTTCCTGTGGAGGGACGTGCCGCTGCCTGACGACCTGTTTCAGTATCCGCCCCCCTTTGGGTTCAGAGGTCTCCAGAGCAAAGTGGAGGCCCTGCTCAAGCAGGTGAATGCAACTTTCTCTCTGTCACTCTGTCGTCATTTCTACCTAATCCATGCAGCGTTTGATGATTAATTACAGGGGAATAAAATTATTACCTGGTAGATTTCTGGCCATTTCAAATAAAAAATAAAACTTTGAGCTATGAAGGTCTGTCCATGATCGAATGCTGCTTCTCCTACATCAAGAAAAAGATAAAGTTTATTGACCCCTTGAGAGAAATTTTTCTTTTATATCTGTTGGGTTTACACCAACTAAAAGATCAAAGACATACACAAAGACAAATGTCTCTCATGTGTACACCATACAATACCAGAATACTTATACTTATTAATCAGTGAATATTTTGCAAGAAGGAGTCACTGTCACCACACAGGATAGTCAGCTCATGACCCCCACACCTTGGCCTTCCACTGTGAAACACAGCAATTGAACAGCACAGACAACACAGGCAGCAAAATACAGTACAGAGCAATATGAGATAACTTATATACAGTTACTCTCACAATATCCCCTGCAAATACAGAACAGACTTGACATCATTAAGCAACACACACTGAGACAAATCAAGTCTTACATAACTACTCTGGTAAATGTCACCTACAGACAAGGAAGGAAAGTATGAGACTTGTTTACTGCCCTGTGTAGCTTTGCAAAAGCCTGTTCAATCTTTGATATTGCATAAGATAAGAAGATATTGCACCAAAGACAGCAACACTACTGCAAAAGAATGCAATTACAGCGTGTCCTTCTCGAAGCATATCTGGAACTCTATGCATAAGAAACATAACTTTTCCCTTTTTGATTCAACAATCTTTCTTGTTCATTCTTTCTGGTACAAAATAATATTATATTTAATTACATTTCATGGCGATGATAAAACATCTGTCTCTCCTCTTGGAGTCCAAACACAACATTATAAAGGGAGATCATCAACACATAAAACGTAACACTAATAAAAGGAAAAGTAATATCTTCAACCTCATAATAATAATAATTCATAGCAACCATAGCTCAGTAGTGCACAATAATATCAAATTATTATTATTATTTTTGTATTATTATAGGGGAAGAGAAATAAAACGTATATGGTTTAGAGAAGTACTAGAAATATTAGTATTCAAAACAATATTTTTTCAGGAGTAATATAAGACATAAATGAAATAATCCAGTGATTTACCTGTTTTTTAAGCCTAGCTTTATTCTGGGTTGTAGAGATATTAACAGGAAGGTGGATCAACAATATCTTGATAACATGACAACTTTTCATCCGTGTGCGATCAAGTGTCCCTTTTATCAATTAAGAACATATACTGATGTATACAGTAGCCCAGGATTCAGTTCAGTAGCTAAACAGCAGCAATATAAATACATAAATACATAAATACACTTGCATCACAGACTATGTATCAGTCATTGTGGCAGCCCTGCAATCAAAATCCTACATATTCCTATGAAGTAATGTTAAAACAAAATTTGACAACTGAAAATGTTGATTTTGACAAAGTGCATTTTTATGCTGTTTACTGTCCTTTCATTGCATAAATCAGAATCATGTTTATTTATAAGTTAAAATAAAAAAAATAACTGATAACCTTACTAAATATATAAAATATTATTTTATTAGATATAAAAATTCCTTCTGAAGTCTACAACCATCTTAGTTATTCTATTCCACCAAGTTATTCTGTCTGCACCAGATGGTCAATCTCCAGTCTGTGGGCGTCTGTAAACCTAACGATCCGTGATTTTTTTTTTCCTTTCAAGCTGCCGGATATAGAATCTGTGCCCCAGCTGGAACAGACAGATAAGTGTCGCCGCTGTGTGGTCATCGGAAACGGAGGCATCCTCAGAGGCCTAGAACTGGGCTCACTGATCGACCGGTTTGACACAATCATCAGGTAAAATGAACCCACAATGCTGATTACCACATTTAAATTGCCTACTTGCCTAATTATTTTACTGATTCACATTTGACCTTGACCTGACCCGCATTTTATCAAACTATAATTAAATTGTGAACTTAAAAAAAATAATTCAAATAATGACAGTTGAATGAAAGTATAAACAGTTTCAGAGAAAATAAATTCAGATGTATATTATTATATTCAGTTTCAAATGAAGAATTCAATTTCAAATGATACTATTCAGATTCAATTTTTAATACAATTATTTAATTTAAGATATTAAAATTCATGTGACATATACTGTATCAGCCCATAAACAGCTTGAGTCCACAACTTTATTTCTTATTAGCTGTTTAAACAAATGATAAAATTAACTCATTTAATGAATTTTATTCTTAAGTTGTAACAGCACATGTCTTTTTATCTGTATGTGCATTATACATGTATTTTACATTTACATCATAGAAAACATACATTATATTTAAAATGTTCAAAGTGTCATTATTGACAGATGTGTATAACCAGGAAAGCTTTAACTGGGGGACTGTGTGCCTCCCCAGGTTAAACAGTGGTCCTCTGGGAGAGTTCAGTACTGATGTGGGGAATCGAACCAGCATCAGGATGAGTTACCCAGAGGGAACGCCGCTCCACTGGGTCGACACAGACACACAAACTCTGTTTGTAGCTGTGGTTTATAAAGCTGGAGACATCAGCTGGACCTCTGCTATGATCAACAAACAAGCTGTGGTGAGTAGTGGTGTTTGTGTGTGTGTTTGTGTGTGTGTGTACTGACTTCACAAGAAGACAATCTGAGACATTATACTGCATTATTTAATTATCTTATTCGTCATAAGAGAACGCAAATGTCTCCATGACAACAGTGTTGTTTAAACTCTTCTATTTGCCAGGAAGCTGTTGACACTAATTAGCTGAAATTCGTTCTTTTTTAACTGCTTCTGTTTCTTCGACCTCCCTCGGAGGTCTACCTCTTTAACTACAGTGTATTGTAATGTCACACGACGTAACATACCATGACGTCACACCTGGATCAGTCATAATTAATTAGTGATATGATATGATTAATTTCAGGCATTTCCATCCAAGTATTTAATTTCAATTTTTGCAAATGCGAATAAGAATAGATGGATGTAAACTCAACTTTTGTTGTACTAATTCCACAATCAGAGTCATTATATTGCATCATTCGAAACCAAATATATAACAGTGTTTGTCATTATTATGTTATATTTACAGGTTAAGTATTATTTCCACTCAGAGCAGCACTGTATTATTAAGTTGTTTTGATATGAACATTTTCACATTTAAATATATCACTGATCAGCAGAAACTCAACAATGGGCAGTTTCATTCTGAAAATTTCAGCTATGGTTTTGGCCATCAGAAACTTACCGTTTATCAGTTAAACCCTTACATAAGTTGACCTTTCTGTGTGAAAGGTGCTACACAAATAGAGTTTATTATGAATACAGTTTTTGTATTGATAGATAAATGAACAAACTTTGTGACATAAGGAGGTTTGACTTCATCAGACAAAATCTTGCACCTTTATCAGCGAATGGCCGATAAATGAACCAGGCAAAGCAACAATAGTTGGGGGATTAAACTGTTATGCTCATACACTCTCAGTAGAAAACAAATCATCTTCAATAAGAGAAATACAATCTCAAGAAAAATAGAAGCATTTGAAAAACTTATCTGAATTTGGAACACGTGGAATTGAAAGAAACTACTAAAACTCAAAAATAAACAGTTATGTGTGGCATTTTCCTGTTTCTTGCAGCTGTAGTTTGTTAGAAATACACACAGAGTTCACACAGTGAAAACAGCAGCTGTCTGTCTTTTTGTGGTTTACCACATGTAGTTTAGTGTCTAGTCCACCTGTGTAGTCTGGCATAGCCAGGTTATACTAGACTATATTAATAGTCTGGTCTTTGTGCTGGGGATGGAACAAACACTCTGGCTTATTTGCATTTTAAACAATCACAATCATCTTGGGTGGGGCTGAACCCAGGATTCAACAGCGTTCTTCTAAAATAGTGTCAGGGGGTAAAACTTGTTAAAGCCCTGGAATTAAAATGACAAATTCACAGTGATTGAAAACACCACATAAAACAGAAAAGACATACTGTGGGTCAACTATGTGTAGAACTTTTATTGAAGACAAACATTATTTAGGTCAGAGGTTCTTCTTGTTGTTGTAGTGGGATTTTGAAAACCGTAGCACGCAGTTATTGTAAACAGGGAGAGTAACGACTGGAATAGTCGGCTAAAAACAAGCTTATTCCTACGACGTTTGACCAGACTAACCACGGTTAGACCAGACTACTCACAACATCCACTCATTATTCCCTAAGGGCTTGTAATAAAGAGACAGATCTAAATAATAGGATTCATAAAATACAGTAGAAATATTTACAAGCCACCACAATTTGTGTAAAGAGAAGGAAAAAGAGGAAGAGGACATCAAATTCCTCTTAAAATTCAGAAAAAAAACTACACTGCAGACTTAATCTTACTCCTTTTCCAAAAATATGCACATGTTGAGTTGCAAAAACAGATCAGCAAACCTGTTTTTAATCTTGATTCCCTCACAGAAGTGTGTTTATGTAACCATACCTCTACATCATGATAATGGTAGTTTTCATATTAAGAATCCTGTCTGTCCTGTCCTGAGCTATGACTCATCTGTGCTTCGTGTTGCAGCCTCTGTGGGACTGGCTCTTCTTCTGGCAAAAGGTCCCGGATGAGATTCCTCTGGACCGCAGCAGGTTTAGACTCCTGAACCCGTACGTCATCAGAGAGACCGCATTGGACCTGCTCAAGTATATGCCTCCTACTAAACGGCTGTGGGGCTGGGACCAGGTAATACACACACTCTGTTCTCCACAGCCACAGCTTAATGACACATAATAAAATGTAGTTTATTATAAAGGATAGTTATTGATAGACAGAGGTTATTAGATCGATACAGTAGTTACTTACAGTTTATTCTTTGTGGTTACATCAACCAAATTAATCACTAAAATATATGAAAATAATTAAAATAGGACACACTAAAACTGCAAATGTATGTTGTGTAGAGAGACATCATCATTGTGGATTTACATACATGTATACATACTTTAAGCATACACCTATAGGACTGCAATTAACTCTTATTAACTGATAGTTGATTAATCTATCAGTTAATGAAATGATTAATTGTTTAGTACATAAAAAGATGTAGAAAGTCCACATCCCGACGATCATCAGTACACTATTATAGAAGATTAAAAAAAACAGAAAATAATCAGATTTGAGAAGCTGGAACCATAGAATTTTCTTCTTAAAAATGACTCAAATTGATTAATCGATTATCAAAAATAGTAGTATTTGGCAACTAATCAATCAATCGACTCATCGTTGCAGCTCTATACACAAATGTGTTTCCCTTCTTGCTGATCTGTGTCCGTATTGTTGCCTGTTTAAAAATGTAATGCCATCACTAGAGCTGCAACCAGGCTCTGCTCAATGAATCAACCAGCCATTACTGCTGAAAAAAACACTGCATCGTAAACAGGACTAAACTGTTCCATCCCACCTTCGCCACCTCCGATTTCACATTTATTAATGCTGGGTAACTTCACTAATTAATTATTGTCACATTTTTTTGACTGCACAATTGAAGAAACCAACGCAAACGCATCACACTGTGATCATGTGACGAATAAAGATGAGTGACTGAAACTGAACAGGAAATAGACACCAGGCTCTCAGGCAGACAGTAGAGAGTCTGATGACACGAGGTAAATCACATGCCACTGTCTGCAGTCTGTGTGTAGCAGTGGCTCCTCCCTGTGTTTGGTTTGATCACTGCAGTCCTGACAGAAATGAAACAAGTACATTTCACCTTGCTACTTCACAGCATGTGTTTTCATACTGGAGGATTGAGCTCAGGAAACTGTGAAGTAATGACGACCCTGGCAATATAAATATTCAATTCTCAGCCTTTAACATAGACTGGAATAAACATGGAGTACACTGCAAAAAAAGTAAAATCTTAACGAGTGAATATTTCCTGTTTTTGGTACAATTAATCCAATATTAACTATAATTTTCTTGAAATATTTTATTTCATTGGCAGATAATTTTGCTTATTTCAGTTTTTTTCTTCTTTCTTTGTTATAGATTTTGGTCAATTTAGCCTTGTTTTTTGTAAAATAAGATTAAATTGCCTTTTTATCTTTCTATAATTCTTTTATCATCGGAAATCAGTAAAAATATCTGCTGAAGGAATGAGAAAATTCAAGATAATTCAACTCAATATTGGACTAATCATACTAAATACAAGATATTTCCACTTAAGATTTCTTCCTTCAATGTACTGAAAAATACAAAATATAATAAAATATCTAAAATATGAAAAATACCCTGTTAAATAACTTAACGTCTACATCATGCTATAGCCTTGATTTATTTTCTCCTGTCACCTATAATTACATATTCTGAGCTAAATTAGTATATCTATCAACAGCACATAGCAATATGATGGTAAAAAAGATGACAGACAAATTGGCATTAATAATATGTGAAATTGTTTAAAATTAAGTTTAAAATGCCTTAAATCTGGAAACATAATTAACTGGAACAAGAAGTAGAAATGGTCTATTATTTATATATTTCTATCAGAACTTTAATAGCTGTTAAAACGATGCATGTGGGTCTCTTTGTGCAGAACGTGCCCACCCTGGGCGTCACTGCACTGAACTTAGCCAGTCTGCTGTGTGACGAGGTGAGCCTGGCGGGCTTCGGGTACAACCTCTCCCAGGAGGGGGCGCCACTGCACTACTACGACCACCTGCCCATGAGCTTCATGCTGCAGCAGAAGATGCACAACGTGAACAGGGAGACGGAGCTGCTGCAGAGCCTCGTCACGGAGGGAGCCATCACTGACCTGACGGGGGGGGTTCACTGCTCCTTCTGCCCCAGCTGACCTCCACACATTCAACCAGGAAGCACTTCATTTGTTTTTTTTGGTTTTACTCCATTGTCTGAAGACAAAAAAGTACTCAAAAGCAATGTCAAGACAGATGGTTTGTAAAAAAAAAAAATAATGCACATATGAGATGAAACTACTGAAGAGAGAGAAACTTGGAGAGAGAGAATGGAAAAGTCAAATATATTTCATATTTGTTAAATAATATACCACAAAGTGCTTCTTGCAGGACACAAAAACAGAATGAAACCCTTGTAGTCTTTCAGTATTGAAGTTTTACTCCTGTAACAATTATATCCATCTGACCTATAGAACTGTAAAAGTCAATTACTGCTCTCCCTCTTAAAAATTTAGGACTGCTTCAACTGGCAATGCAATATAGTCTCATTGGTTTCAATTTCACAGAGCCTTTGATCAGTATGTGTTGAATGTTTCAATGCATTTTGAAGTGTATTTATTTATTTTATCACTGGAACAAATGGATTTGTATTTAAATGTTTTTTTAAAAGTCCAAGATGCCTTGTAAGACACTTTTGAAGCAAGTTTATGACATATCTGAATTTAATTATGTTTTAAATTATGTTTAAAGTTTTCACACATTTAATATTTACATCTTCTAGTAAAGGTAACCATTCTAAATCAGGAGCAGTACAGTTAACAGTTAATGTTTGTTCTATCTGTGGTTTTAGTTTTTTCATTATGTTGGTTCGTAAATTATATCTGTACCTTGTTTATTTTAGTCTTGACTGACCTGTGAATATTAACAGTTATTTATGAATTCTGTGTTGTACTGCATCATTTATGTCCTCACTGTTTATAATGCAGTTGTGTGTTATTTTGAAAATGTTCATTTGCCTTTTTTTGTTTTGTCATCATTTTTTTTTTTAGATAAATTTCATATATTTTCAGTCACAACATTCATTCTATTCTTCTAGCACCTTTCAAATCCAAGAAGATAGTCAATTATTATGTTTTCATTAAATATTTTAACAGTCAACACAGCTGACATCAATCTAATGGAAAAGCAAAGCCATTGTAAATATTTAAATCAGTAATATACTCAAAGGTGAATTTCTCACTGTTCTGAGGATGTTGTCTGGTTTTAAACTAATAAAATTGTTTATGACTGACAGATTCATGAATGCACCAATCTGTTTTGCTGTGTTTAAAAACTTCAACACAGAGGAGAAGCTTAAAGAGACGTTATAATTGTGATGCCTGAATCCTGTTCTCATTATTGCACTGTTGGATCTTATATCATACAATGTACATATGATGAAAATTAAATTCACTACATTATTACAAACTGATGGATTTGATGGCTTGTATCATTGTCCCCTAATTGCTTTTACATTGTCTTTATTGTGCGTAATTATGAGAATGTTTGTGTCAGGTATGAAGATTGATTATGTTTCCATTCATGTAAATCCACGATGCACAGTAAGGTCCTGTAAGCAGTTGTAAAATAGGGTCATTTCATGTAAATCTTACTTTGAAGAGACGTGTTGTATTTTACCAAGTTTACAAAAAGTAAAATTATTACAGGTATAAAAACAAAATATTTAGCTGCATCAGTACATTAATACTGAGCTTCCTGCACACCTGCCATCCTTGAAAAACTCTTCCTTCATTAACACGTTATTTAGATGAAAAAGGTTCTTAGTGGATCTTTATCTATCTATACCCCTTTAATAATACGGGTAAATAGTTGGGCTTTTACTTTGAAACGCGTGGCCGGAAGTTGTAGTTTTTAACAGTCGCGTGCTACTATTGTGTTCAGGAGAAAGAAGCCGGGAGAGAGCTGCCGCTAACAGGTGGGGAGCACTTCACTCAACATGATTGTTGTTAGCTACTTTACAACCACTCACTCAAATGAGACTCATTACGCCACATGCTAGTGCGTTCATTCACTTTTTTAGCAGAAAGAAAATCACAGCAAGGTAACAGGTTTTTGAGGGAAAGGTCGAGCTGGAAATACCTGTCAATCTAACAACTTTAACCTGTTAATAAACGAACCCGCGAACACAGAGTTGTGAATGAAAACAACTTCACAGAGCGTGTCCTAATTGCTTTTTCGCACCTGCTTTTAATAAATCAATTAATAGATTCCGTGGGCTGCTCCCGCTCGTTATTCTTTCTGTTCTCGCCGCTGGCTCCGGGCTCATTGTACGTAATATATGTCTATAACATGTTATATATGGGACTGTCTATGGGAATGGCACTAAGTGCTTCCCATTCTCATTAATATAGAGCTTTAATTGTATATGAACAAAGCGTACATTAGTTTGTTATGAATGCTAGTTTGCAGGTTAAATATTTAATTAAATACCTGCAGGTCCAGTCACTGGTAGATTAAAGTCTAACTTTCCTGACATGTTGCACATTAACGACAATGTTTGCGCGCCCGCGTGTGTGTGTGGTGTGCGTGAACGCATCAATCACTTTGATAACTTAATAACTTACGTAAAAACAACAGTCCTTACGCAGCGTCTCCAGTCGGAAAAGTATCAATACCCAGCCACATTTTTTGGGGGGCACATTTCACTGGGTATTGATAAGTGCAGGTTTTGAGGTGAAAGGTGACTGGTCTCTGATTGGCTGGCATCCATGAACCCACCCTACTTTCATTGGTTCCTCCTTCATGCCTCCTCCCTCTGTCCCTTCATGCTGCAGACCCCCACCCCCACCCCTTCCTCAGGCTCTATAAGCTTAGTATCCCTTATAATAAGGTAGCATGTGCTACAGCTACCACAGGGATAGAGAATAATAGACACTCACTAATTGCACACTAATCAATTAATTGTGTTAATCAATGTGTTGTGTGTACAGAAGTTCCTATAAATCACTTATTACTTTTATTTGCTGAGCTGTGTTGACAACACAGTAGGTCAACTGGCATGGAGTTGCCTCTCTCTATATAGATCTGCAATAATGAATTATTTGCCAACTATTACATTAATTGGCAACTATTTTAATAATGGAATAATCAATTTGAGTCAACGTCACCAACACATTTGTGGTTACTAAGAGAATTTCATTCAGCGTACGTCTCAATCTTGTTGGGTGAGATAACGCGGTAAATCTTGGCAGTTGCTCTGCTGAATGCATCCCCTCCTTTTAAGTTTCTCAAATGTTCTAATATAAATTAGGGCTAGGCCATATTCAAAAAAACTCTTTATATAAAATTGTTTGTGATATATATATATATATATATATATATCCACATTATCAATACAGAATAAAAATAGTTCAATATAAACAATAGTTTCACTCATGGTTTGAGGTTAAAAAGAAAAAAAAGGCTGCTTCCTCCTTTGGCTTTTTAACATATTTCCCTTGACATTGGATTAATCATTGAATCAAAGAGTCAATCATTAATCAAATAGCAAATAAAGTGTAATATAAACCTACATTCAACTGTTTTTTTTTTTTATTAAGATGATCAACCTCTTTGTCTGCTGCTGGGGCTGAATTTTGGACTTATTGTGGTTATTTTCTCCAGGCATTCAGTTCAGGTTTCATAACTTCGACAATGTTTAACTTATAATACGTTTCCCTTTGAGACAAGATTATGACACACGGCTTCTCTGCAAGGTTTTAGTGTTTGTGTTTTAATGTCTTTTAGCAGTGCACTTATTTTCGAGCATTTTGAGACACAGTTGGCTCTTCATTGCTCCTGAGGGTTTGTGGCCCTCAGGAGCAGGAAACCTTTTCCCCTTTTTTCCCCCCTTTATTTCAGCTGATTGATAAAGATCAAACATATATAAATGTCCTTGTGCCTTATGTTATTTCATGTTAAAACCAATTTTGAGAATCTGCATTCTCACAGTTTACGTAACTGATCATGTAGTTACAGCACAAACTGAGTTTCTGCAGACCCAACATGAAGAAAACAAGTATTTTACAAGTCACTGCCAACAGGTCGGCTGCTGCCTATCTATTCTGCAGCGATCAGCAGTCTAATAATCTGAGCTGACCCCGCAGAGGTCATAGGTCACTGGGGGATAGGTGAAGGGTGGCCATTAACTACTGGAACCCTTTGGCTTTGAAAGGAACTTAATCGGGGAGGATGTGCTTGATATAGTCACATGATACACATGTGTAACCTAAAACAAGGTTTGTCAATGCATAATAAAATCTCATATTCCACAAAACACTGTTATCAAATTAATCACAGACCCGCTGACACTTTGCATGGAGACTACCGGCCGGTTGTCTTGACACAAGCAGAGGATCGGAGACCTCCCTGGAAGCAGCGTGACCTTTGATCGGTAGATTAGTTAAAGTAACACATCACTTTGTTACAACAACCCGTGCTGCATGTGTTTTGCATGTCGTATATCAGCGCATCCTCCTCCTGAGGGCAGAACCTGTGGCGGTTGCCGTAGCAGCAGAAAACAACAGCAGTTTCTGTCCTGCTGCTGTCAGGCTGAAAAAGGAAAATCCTTTTGTTAGAGGTGAGTGGCGAATAAATCCAATAGGACCTACTTTTGTGCTTCTAGAGACAGAAGGCAACCTTCTGTGTATACAAGACTCATCCTGTGCAGATGTTTTTAGCTTAGAGGCTGTAGAGTTGTAATTTATCATCAGCTTTTGAAGCATATTCATGGTGGACTTGCTATTATCTTCTTGTTGTTGGATTTGTGGTGATTACATAGAGTCAAATTAATAGTTAGAATTGCAATGATTATTCTGAATTCAAAACAAAAATGTCTTTAAGAACACTTTATGTGCAGTGAAATCCAGTAGTTGAGTTACCTCGTAATGTGTTTTAACACAAGACTTTACAGTGAGAAGTGTTAAATATCCTGAAAAGATGCTAAGCTGCTACATAGAGATTAGAAAGGAATACTTTCAGGTCGTCCACGTTTCTTCTGCTAGGAAATATCACCAATCTGCATTCCTACACTGGCTGAGAATGGCTTCTACAATTTTTAGTCATTTCATTTTTTTTTTTTAGTCATTTTTAAGGCTCCAATGGGTCTTGTGTCTGGTAATATTGTTGAACTCTCCTATAGGAGGTAGAACACTTTACTTTTGTAAAACTATTTCATGATTTGTATTATCAATTTGACAAGCAACGGCTATTTGCTTTGCTTATAAAATAGAATTTAATAGAATAGAAAAATTATTTTCCCAATTTACTCCAAATGCTTGACTTATGCATTAAGCCTAAATCAGTGTCCATTAAGCCTAAAACAGTGTCCAACTCCGGCTTCTTCTTCAGATTTCCTGCTCAAAATGAAGTTAATTGTGGCTTTAAGAAGACTTCATCCTTCTTAAAGCCACAATTAACTTCTATTTTGATCAATCTCTCAGTTAATGAATGAATAATTGATTTGTTTGGTTCATGAAATTGTGTACAATGTTGACCATCATTTCCCTAAGCTGAAGATGCAAACTACAATTTTATTTTGTTCAAACCAACAGTTCACAACCCAAAGATTATCAGTTTACTATTATAGAAGCCTAAAGAAACCAGAAAGTAATCAGAGAAGAGAAGCTGGAACCAGAGAATGTGGACATTTTCTCCTTAAAAAGAGTGACTCATATCAATTATCACAATAGCTGGTGATTAGTATTTACAATGAAAATAGCTACTTTTACACAGTTACACTGTACTTTATTATTTTAATGTTGCATTTCCATGTTGTTAGCTTTTTATACATCTCTCTAGAATTGAAGAAAGCACAATAACCATAACTATTTTAAACAAACATGTAAGCACGCAAATGTGCCAAAGTGTCATTGATTATGTTATCTAAAAGCAAATCACAAAAAAGAAATGTCAGACATGTTTTTTTTTCAGACATGGATGGTGAATGAAACTCAAACTCATCTTCAGGTTTCAGCTGCAGGTGACCTTGCGGTCACTGTTTTCACTAAAAGATTAATCTGTTTACATCATATCCATTCATCTAGACTGTAGCTCCACCTGTGTGTCTGACAACACTAAAAGCTCAGTCCCTACTTGTGAAACACACACACACACACACACACACACACACACACACACACACACACACACACACACACACACACACCATGGGAAACTGAGACCTGACACCTGGTGAACAATTCCAGGGAAAATCTGTTAAATATATGACACGTGATCTAATTATAGAGCCGTGAGCCACAGCTGAACAATAGAGGCTGTTATTATTCTGCCTCAGCAGCAGATAAGCTGTATTTATTATCCAGTGATGGATTCAATATTTTAAAAGCCTGTGGACATGAATTTTAAGATGAGTAATGTGAGGAAAGCATTGTGTCTGTTGTTGTGTTTGAGGTATTCTGACAACGTGAACTCCACCCAAAAGGCTGTCGGCTATTGTACTTTAATATCTTCTGTCTGTCAAGATGTTGGAGCATTTATGTTGTTAAAATATCTGCTGCTTACTCACTCTGCATAATGACGTAATGTGGTTGATGCTGGTCATTTTGATTCTGGTGGTTCTTTGAGCTGTTAAGCTCCCAATATATAATGTTGCTTTCTATTTTGACGAGGCAATGTTGACGAAAATCTTCTAGATTGAAACATCACTTTCTCAAAAATAAGGGAGAATACCATCATTTATTGGGAGCTTAGCTAAACTTTTTTTTTTTGGTCTCGCACCTGAAATAATTATAATGTGTAGCACACTTTGTCCCAGTTTCCTCAAAGTGTTTTTGCTGTAATTAACATCTGTTGGAATCATCCCAGGAAACCAGAACACTGATTCTTGCAAAGAAAAAAAAGTTGCTGTTAATATTTCCAATGTCACATTTCAATGCTTTGAGCAAATAAAATGCCATTAACATTGATTGTGTTGTGTTGGCAGCTGAAGTCAACACAGACAGATGTCTTCCAAAAGATGAAGATAAATCACAAACTGTCTGCCCAGCTAGATAAGGCAATATCTCCTCAACCTAAAACATATATTTTGTCCAGACAGATCATCAGTTTATTTTAGAAGACAAAAGAAACGAGAAAATAATCAAATTTCAGGAGCTGGAGTTTTCTTCTTAAGAAGTTAGATTAGTCAATTTGATTAATCACTTAAAACTCAGGCTTCTTCTTCAGATTTCCTGCTCAAAATGATAATTAATAAGGAATATCTCTACAACCACAAGGGTTATGTACTTAAACCTGGTATCAAAAGGAAATTACAACATGTCTACATGTCTAAGTGTCTACACAAGTGTTGCTTTTACTGAGAAAATAGGTTGAATATAGTAAAAAAAATGTTATACTACAGATAAAAACATGTTTTATGTTTAAAACATTTTAAACATAAAACAAGACCAAAATGACCCAAATCAGGAAAAAAAACTTGAAAAAGTTTTCTGCATTGTAAAGTTCAATAACAAAAGTTCAAGGAAAAAAATCATAAAAGAGAAAATCATAGAAATCACACTGAGGATCATCAAAAAAACATGAAGAACATGTTCTGCAAGATGTTTGAAAAGGAGATTAAATATTCACAAAAACATCTGACAACTACATTAATATATCAAAATAGTTGTTAGTTGCAGCCCTACTACTGATAATATATTAAACTATTTTTTTTATTGTTGATGTGGATATTGATGCTGTAATCTTAACAGTGTGTTTTACTACAGATAAAATACTTCAGTGTTGTAGCTGAGGTTTTCTCATGAAATATATGAATAAAACTCGATGCCGCCCCCGTATCAAGATGTTTTAGGTTTTAACAGTTTAATATATTGGTAAGTTGGTAAATAATCTAAGAGTTTGATTAATCGACTAATTGTTGCAGCTCAAATGTAATGTGATCACTTAGTTGATTTCTCTCTCTCTCTCTTTGTCTCTCTCTAGGTCCCCTCCTGGCCAGCATCCCTCCGCACACTCCTTCCTGTAACACACCACACACCACACCCTACCACAACCACTTCTGTCCTACACCCATCTCACACACACACACACACACACACACACACACACACACACCTCTCTGCCTTAAACCTCACCATCCAGCATCATGCTGAGCCAGGATTTCCTGCAGAAGCTGCGTTTGCCAGACCTGGACGGTGTCAGCCAGTACGTGCGGGGTCTGTCCACCCCGACGTTAGTTAGTGTGGGGGTGGTGGCCGCGGTGACGACCTACTACCTGGCAACACGGCCCAAGCCCCTCCCTCCTATCTGCAACCTCCACATGCAGTCAGTCGAGGTTCCGGTGAGTTTTTCTGAAGTATCTAAAAGGTTAAATGCTAAATTCTTACACAAGAGCAGCATTCACTTATTAAGTTACTCATTACATAGTTATACACATGTCGGGTAGGTGCTGTTTCTGATTAAAAGTTAAGAAATTTACAGTAAAGCGAGTAGAACTGACTAGACCTACTGCAGGAAAACGTTTCCCAAGTCGATTTCTATACTGAACTTATGGGCTACGTTTTCTGTGCTTGAGCAAAAAACAACTTTCAAATTTTATTCCTTTGCCTCAATTTACATTACTGATTTAATTTTAGAGTTTATGATGTTAAGAGTGGTAAAGCAAACCGTCTGTGGTGTGATTTTAATCACAAATGCACACACAGGCACAACTGTGACATGACTGTATTTCTGTTGAAAAGAAGCCTGTGGGCTACAATTTAAGGACAAAGGGCTGAGTGTGCAATCAGCTGGCACCTCGCTGAACATGTGGAGCTGCTGTTAGCAGGATGAATTTACTCAAGCTGCTCAAATAGCTGTGTGTGTGTGTCAGTGTGTGTGTGCTCTTGTGTGTCAGTGTGTGTGTGTGTGTCATACATACCACAGCTGTGCCTTTCCACAAGATGTTCAGGAAGTGAAAATATCCAGCTGTCTTTGAGTTGAGCTTGTGTTCTACAGGAAGCTCGAGCTGATCATTGCAATAATATGGAGATTCTGATACGGGACGTTAAAGAACCAGAGGTGTCAAGTAATGAAGTACAAGTACTTTGTTACTAATTAATTAGAAAATTTGGGTATCTATACTTTACTGGAGTAATTATTTTTTAACCAACTTTTTACTTCTGCTCTTTACATTTTATAAATAGCCTTGCTAGTACCTTTTTCATTTCAGCTTGTTTTCATTTCAACTGTTGAGCTAAAAAGTGACTTTTTTCCTGCTAGAAAGTGCAATATTTGACCTGCTCTGTGCACTAAATTATAACCAATCCAGACATTTTTACCTCTTTTAAAATACCTAATATAAAACACATTTTTTTCTCTTTCCAAGAAGTGATATTACAGCTCATATATTGGGAGTTAAAGGTTTATTTTTTTTTATAAAGATCACTTGTTCTTATTCTTGAGTGTTATATTTAATAGATTAGCTCACTCACTGTTACCTGCTCAGATACATTTAAAGGGACAGTACAACACATAAACTGCAAAATCTCATTCAGTTCATATATTTTCTCTGACTTACTTTAAGTAATTTTGAAACCATTACTTTTACTTGAGTAAAAAGCTTGAGTTAATTGACTTCTACAGAAATATTTTTAAATACCGGTACTAGAATCTATATTAAGGGTGACACAGTGGAGCAGGGGTTAGTGCTGTTGCCTCACAACAAGAAGGTCTCAAGACCTCCTTGGTCCTGGGTCTGGGACCTTTCTGTGTGGAGTTTGCATGTTCTCCCCGTGTCTGCGTGGGTTTTCACCGGGTACTCCGGCTTCCTCCCACAGTCCAAAAACATGCTGAGGTTAATTGGAGACTCTAAATTGCCCATAGGTGTGAGTGTGTGAGTGAATGGTGTGTGTGCCCCACGATTGGCTGGCGACCATCTGGGGTGTATCCCTGCCTCTCGCTGTAACGCGCTGGGATTGGCTCCAGCAGACCCCTGCGACCCTAATGAGGAATAAGCAGGTGTAGAAATGAATCTATATTTCTATGTAAGTAATAAATGTGAATATGTTTGACAACACTGTAAAGAACCTAAAAATATTATGCATGTGAAGTTTATAAAAGTAAAAGTTAATTCTGTTCTTTTTCACAGCTGGCTCCACAACCAACCAAACTGTACATGTCAATATATGAAATTAAAAGTAAGATACGAGGCTAAATTCAGCATCAGGAGGTTTTCATAACACACTTGTTTCTTCTTTCGTCAGGGAGGAGGACTTGAGCGCCGCTCAGTGCTGCTGAATGGAGACGGTCACATTACACATTATTATGACGACGCCACAACAATGTACGAGTTCTTCCTCAGAGGGGCTCGAGTCTCCAGTAAGTCACAAATCATATGATACCAGTACGATTTCATATACTTTCAGTTGTGGATTTAAAATAAGCTGCAAGCTTCATGGATGGAGTGTAAACCTTTGTTGAAGCCTATGCCACATCCCTTCATACTGTTTTACATGTGTTTTTTTTTTTTTTTTTTTAATTCTCTCTCTTCCCTTCTCTCTTTTCCTTCCATCATCCTCCAGATAATGGTCCTTGTTTGGGCTCCAGGAAACCCAAACAGCCCTATGAATGGATTTCCTACAGAAAGGTAACACTCACCATCAGCAGCCTCAGTTCACCTTATAAAAACATCACGGCCTCCAGCTGGACAGCAGTAGAGATAAAAGCTGCAGGCAGTGCAGACAGATGTTGACACACAGTGGTGCTATTGTTGAAGATAGTGGAGAGGTGGAGCGCATGTGTCAGATGTGTGATCCACTTAAATGTAGAATCACATGTTCTTGTTCATGTAATGTTCTTAAAAAACAAACAAACATATATTCTACACCTTCAAATTGGCTCATATATTTGTCTTTGAATGATAATGAGGTAGGGCTGCAACAACACCTATTTTGATAGTAGATTAATCTAATGATTGAAACGATTAATTGATTCATTGTGCCGTTCATAAAATGTTCAAGATGCAACCTAAAATGTGTTGTTTTGGGGTTTTTTTGTCCAAAAACCAACAGTCCACAACCAAAAGATCATCAGTTTACTATTATAGACCACTAAAGAAACCAGAAAAATAATCCGATTTGAGAAGCTTTCTTCCTAAAAATGACTCAAATCAGTTAATTCATTAACAAAACAGTTGGTGATTCATGTAATACTTGGCAACTCACTGATTAATGGACTAATCATTGCAGCTCTATAATGAGGCAGCATTGACAAGTTGTGTGTGTGTTGTGTGTGTGTTAGGTAATGGAGCGAATGGAGAATCTAGGTTCTGCATTTGTTCACAAAGGACACTCCAAGGCCACCGACCCTTACATCGGCATCTTCTCTCAGAACAGACCAGAGGTAGAGAAACCTACTATAAAGCCTATCAGTCATTTTTCTGTCCTTTAGTTCAACCTTTATTCAAACATGTTAGCAGTGTCTATAATCTTGATAGAGTTTTGACCATAGACGCAAACACACACGCTCCAAAAAACTATAAATATACTGTATTGTTTTCCTGTTTTCTTTTTCTGTTTTGTGCCATACTTTTCTTGCCTGGTATATGGTTGTTATTTAGTAAAGAGGAAGCAAGAATTAATAAACTAGCCTTTATAGGCAATATCCTCCAGTGGCCACTTACGGCCCAAATTGCAGAAAATCATCCTTCATCACTATTATAGAAAACTAAAGAAACCAAAAAGTAATCAGATTTGAGAACCTGAAACCAGAGAATTTGTGCAATTGGCACAAATTGATTAATCAATAATCAAAATAATTGGGTGATTATGCAAAAACTTTCAATTTATGGATTAATTAGTCTAATTGATGTAGCTATGTTGTTCATAGATGTATTATATTTGCAAACACAATAAACACTACTTTTTTGGAATGTGTACCAAGAAATTAGGAATGACTAGATGCCATTTTAAGTCCAGTATCCAGATATATTATTGTTATTCATGAGCTGGGGAGGAGCTGAACACACGACTAGTCCTTTGCCACCTGTCACTCAGCATTTACTCCTTTAATTATGCATAACTTTAAGCCTTAATAAAATTTAAGGTAAGTTATATAAAAAGCCACCTTCATGCAGTTGTCATGAAAGGTTGAATTATCTATAGAGACAAAAAAGGATTTTTAGCAACATGCTATAAACATGTTTTTACTTATTTTTGGAGCCTTAAGCGGCCATTCAAGGAACTGCTGTTTTTGGAACTTAATCTGGTAATAATGAGTTCCTTTTCAGTATTTATTATAACACCAGCTCTTGTTTGTGTATGTTTTTAGTGGACCATCACAGAGCTGGCGTGTTACACATATTCTCTGGTAGCAGTCCCTCTGTACGACACATTGGGAACAGAAGCCATCCAGTACATTATAGACAAAGGTAACCCACAGTAGCAGCAATATAAATATAACCATATGCGTACCCATATTCAGTGCTTTTATTGTGGAGGTACCACTATTGACCCAAGTTTGTCTGTTGTTTCCACAGCCTGCATCTCAACAATAGTATGTGACGTGACAGACAAAGTCAACCTGGTCCTGGACTGTGTTAAGGACAAGAAACACCCAGTGAAAACCATTGTCCTGATGGAGGAGCCCAGTGCAGAGCTGGTCCACAGAGGCCAGGAGGCTGGAATCCACATCCTCAGCCTGCAGGACATGGAGGTCACACTCTGTTTCTTTGCTTTTCTTTCTTTCACTGCAGATTTTCTTTCTGCAGTTTTTAGGTTAGAAATGGTCTTTGTTGTTGTCTGCTCAGCATTTTCCTTTCTTCCTCCGCCCTGTTACTTCAATTCTTGCATCTTTTACATGAATCTTTTTTTCTTTATTTTTCTTTTAGTTTCTCTTTAACTTTAACTTTCTCTCTGTTACTTTGCACTCTTCTCAGTCTTTTTCTTTCCTCATTTGCCACCTGCTTTTGTGCTGAGGTCCTTTTCTTTTTTTGTTATATTTTTAAACTGCAAAAAAACACAATCTTAACAAATGAAAAAATCTTGTGTATGGTACAATAAGTCCAATATTGAACAGAATTATCTACACCATTCGCAGATAATTTAATTTATTTCAATCTTTTTTCCTGATTTTGGTGAATTTGGTCTTGTTTTAAGAAAACAACATTTTCTTAAAAAAAGATTAAGTTGAATAAATAAGAAAAAAATTGAAATAAGTTATCTGCCAGTGAAATAAGATAAATCGGTCTCAATATTATATAATTATACCAAATACAAGAAATTTTACCAAATAAAATTTCAATTTTTGCAGTGTAATATATTTTATTGCTTTTTTCCCCCTCCTTTGTCAATTGCTATTTTATTGTTTTTGTTTTTTATTTATTGTTTTGTTACTATTTTCATCATAATGCATTTCTGAATGTATTTGTTTTTGTCACACAGAGTATTGGGAAGGCCAACCATCACCAACCACTGGTAAGTAAACATTCGCCTATTAAAGTACTGATCAATACTTAAATTGATGATGATGCTGTGTGTTATATGGTATTGTTTGACCATTGATATCCCGCCCCTCCAGCCTCCCCAACCACAGGACATGGCAGTCATCTGTTTCACCAGTGGAACAACAGGTGACACACAAACACACACACACACGCTGAATATATATATATATATATATATATATATATATATATATATATATATATATATATATATATATATACACTACTTTTCCTATACATGAACATGCATGTGTGCTCTTTCAGGGAACCCAAAGGGAGCCATGTTGACACATGGGAATATTGTGTCCAACTGCTCAGCTTTCATCAAAATAACAGAGGTAAGGTGCTGCTGCTGTTGTACTTGTAGAAGCAGGGAGACAGGAGGAAGAGGGGGAAGAGAGAGGCCTTATGATGAGTCTGAAGCACAACACTTTAAACTGGAGCTGGGGTGAAATATAATTATTGATGATTTTCTATATGTATGTATATGTCTGTATATTACACTTAATGACCTATTTTAATGTGCAAATAGTGGGATGGGTGATATAACATATATTGATATAAAATATTCCATAGGAGTCAATAACAATGATTATATAACAATATTTACTCTATACTCTCTCTATATGTGTGTGTGTGTGTGTGTGTGTGTGTGTGTGTGTGTGTGTGTGTGTGTGTGTGTGTGTGTGTGTGTGTGTGTGTGTGTGTGTGTGTGTGTGTGTGTGTGTGTGTGTGTGTGTGTGTGTGTGTGTGTGTATAAAATTACTGCCATGAGGGAAAAAAGGCTGAATGTAACACTTAATATTACACTTGATTTGGCATTTTTCTGTTAAATGACTGGTTGTTTGAGTCAATTATTTGCTTCATTATCAAGGGATATATATGATGTTTATGAGCCAAGGACGAAGCAGCATTTTTTTTTTTGTATGTGAACCTTGAGTAAGTAAGTATTTTCTTCTCGTATTGATGATGTGGATATTGATGATATATATTAATATTGTTTTATTGCCCAGGCCTATTGTAGACCCTTGTTTGCCTTTGATAAACTCTTGTCTCCTCTTTCCAGTCGTATATTCAGACCACCTCTGAAGACGTCCTGCTGTCTTTTCTGCCTCTGGCCCATATGTTTGAGAGGGTAGTGGAGGTATAAATGTTAACGCTGACTGTTTGTCCATCCCTTTCTTTGTGCATGTGTGTCTGTGTGTCTGCATCCTTGTGTCCTCGTCCGTGCATTTGTACTCCTATCTGCTTTTAAGGATAGCTGTCCATTGCGTCCAAGTGATGTCCATTTTTTCATTCCTTCCAATGGCTCATATGTTTGACAGAGCACTACAGGTACGTTCCCATAGTTCCTGTAGTCGCCCTATGACACATCAGAATTCCTACAAATGCAGCAATATTCTCTTAAATTTTGCCTATAGTTTCTCTACATTTTCTTTCAAGAGGAACAATATTAGAGAAGCAAATTTCAGATGCTCATATCATCCAAATAAGTAAGCATAAGTAATGTTTCTATAACACTATAGACAAGCACGTGTTATGCCCAAAAGGGCTGCAAGAACTTCAGCAGTATTGAAATTGATTGTTAAATAAAGGAAAATCCAAAACAAAAAAGAAGAAAGAAATGGCAAAACATTTGTGATGCTGTTAACACCATGTCAGTAATGGGGACACAATAATTGAACTGAAAATAAATATTTAATATACAGACACAAAAGTTGCTGAATGAAACATCATCCAAGGGTCTTTATACTCTAATTGGGATCAATGTCTGATACTATTCCCTTATCCCACATATCTTATAATCCAATCATTATATTTACTTTAAAACACAACAATCTACATTTTTTTATACAATATCCATGAAATTAATTTTTTATGTTCCTCAAATGTAAAACTTTGCTTGCATTGAACATACAATTTATGAACCATGAAAACTACTTTTGTACCTTGTTGACCACTTTTAAATAGTTCAATTAAGCCAAAATTAGAAACCATTGGAGAGTTCTATAAATCAATGGGTAGTAAAATAAATAAGAACAATGAACCAAAATAAGTCATGGATAATGAACAAAATGAGGAAATCTGTTCATCTATCGCTTTCTTCTTGTTTGTCAGCCGTTCTCTCATTATACACTAAGCAGTTCTGACTTCTGACTTGTATCTTTCTGTTGTGGCTGACAGGGAGTGATGTTAGTGCAGGGAGCCAAGATCGGTTATTTCCAGGGAGACATTCGCCTGCTGACAGATGACCTGCTCACACTGAGACCTACTGTGTTCCCTGTGGTGCCCCGACTCCTAAACAGAATGTACGATAAGGTGGGTGAGCAGGACCAAGATGATTCCCTTGTTAAGTATTATAGAAGGCTGATATGTCCAAGACGTCACCTTACCTCTGTTTATCCAGCATTAAAGGTTGAATATGTCGAATTTTTATCAAAGGCTATATATTTAAAAAAAAAATATGCCCACAGTGGGTTTAGAGAGTCACAGAATGAAAGTAAAGCTTTCCTGGAAAAAAAAATCTACGTTGTCTGAATTCGTTATAAATTTTTTTTATGGGTTTGACAATGGCTTTATATTTACATGGACCAGCCAGTAACTACAAGACATTGCATGTTGCCAGATATCGTGCATCCGGAGAGTATTTAGCGCTTCACTTTTTCCACATTTTGTTATGTTACAGCCTTATTCCAAAATGGATTCAATTCATTTTTTTCCTCAAAATTCTACACACAACACCCCATAATGACAATGTGAAATAAAGTTTTTTGAGATTTTATTAGCAAATTTATTACTAATAAAAAACTAAGAAATCACATGTACCTGTAACATAACAAAATGCAGAAAAAGTGAAGTGCTGTGAATTCTTTTTGGATGCACTGTACATTTTATATGCTTCAAAGCCCAGCGAACGGTGCGTATGAATCACAGAAGTAGAGTGACCAGAGAAGAGCAAAAACCAGAGTCACTATTGGTGAAGTATATCTTAGATAGCCTCACATAAAGGATTTACATGCCATCAAAGCGCACACGGAAATAGCTACTTTTCTCCTTGATCAGTAAGTTAAGCTAACTCGCTAAAATAGCTAACGTTACCCGTCAGTCAAATTCCTCTTCAACAACATTACTTAAATAATTTTTTAAAATGTATTGATTGGTTGACGCTTGTAGTTTCCCTGTATGATTTTTCACTTGACATGGTGCTGGCTGATCACTTGGCACAGTTGGCAACAAACCTGGCAACCCGACTGCTGGGTTGTTTTTTCAGTTTTGAGACAGTAGATGTTGGTATCCTGCTCGTTTTACATATTCTACCTTTAACCCAAATGACAATGATGATGCTTAGCCTTTGTGCTTTTGCTTCTGTAGATCATTGGGCAGGCAAACACCTCTGTGAAGCGCTGGCTGCTGGGATTCGCCTACAGGAGGAAGGAGGCAGAGCTGCTGAAAGGCATCATGAGGAGAGACAGCATCTGGGATCGACTAATCTTCAGGAAGGTCCAGGTACATAGGAACAAAACTGATTTCTGTATTTAACTTCCTCAAGTCTATAAAAGTTATTCAAATCAAACTTACTCTTTTTAGAGCTGAAAGGTTCTCAACATTTTGTGGCATCTAAGCTTGAAAAATCTTTATTTAACTTGTTTTTAACATAAACGCATGCCTGATGGAAGTATTAACTGTACCATGCTGCCCTCTACAGGCCAGCCTCGGAGGCCGTGTGCGTCTCATGTTGACGGGAGCTGCTCCCATCTCTCCGATTGTCCTTAACTTCCTCAGAGCTGCAGTAGGCTGTCAGGTACACACACACACACACACACACACACACACACACACACACACACAGTTACCAACTGGCCTATATGTTTGAGTTCAGCTCATGGTTTTTGTTTCCCATCTTACTGTCTTCCCTGTAATTCTGTCACATTCTGTATGTGTATAGTAATGAAGAGTTTTTTTTCTCTCTCTTTTATCTCAGTTCTATGAAGGTTATGGACAAACCGAGTGTACAGCAGGATGCACGTTGACAATGCCTGGCGACTGGAATGCAGGTTAGCAATCATGTGACTTCATTCAAATTTCATCGCAAGTGTTGTTTTTGTTGTTACATTCCAGCATTTAGTCTTGTTAAAGGTACAACATGCATAAAAAATGTTTTAAGTTGTGTACTTAAATTACCCCAAATGATAAAGGATCGGCGTTGTAGGCATCATCTTCTTCAACCTCTATCAATGCCACCATATGACAGAAGTTCTGACTATTAATTGACTATTTTCCAACTTTAAGTGATATTTCTACAACAATCAATACCAAACTATTAGAGTTTTTACCAGATCTAATCACTAGGTCTGTTTGTTTTCGAGTTCTGAAAATAAATCAGTAAAAAACACCTGAACTATGAAAACGGAAGGAACCATAACCAGGAGCAGTTGACTGCAGTGAAAAAACAACTCGTCATCAACTCCATCTTTTGTTATTGGTTTAAATGAGAGACCCATAGCAGCAGAATACTACACATGACGCATTTGAAGTGGTGAATTAACTGATTAATCAGCTTCACTAGAACTGAACCTGACCTCCTGTTCCCAGGTCACGTTGGAGCTCCTCTTCCCTGTAACTCGGTTAAACTGGTGGATGTGGTTGAGATGAACTACCTGGCTGCAAATGGAGAAGGAGAGGTGAAACACAAATCCCCATCATAGAAAAAACTAAACCTGTCCTGTCTCAGAAACTCCAATAGAATAATAAGTATGTTCACACTCATAACTGTGTGTGTTTGCAGGTGTGTGTGAAGGGTCCTAACGTGTTCCAGGGTTATCTGAAGGACCCAGAGAAGACTGCTGAGACCATTGATACAGATGGATGGGTGCACACAGGAGATATTGGGAAATGGCTTCCGGTAGGGTTAAGAAATGCTTCTTTTTTTCTTTGTATCTCTGATAGATGTGTAAATTGTGGACAGAGGTTTATTCAGTGTGTTTATGTGTGTACACACAGAATGGCACGCTGAAGATTGTGGACAGGAAGAAGCACATCTTCAAACTGGCACAGGGGGAGTACATCGCTCCTGAAAAGATAGAGAACATCTACACGAGGAGTAACGCGGTGGCGCAGGTCTTTGTGCACGGGGACAGTCTGCAGGTCGGTGATGTGTGTTCTGATGCATGTTCTGTTAAACTGCCACTGACTGTGATGCTCTTTGCTGAAACCGCTGTGTAAGTAACGTGATCTGGTAGTCCCTGCTGTATTTAATTACCATGAATCATCTCCAGGCGTGTCTGGTAGCAGTGGTGGTTCTGGACCATGAGTTCCTGTCTGACTGGACCATGAGGACCCTGGGAATGAAAGGCAGCTACAAAGAACTATGTGACAGAACGGTAATAATTGTAATATAATAATAATAAGTCGTAATGTATGTAATGTGTGTATTCTATTTATATATTTCCAATTCTTGTGAGATCCAAACATGTCAGAACTGACTCAGAAATCATCTTGAATGAGAAACTGAGGTTCTGTCATCAGACCCACACTTCTGGTCCTGATATTTGGTGAACTGTTTGTGAAAATACCAACACACAAAAGAATGAATCCACACATGATGCACAAGAAAAGTTGATGAAGCGTTAGATGTATCATCAATATTATTATTGTTATCCAAACTCTACATTTATGAATTCTAAAATTAGGAGTAAGATAATAATAATGATTATGGATATACTGTTACTGTAGAGTATTTGTAAATAATGAGGGTTAATTCACATTAACTGGATAAAAACCCATCTTTTACACACAAGAACAGTAGAGGTGGAGTCGGTAGAGGTGTGTCTGTATTTTTCTATTTAAAATAACTTCACCTGTGCCTTGATCCTCTGACTGTACAGGAAGTGAAGGCAGCCATCTTGCAGGACATGCTGCGGCTCGGCAAGGAAGCAGGCCTCAAGTCCTTTGAGCAGGTGAGAACACTGACTGTGTCAATCTGTTATTCAGCTGAGGGACAACCACAAAACAGTTGTAAGTAAAGCATAAACAGATCGATGTTTCAGTAAAGAGTACAGTTTGTACTCTTGGGTTGGCTTTCCATTTTAACTCAGGAGGCTTAAATAATAATAATAATAATAATAATAATAAATTTAACATAGTGAAAATAAACAGAAAAAAACTGTTTTAGTATTCCAAGTTTTTTTTTCGCTAATTTGCATATCACACTGATTAGTTTTTCACAAAATGTATTATAATATAATGGTATTTATGTGTTTTGTATTGATAACAAATACATTCACCAGACATTTATGAGAGAGAAGAGATTTGTATACGAGATTTGTTATTTTATTGAACTATGTGAACAGCATGCATGTGTAGATTTTATGCATAATTAATGGTTAAATGTTGCATAAAATCTAAGATACTTTAAAGCCTTCATAAAAGGATATCAGTCCTATGAACTATCTGTTGATGTGCCTTCTATTGGAAATGATTTGGTGTGAATGGTCAAAAGGTCATTTTGAGAAAATGGCCTTTAAAGAATGAAATGTATGCTTTATCTTTAGTTGAGGATCATGGGCTAAAGTAAAGAAACAAAGATATTTGTAACAATATTTTGCAGTTTATCTAAGAAAGTATAGTAGTTATTGATGCAAAATATCAAACAAAGAAAAAGAAAAGTAAACAAATGAGCTTTTTATATAAACACACACACAGCTGTGGAGGGCAGGACATTGATGAGCCTGCTTTTGTTATCAAAGGTCTGAAATCAAAAACTTATTTCAGTCAATTTTTGATTTAAAATCTAAATTATGACACTCATATACTGTAATAAATTCTGGAAACTACTTTACAGTATCCATTAAGTCATTAATCAAACATAAGATGTTGCGTTACTGTCATTAAGACATAATTATCCTCTCTAACAAACGTATGTGTATCCTTTAGGTGAAGTCTATATACATCCACGCTGAGGCGTTTTCAGTCGAGAACGGCCTGCTCACTCCAACGCTGAAGGTGAAGAGGAACGTGATGCAACAACACTTCAGATCCCAGATAGACGAGCTGTACGCTGGGATCAACATGTAGAAGGAGGAGGAAAAGAAGAGAGAGAGAGAGACTTCCTCTTAAAACAAAGGGATGGTCTGTCCTTCAACATTAGAAACAACAGGAGCAGGAGCCAGTGTAGCTTTTAATGAAAATCAATAAAAGACTGTAGTTTGTTTAAGAACAAACTGTACAGTATAACATGTAAGAGCTACAGTGGCTTGAAAAAGTAGCCTTGAACAAACAAATATATTTTATTGGCATTTTAGATGAAAGATCAACACAAAGCGACACACAATTCTGAAGTAGAAGGAAAATTATACGTGACTTTCAATTTTTTTTTTAAATAAAAATCTGAAAAATGTGGTGTGCAAAAGTATTCAGCCCCCTTTTCTCTGAGTGCAGCCAGTTGCCTTCAGAGGTTGCCAGATGATTGCTGAATGATCAGCTGTTGTCCTAATGATTAATGGAGTCCACCTGTGTGTAATCTAACCTTAGTATAAATACAGCTGTTCTGTGACGGCCTCAGAGGTTTTCTAAGAGGACACTGGTCAGTGAAAGTCCAGACCTAAATCCAATGGAGAATATGTGACAAGCTGAAAACTGCTGTTCACAAACTCTCTAATCTTGCTGAGCTTGAGCTGTTCTGCAAAGAAGAATGGGCAAAAATTCCAGTCTCTAGATGTGCAAAGCTGGTAGAAACATACCCCAAAAGACTTGCAGCTGTAATTGCAGTGAGAGGTGGTTCCACCAAGTATTGACACAGAGGGGCTGAATACTTTTGCACACCACAGTTTTCAGTTTTTTATTGAAAAACAAAATTAAAAGTCATTCATAATTTTCCTTCTACTTCACAATTTTGTGACGCTTTGTGTTGATCTTTCATCTAAAATGCCAATAAAATATATTTGTGGTCAGAATGTGAGAAAGTTCAAGGGGTATGAATACTTTTTCAAGCCTGTGTCATACACAGCAAAATAAACTGTGGGTACAGAGTAGATTTTTTTAAATGGACGAATGTCTCCCATGTTTAAATGGCTTTGCTATTCTATGTAGAAATAAATTCTGTGATAACTTGTTGATTTAAATCAGCCTGTATTGTGATATTAAGGGCATTTTAAAGGGAAATATCAAAGAGCAGCTCTGTACCAATTAAATATCTCAGGACCTCAAATTGCACCCACACACAATGAAAGAGCTTTTAATTTTACAGGTGAACAGGGATGACTGGATCCACTAAAACAGGTTCAGTGAGGGTTGAACTAAACGTCATTGCACAACACAGTGTCCGTGTCTTTGAAGAGATTTTTTTCATCATATGTCTTGATTTTATTTTAATACATTTGAGTTTTTTTTAAATTGCAAGTTGAAACCCAAAATGAATAACAGGACTATTTCTGTTGGGTCGTTAAATCCTTTCCTGATGAGTTCAGGTCCAGCAGACTGAGCCATATTAGTAGTAACATCAACAGATACGTAGCTGTACACAGGACATTCAGGTACTAAAGAACAATCAGGATGTAGAGAAGCTGTGTTAATGTCTTAATTTATTCATAACATGAAAGAAAGGGATTTGTTGAATGAATCAGTTTCCATAAAATATTATATTGGTTTTGTGTTAGTTTCATTCGGGTCAAAATAAATATTTCACAACCAGATGGTGACGTTCTCATGAATGTTGTGGTTTTAGTTTCATGTAAGTTTTTTTTGTCTATGGTCTTTCTATAATTGTTTTTACAGATTTATTTTCTAAAAAAAAATCATTAAAAAACATCTAAAAGCTGTATGTATCTAGTTCAATTATTGTGAGTTATCCTTTTATATTTATATAAATGGCTTTTTTATATTGGTATTCATGAGGCCAAGATGAAGTCTGTCCTAAAAGTATCATATTTACAGTCGAAATTGAACCATTTCTCTGTCAGAACCCAAATTTTAGCAAATTTATTTTTAAGGAGTTTTTCAGTACAAATGTATCAACTATAATATATGTAATTTTCATTTTAAATTCATTTTAAGCTGTACCTTTTCATTATTTTTAAAATATGACCACATAAAACCTTTGTGTTTACATGAGTTTTGTATATGTATATATCAGAATCTATAAACGTTAAAAACATTACGTTTCTCAGAATTTGGTTACATTAAATGACTGATGGAAAGTTCCATTAAAGCAGAAAAATAGACAATATGTAATCGAGCCTTTTGCATTAGTCCAAAACCTTTCATTGATAGTAATAAACAAGGTTTCCTGGAAATACATATGGTATTCCAACCAAATGCCAGCTAGCAAGTGAACATTGGGATTCGTCGGAAGAGTGAGAACCAAACGAGACCAAAACAAATGCTGGAAACGCTGTAAATTAGCTAAAATCTAAGAAGGGGGAATCTGGTCATATTAATATTAAGGTATGTCAACAGTCAGCATTTACAGCAGAGATGCTGACAACATTGTGGGCATTTTGGTAGAGGACAATAAACCAGATAACTAATTTATATGGAACGATTCAGCAGCAGCTTTAACTATAATAGGACAAAATTCAAATCCAAGGGTAGTGCAATAATCAGTCACATCTTTAATCTATACTGCTTAATATGGATAACTAACTAAAATGGAGAAGCTGCTGAAATTTCTATTGATGAGACAACAAAGTCTTGACCCATTACAAACAGTAGAGGGCAGCAGCGCGTGCAGCGTCTAGTCGGCCTAAACCAAAAGAACACCCCCATGCATCTACAACGATGGTACATTCCGGAAGTCGAAACATTTTGCGGGAAGCTGCGTCGGTTTTCAAAACAAACTCGAAGCAACATTTGTACAAAATGAGGTATGAAATATTAATGATTCCTAATAAATATATGGTGTAACGCTGCCATAAATGTCTAATGTAACTAGACACGTAGCGTTACTACTAACGTTATTCTGCTTCAACGTTAGTAACGATAGTTATTATTTAGACGTGAAATAGTAGGTAAACACAGCTGTTACCAATGATACTAAGGTTCCAATATAGGTCAAACAGTCAAAGTGATGCTATTGTGTTGGCTCACTGTTGCTATGGTGAATAGAGCCTTAATTCGTATTATTGATAACACCTGTGTTTACCTACTATTTAATGTCAGTATGGCTGCTCTGAAAAATATGTTCTGTTGATGAGTTTATAACCAAAGCTCATAATGCGCCTCTTAAGTGGTTGAACTAACACTTGGTGCCTATTACATACCATAACATATAGCTTATAACTGTAAAGATACCAACAAATAAATAAAGTTATTTAAGAACATATCCTATTTACATTATATCAAATAAAAAAGTATATTAGAACTTTTGAAAGTGCCCTGTCACAGCTTTAATGCATTTAACACAATAATGTGCTCAATGACTGGATGGACTTGGTTTGACATTTGCCTCATAAACAGTATAACATGGGATTTACTAACATGAAGCCTAGTAGCTTCTCAGTATGACTTCATTTAATATATGTATATGTCAGTCAGTAGTTTATGTTAAAAAATGATGATGATGACGACGATGATGAAGAATAAGTACTTCTGTCTCCACAGTGTGAAAAAGGGCAGAAGAGCCAAGGTGATCCCAGCTAAATCGGCTGGTCACAAGGTGAGCTGGTCATAGGTCGCTGAAACATCACACTAATGGTTTGTTGGCTGACAGCTTCATGACATTTTACTTTTTGTAATGATAATAAACTTTTTTTATAGATTACTTTTTTAAAAATCAATGGTAGAAAGTGCTTTACAAAGGCAACAAACAAATCATGAAATCAATTTTTTAAAAATATTTAGTCTATCAAAACCAATTCGATGTGAACAATTTTAAAATAAAATAGTTTTTTTCTTAATTTATTGAATATGTATGAATATATTACAGGGAAATATAGTATATGACATAAGACAAAGACAATACAAGTGGGAAAAAATGCTGGTTAGATACAAGGGGTTTTAAATTTACACACATTAAGATAAACAGAGTAATGGACATTGGTAATTTATGGGATGAGCTCCGAATGTACTACAAAATGTGCAATTTCTAGGTTTTTAAAAGTTGTGATAGCCTAAACATGGTATGTTTGTGGTATAAAGTACCAAAAATTATCTTCATTATAGTTTTACATCACCTCTCTTTAGCTTTTCAAATCAATCAATACATGCATGCTTATCTTCTTAGATTGAGTGTTTGATGTTGGGACAGTATTGACCATATCTATAGTCAGAAAATCCATGAAAATGACTATTTCCATGATACAGGACCTTTAAAACCAACCAGTAAGATCTTAGAATAAATATAAAGTATCTAGGGGGTCGCTGTAAAGAAGCTAAAACAATATCGATGTGTGGGGAGGGAAATAGTCATTTTCCTGCCTTTGCATATGTAACCCAGGCCTTTGTATCATTGTCTTGTCCTAGTGTTTCATAATTCGGATGTGTCATCCTGTTTTAAATTTATGTTTTCAGGACAAATAATTTCATGGCTCCTTTTGTGGTCTATGTCTGTACATACCTACAAACTTCTTATTTTTTAGCTACAGTATTTTTTTTTTCATGTCAACCTCTGCTGTGTTTGTATGTTGTCAACTTTTCTCTGCTTTGGAGTTCGCAGGTCTGCCGTAAATGTGTTATCAAGCATTGATCGACTGTAAATAGTGAGTTTGGAGTTGGTGATTCACTCACTAAGTCTTTTTTCACTGTAATTTCCAGGAAGCTACATCTTTGGGCAATTTTATTTCTGCTGACATGTCTGATGTAGGAAATGCAAGTTTCATGGAGGGACTGCAGAGAAATGATGGTGAGTTTTTACACTGTAGGTTTATGTTTTTCCTCCACATCAGTTTCTGAAAAAGCAATACACAATGAAATGCAATATTTTATAAATAATTGCACTGTGCCTGTGTAATTATTTCTGTAAAACAGCAGTAAACAGATGATACATCTTTTCCTCATCCATCTTCTTTTCCTCACACATGACGTGTGTACATTATGAGATACAGTGGATTTTCTTACTGCTGTTTCTTTTAACTTATATTTTAGTGTTCTTACATCAACATGAACTGTCTTTGAAAAGTATCACATTTAATAAACAGTTGTAGCTGAATAAGTTCAGCCTACTTTCACGTTGATTAACCACAGATTTTATTCAAATATATATCAAAGTAGTAAATGTTTTGTTGCTGGACCACAGGCCTGTGCTGCAGCCCCTTCTGTCTGTCTGTGAGTGAGTGGCTGTTGCTCCAACATAGCAGCCAGATGACTACAATGTCATTTTATATGTCTGAAAACATTGTATGCAAATAAATAAGCAACACAGTAACAGAATCTTGTTTCACATTTGATCTGCGATGTCTAGTTTTAAAGATATTTGACTGATGGAACCATCTGTGTTGAGCTGGATTGATATCATTTCCATAAATTAGAAGTCGAGTTGTTTGTTTATTTTGACAATGATAGGATCCGTTGATGGATCTGGTGTGCTGCCCCCATTAGACTATAGGTTTAAATATTATGCAGTGATTGTCATATCTTTTCCCACGTGACCATACATCAAGCCTATACTAGGTTTTGATAATTAGATCACTTTTTTCCAGAGTCTAATTTAATGTCAAACCACAAACCTTGTGTTGACCTCTTGTGTAGGCAACCCCCTCCACAGTACCGCCATGGAAGAAGATTTAGCAGATTTAGGGGATGGACGAGCAGGGAAAGAAAACATTCCTAAGAAGCTGAAGCCCGCTGCCAAACAGAGAAAAGCTGCAGTGAAGAGGAAAGAGACGGAGAAGGATGGAGAGAGGGAGAAGGAAGAGCAGCAGCAGCAGAAGAAGAAGAGGAATAAGAGAAGTACTGGAGCGCAAGTCAAAACTAGGTGAGCTCACCTATTCTCTGTAAGTACAAGAATTTAGTTTACTAAAAAAATCAATAAAGCTAGATTTTCCTTATTTTCATTTGCTGTTCACGTTAAATACCTGATTTTACGGTAAGTTGATAAACATCATTTGCTTAATGCATTAATGCAAAAGTTGAATAAAAGCAGGTCAGATAGATAGATGGATAGATGGATAGATAAAGATCAGAAAACAGAATACAATGGCCATTATAAATATGACCAATCAATATATTTCTGTGTCTGTTTATGATAACAAGGCCAGTGATAAATCAGGAGGTGAAGGACAAGAAGAGAAAGAGTGTATCAGGTGGTGAAGAGACCAGTGACCCTCAGCCACAGGTGAGTGATAATGGCTCCATATTTACCACAGTAGTTGAATTAATAGAGTTTCAGAACAAAAACTGTAAAAATATTTTTCACATTTATTCCCTCCCCAGAAGGAACCAGACTCTGACAGTGGCCAGCAGAGACGTAAAAGAGTCCTGTCCTCTGAAGATGATGTTGATGATGTGGAGGACACGAGCTGGGTACAGGCTTCTTTCTGCAGATGGCTGAAGCTAGGAGCTGACACTTTTAGACTGGTGATGTAATTTGTGCTAATCTCTTACTTTATCTCATTCATTCAGAAGCCAAGTCCAAAGAAAAATAAAGTGTATCATTTTGGCAAACCCAGGAAGTCTTCATCTGACAGGTCCAAATCCAGGAAGTCTTCATCAGGTAAGTGAAAAAGAGAATAAGAGATTAGCATTGGGTATGATTTCTGGCTTAAACTGCAAATTTGTTATTACTGAATATGTATTAATCTTATCTTAAATTTCCTAACCTTGTAAAAGTTGGATGAGAAGATAAATATTAGAGTGAATGAAGCCGGAGCCAGGAGACGGTTAGCTTAATTTAGCACAAAGACTAACAACAGGTGGAAACAGTGAATCTGATTGTCCACAGGTAACAAAAATCCACCTCAAAAGCTCAATAGTAAATGTGTTACAACTGGTTTGTTAATCTTGGCCTGATGCTTTGACTTCATGGTTTCTCTGCTGGTTATTTGACAACCTCACGATGACCCCAAAGCCTCAGGAAGTCACTGCTTGTGGCCTAAGAGCGGTATTATCTTCTCACCTGATTCAGCGATGAAATAAATGAGCATATTTCCATAATACCAAACTATTCCTTTTGAAATTCAGACAAAACAGCATTTTATTAGATGGGTAAATATACCCATAGCTTCTTGGCAAAAACTGCACATTTTAAGCTGTTTTGCGACCAGACTTTCAATTTATAGTCTAAAAACTTGCAGTTTATGTGGGACACCTAATCCCTTAAATAAACCTGCGTGCCATGTGTTTAAGGTGTAAATTAATTAATAGGATGACAGTTGTTTTCTGTTTTGTGTTAACGTGTTGACATCCTTGATGAAATTTGAACAATGAAAATCTATCTCTTCCCCTTAAAGGATCTTCAGAGCCAGAAAAGACCAACAGAATTGAGCGGAAGAAGAAGGGTCGCCATGGAGACTCGGAGTTAGAGGTGGTGCTGGACGTCTTCCTTGATTTTTGTGACCAGTACAGGTGAATCCTCACATCCAAACAGCCACCTAGATAAATATCACTGAATGGTCTCTCAGTGTGTTTAACTTGAAATCTTGTAATCTTTCATATGATGTTACCATGCAGTAATCTGACATTCTCAATTCTGATATTTTTTATCACAAATATTTCAGTTAGAGATTAAAGTGTGTGTGTGTGTGCGTGTGTGTGTGTGTTTTCAGGGAGTCGGTGGAGTCTAAAGCAGTCAAACAATGTGTTGAGTTTTTCTCAGACAGTGTGAGGGAACAACTCATGGAAAAGGTTGGATTTTAAATTCTGCTTCTTTTGTGATACAGTGAAGTGGAACACGTAATACTAACTTTATGAAGTTTTAGACTTTATTTTGAGTTTTAAGCTTTTTTTTCAACTATATTAAAAAATTAAAGAAGTAAAATATATAGTATATTTTATACAAGTGTTTTTTTTTCCTTCCCCCTCAACAGATTTCTTCTCAAAAGGAGGTCAGAGTCCTAAAGAGAAAAAACACTAAGGTAACGATGGAAACTGTTTTTTATATTTAGAACACCATTGTTTGTTTGATGGCAGCCTGTATTTACTGTGTCTTCTGTCCCGTGTGTGTGTGTGTGCGTGTGTGTTAGCTGGACTCTTTGATCCGTAAAAAGACACAGAGACTGTTGGATGCCAAACATGAGCTCATAAGGTGAGAAACAGCTCAGTGCAATAACAACTTCAATTTCTATAAACTCAGACTAAGGGTTTACTGTATGAACTCAAAGAAAGAAACCTCACAAAAAAGTGTCCTACCACTATTAACAGAGAAAGTGAAAGTGAAAGTTCATCTAAAGGCCGTTTACATGCATGTACTCACAGTAAATTAAACAAACTCTATTTGGTTCAATAGGGCGGAGAGGCAGGTGTCCCTGCTGAAAAAAGAAAAATCAGATCTTGAGCTGCGATCAGCCGATCTGAAACGAAGCAACGCCTTCCTCCACGACATCCGAGAGCTTAACCGGCAATACCTCAGTTACCGACATACGCACCCAAAAAAGAAAGAAACGGTACAAACACACACACAGTTTACTGATGTGAAAAATAACTTTGAAAATCATAATCTGAATCCTGTCTAGTCAATATTTGTTTATTATTATACCATCCTTACGTTACTGTGGTGTTTCTCTTCATTCTTTTTTATTTTCTCCACATTCAGTACGGGGTGTCCAGCCTGCCAGCTCTGCTAGTGGAAGCCAAACATATCCAAGGAGCAGAGGATCATTTGAAAGGAATCAATGACCGACTGGAAGAAATGCTGAATAAGAATGGAAAATAACATACTGTAGTGCACACGCAACACACACACAGTGATGCTCACAGGTGTAAAACTCTGTGACTACACCTGATCTCTTATGGGCTGTACTAAGACTACTGACCATTATACAGAAAACTGCTTGACATTAAGGATTTTTGTCCTTGACAAAACACTGCAAGATATATTGAATATTGCAAATATGATAAATACAAAAAATCATGTCTTTCATTTATCTTTTTTTTGTCCATACCAACTTTTATTACCAACAAATGTGTTAGAATATTTTGAGGTGTGATTAATAATAATATGTTTGTAACCAAGTAAAGAAGACTCGGAATGGATTATTTCTACTATTAATTTTCCCATATATGTCCTGTAAATGTACTTTCAATGAGTTTTTGGATGGAATTAATAAATGTATTAAAGTTTCTAATTCATCAAACTATGGTGCCATGCTGAAGGATTGCAGCAAGTTCAGAATAAAGAAAAGCTACAGGGGTCACATGTTGCATGTTGTTTTATCAATTAAGTTACTATTTATTGTTTTAATAGCATTGTCCAAAAAATGTCAAACATTTGTGAAAAATATCCTTAAGTAGATTGTTTTATGTTTGGCCAAAAAAGGGTGTGTTAGACTGTTACATAGTCGTTATAGACTAAATGGACATCGGATAAGACATGGACAGACATTATTTTAATAAAAAGTCTACAATTTATGTTAAAATGTCTGGATTTCAATCTACATACCAGTTTTGAAATTATGTTGATAGACCAAGTAAAACCAGATTTCTTATAAATGTCTTTTAACTTATTGCTGTTTAGTGTAATGACCTGGGCATGTTACTGTTGATAGTGCTGAGATTTCCTGATGGTCTGTGAACACCTCTTGGAATAAGACCTTTGTTAGCCTGAGGAATAAAGTAGCAGCTAAACCGGCTAACGTCCTTACTTTCATTACATTGGCTGTGCGACTGGTGCAGGATGAACCGGGACAACAGAGTTTTGAATTGTCACAGGGAAGCAACATGAGTCGATATGGAGCTTTACACTGTAGCAGGATACACAATGCTGCAGGATAGCACTGTGGTACATACAGCTATGGGATTTAACTTTTTTTTGTTGCATACATACTTTTATTATACAGTAGCAAGACATAAAATAATGGGAAATACTTGCAGCAAAAGAATACTTAAGCCAGGACTCAAAACCAGGTTTACTGCTTATTAGGCAAGCGCTCTACCCCTACACCACCACAGCACACCTATGCTATGGGATTTTAACTTTTAATGATGATGTTTTGAATATCCATCCAAAAAAAATAACACCATCATGCCATGGGCAAACTATATCTAAAAGCTGAGGTTAATCTGACGAACAAAGATATGTGAGACACAGATGCTCTTTACTATATAGATAACTTTTACAAGCTTGAAAAGGTAAAATACAGTAATCTATATAAAAAAAACTAGAAAAGAATCATAATTATATTTTTGTATTATTATACATAATAATATTTTACCTTCATCATCTCACAACCCATTTGATTTAAACCGGCGACCTCTTGTGACACCTCTGGTTTCGCTCAAGGTGTTCCCGGCTCTCTGAAGGTCGCCCCGCCCACACTGGAAGCGCCGATGCTGATTGGCTGACGTTTTGAGGCTTGAACTTTAAACAATTAGATATTTCCTTAATGATATAAAACCGAGGAAGAGATCTACGAAGACGACTGCTAACATTACTACTGCATCCACCGCTACCAAAAAGGTGCGTATTGTGTAAAAACGTGTTTTTTTACATTGTCTAGTATTGTGTTTTTAATAGCAACACAGCACTGGGAGTGTCCGACTCTGTTTCCTTTACTTTAAACTAAAGTGGAGTCCATAGTCGCTTCATTTCACCTTATTGTTTCCGAGTGACGCAGATACAGAAGTTGTTTGTTTGTTCATTCCTGTTCGGTGTCTGCATGCAGGAGACATTCATTTACATGTTGTTTCCAGCAGCAGGTGAAGTTCACACAAGTTCTGCTTCAGAGGAATTCCTGCTGCGGAATGTGGTGTGAAATAAATAGTGGGAAACAGACCACTAATATCCAGCTGTGTATTACGCGCTAACATTAGCTCTTCTCGAACACTTCGTTTTTTGCTGATAAGAGAAGCTGTCAATTTTTTTTTTTTTTTAAATCCGGTTGTAGTTTCATAATGAAACTGCGTCCTAACGCAACAGCGTTGAGTTTCGTCATGATATTTAGTTTACTTGGTTGATGCAATAATCATACATTATAATATAAAAATAATTTATTTGTTTTATAAAACACATACATCACCATTTCAGTTTCCACATTAATGTAAATGTGCCAGACTTAGCTTATGAGCTCATTTAAAACAAAACCAAACATGTTTTCATGAATGTCCTAATGTTATCAAATCATTGCTTTAACAAGTACTTCAGGATAATACAATACAAAATATATATTAATAATTTACAGAGGTGTTAAATAACAACGTACAGATGTTTTGTTAGCTCATTTTAGTAGTTTAATTTTGTAATTATTTCTCAGTCAAATTTTTTACTTCTATGCCTTACATGTTCACACAATTATCTACGTGTTCTACTCCTTACAATTTAAAAAACAGCCTCAAACCTATTCAGATAAATCATGAAGCGTGCTGCACAAAATGAAATCTGAACATGTAGAAATATCTTGCTTTTGGTATAATTATAATAAATAAAATAAATAATAAATAATAATAATTCAATATTGAGTAGAATTATCTTGATTAGCAGATCATTTTGCTTATTTCAAGTTTTATTTCTTGATTTTAGCCAATTTAGACTTATATTCTTGAAATAAGATTACATTGTTTGGCTTGTCTTTTCATTTGTCTTTTAAGAAGCAACATCTGCCAATGGAATACAATAAGTCTAGTTAATATTACTTGTTGTTTCGAGTTGTTTTGTTTAGATAAAAAGACAACATTATTATAATTTTACGGTTCTTTGTTGTATTTGCATGGTACTCAGCTTTTTTCTCTTACAGTCCTATTACATACTTTCATACGGAGATATATAGAAATAATGCGAGTATGTGAGGTATGTAGGTTTCCTCTAACACGTATAAACTGCACGTTGTGACTATGAGAGAAAACCCACACAGGCAGGCATTGCTCTTATGGCCTTTTGTGTGATCTAAAGTGTTTTAGCATCGCCATTGTTATTTCCTTTTTTTATAACAGGATGCTGTTAAGTGTGGTTTACATCAAAAATCAGCAGCAGCTTAACAATACAAGAGGATGTCAAAGAGAAGTTGAATGATACAGTTGATGGTATTGATGATTGTTTCTAGTTCCCATATATTTTTGTATTGACAGATTTTTGTATTGACAGATTTCTCCATAACTGCCTCTGATGTGTCTGTAGAAACATGGATAAGGACAGTGATAATGTTGATGCTGCCAGTTGTGGGGACACTACAGATGCCCTGGGTTTCTTCAAAAAGAGGTAAGCACTGTACACAGATGGTATCCTGACCAACGTGTATCTGGTGTACATTGAAAAAAATGAAATATTCTCAAACAGGCAGCAGTTACAGTGTACAGCAAACGGAAGTTTCTGCCCTTTCTATAGATTTTAAGATGTATTATTTACTTAAAATTATTGGTCAACTTGTAGTTTTACACAAACAAAATCTGGTCTTCTGTGTCCGGCAAACACTATGTTCAAACATATGCTTCAAACCATTTCTACGTACAATATTATAAATTTAAAAACAAGTACATTTGAGTGAATGCTAACTGAGAATTTGAACATGAATCATATAGAGCTGCAACACTTAATCATTTAGTTGCCAACTATTGAATTGATCAGTAACTATTTTAATAAGTGATTACTCAATTTAGGTCATGTTTAAGAAGAAAATGTACAAATTCACTGGTTCTTAAAGCTTCTTAAATATGATTATTTTCTAGTTAATTTTCTAGTGAACTGATGATCTCTGGGTTGCGGACTGTTGGTCTGGACAAAAAGAGATATCTTAGGTTGCATCTTCAGGTTTAGGAAACATTTTACACCATTTTATAGACCAAACAACTAATCGATTTATCATTTCAATAATCAATACGTTAATCTATTTATTATCAAAATAGTTGTTAGTTGCAGCCCTACTATCATATTTATCATGAGTTATGCTTCTTTGCTAGATTTGAGCAGGTTACTGGTTCGTGTAGTCATGGTAACTTATCACAGGGTGACAAATTGTGTTAAAACATGTGATGAAGTGTAAAAGAGCTCGACAAAAACCAGGATTGCGTGACCACTACAAAATAGGGAGACACGCTTAACGAAGCCCAAATCATTCATTAATGGAAAAAAAAAAATGAAAATCACCTCAAGTGGTGTGTCAGCAGTATCTGCTGAGACAGCACAGAAATGCAGTAACAGGCAGAGAAGGTCTATCCAAAGTTTCACCATAATGTCTCTACCAACTGGTTTAAAACCTCCCCAAGGGAAAAAAAAAATCAGATAGGATTCAGCAGGGCCACCTGTCCTACAAGATTCTACATGCCCTGTTTCAACATTCCCTCAGGAACAGGAACACTTGCAGCCAGTGCAGCAGGTTTTATAGTCCTCCTCCAGCAGTCTGTAACTGATGATACGTTCCATTTGTACAGGGAAGTAAGAAAGTGGAAAATTTCAACTGGAACACCCCCCTTGAAATCAGATTTCCGACTCGGAAATTCAGAGATTCTTAACACCCTGAGTTAATGGCTGCCCCAGCTGTAAACAGCTGCAGAAGCTCCTGAAATATTCAGTTTATAGCACATCTGACTTGTGTAGGTGGCAGTAAGTCAGCTGTATGCAGGTTATTGTTTAACTCGTATTTATATGAAAATGCTGCTATAGTGTAATTGACGTTTTTCATGTGATATGTGTAAATGACAACGCTGTGTGTGCTAATGGCTAACAACAGCCTGTGGCCATAGTCATATTTACTGTACTGTTCTTTCTGACTTTTAACATCATTCCCAGCTTAGATTTCCAACTTCTGAGGTTACTTGAACGCAGCATTACCCCTAAACATTGGGCAGCTGGTGTGCTTCCACATTCACTCATTTTACAGCTGTATCCCTTGACCCCTTAACCTAAAAACCCTTCAAACTGAACGAGCGACCTACTAACATCTTTATGGCCAGCAGGTTCAACAGTTTGGCTTTTATGTACATACTCCTCTAACAATCCTGCAGCCTCAGCCACAATTTTAACACACTGTGTTAACAGTTTATAGGGTTAACCCATTTCAAAGTTCTTAATTTCAACCTAAGAGTGTTATTGGAGGACATACAACGTTTTACTTCACATACATTTTTATTTTTCATGCAGAAAATCGCAATCAACAACAGTACCATATATGGTTCTTTGCCCTAAATTAAATAGAAAAATAAACAACAAAGAATATCATGTTCTCTAGTTATAGCTTTAAATTAATTTCAGTATGCTTTTCTTTTATTATATACACTACTACCTTCTGTGTCATATATCTATTATTTACACACATATAGAATGATAATATATTTTCATATACAACAAGGGTCACCATCCTCGCTCTAATACTAATTATCAACGTATTATAAATTACCTTTATTTAATAGACCACCTCATGGGGCAGCTAAAAACTCATCTATCGCTTCCATAATCAGGGATCAGGTCAGCTGGTTACTCTCCTGACAGCTATGGATGTGTCTCTGACTGCTCTGATCACCTCACACCACCAATTCAACAAAATAAATAAAACAAAATAAATAAATAAACCTATAAGCCTAAAGGGACTTCTTTATCAGTGCTGGATTAAGAAATCACAGTGCCCTGGCTCAGTGCTTGGGGCAAAAAAGACAAAACAATCAATAACATTGTTTTATTAGGTTTTTCTGTTTTTTTTCCCAGGGCGACACGGTGGCGCAGGGGTTAGCGCTGTTGCCTCACAGCAAGAAGGTCGTAGGTTCAAGACCTCCTTGGTCCTGGGTCTGGGACCTTTCTGTGTGGAGTTTGCATGTTCTCCCCGTGTCTGTGTGGGTTTTCACCAGGTACTCCGGCTTCCTCCCACAGTCAAAAAACATGCTCAGGTTAATTGGTGACTCTAAATTGCCCATAGGTGTGAGTGTGTGAGTGAATGGTGTGTGTGCCCCACGATTGGCTGGCGACCATCTGGGGTGTATCCCTGCCTCTCGCCGTATCGCGCTGGGATAGGCTCCAGCAGACCCCTGCGACCCTAATGAGGAATAAGCAGGTATAGAAGATGACTGACTGACGTTCATGACTCTGTGTGAACATTTTCAGGACGAGCAGTAGTAAGACCTCCGAGGAAACAGACTCTGTCCCGAACAGCTCCAGCAGTAAAGCAGCAGCAGGTGACCTGCACCGCTACAGGATGGACTACCCCTGTCTGGGAACATGTCTGATTATCAACAACAAGAACTTCCACAGATCTACAGGTAATTACATCCTTCAAGAAGGTTTCAGTAAAACTTTCCATGACAGGTCTCCATGTTTTATACACGTGTCACAGGAACTTACTTTGATGAATGTGCAGTTATTTGTCTGTTAATATTTCAAGCATTTGGTTTGTATTATTAAAAAGTGGTTATATTGGTTTAGTTTGTAAGTACCTACTAATTACAGGCTATTTGGGTTCATAAAAAGATATGTGTTTTCAAAATTTCTCTATAGATTCAACTCAAATTCTATTTTTTAATTTGTTTATTCTTTTTTTGAGTGAATAATGTTATTATTGGGGTCCACAGTCACAACCACTTGTGAATCATCTCCAGGTGTAGTTCTGTGTATTTCACTGTATACGATAGGATGTATACGATCAGTTAAAGATAAATTATTGAAGTTTGCTCCATGGAAGTAGCATGAAAAAACCATCCGTATTCTTTGCTGTGTGTCTCACAGTCACCAGACCAACCCAACAGCATGTCCACATATTGCAGAGTAAACCTGGAGCCATTTTTACTAAAAGATTCTTTGCACAAAGAGTTTCTCCTCGAGTCCAAATTCTCATTTTCTTAGAATTTCCCCTTGAAGTTAAGATTATTCAGAGTAAAGTTAAAAGTTATCACTAAAGAAATGTGCAAGTCGCCAGCCTATCATGGGGCACACACAAAATTCACTCATACCTACAGATAAATTAGAGTCTCCAATTAAATTAAGCATGTTTTGGACTGTGGGAGGAGTTGGAGAACCTGGAGAAAACCCATGCAGACATGGGGAGAACATGCAAACTCCACACAGAAAGGTCCCAGCTCGAGGACTTGTCACCTTCGTGCTGTGAGGCAACAGTGCTACCCTCTGCACTACTGTTTTTAGTTAGGTACGCTAAGTTAGGAGCTCTATGAGAGGATCCTCAGAATATTTACTGATATGCCTCTGGAGTTTACGAGGAGAACTTGAACGCAGCATGTAATCCTTCCTCCTGCCACAGTAAGGCTGCAGCGGCAGCATTTTCCCACCGGTGTTTCAGCTGGTTTTGTACACTCATCAACTGCAGAAGCAGCAATCACATGAGTTAAAGTATGAGTCAGTTGTTATCTTTGTGGTGAATAAAGCTGACAGGACATTGTTGCAGCTGGTATTCATCTGATGCCATTTTCAGAAACATATTTTAGTGACAGTTTGGCTGTAAAAGGAAGACATAGGACCTCAGCCGCTGTGTTGGAATGTAGCTGAAGAAGACTAGTGGTGTCATTTGGCCACACATTCACTCACTCATACAGAAGGAACTTATTACCTGTAGTCCAGACAAAAATAGAGAGAAGAAAATCAAATAGCTAATAATATTGAATACAATGAACAAAGAAACCTTGCAGTCTTTATATATCCTAACATCAAATACAAAAGGGCCTATAAAATCAACCTGAGCCTGAGATTATATCTGCTTTTATTGCATAGTCGTATCTTCATAACCTAGTTTCCAGGGGGCAAAGGGGGTTTTACAGATATGGAATTTCCTGTCTTAGGAAATGATATCTAGGACCTTCAAGGATCACAACCTCAGTGGAAAACCTGGTCGACTATTCTGGAAATCTATAGGCAGTAGAAAGTGTAAATTACTGCCAAAGCAAAAGTTGTGCTTTCCGTGCCAACTTTTAATTAAAGTTACTCTGTGTTGTAGGACCAAATTAACTGAGTTAAACTTTAAATCAAGTTAAATTGAAGTTGTTCCTGCCAAATCAATATCCTGTCTGTTATTTGTGCAGTTCATTGTCCCTGTTTTGATAATCAAACAATCAAACTTCCTGAAAAAACACAGATTGGCATTTCCCATGAAATCCTATACTTGGCCAGAAAAAGAAAATGGCATTACATCTCTAAACACATAACCTCCACTGAATATATATAGAACATCCAGGTTTTTTTTTCAGCATCACAGTTCTTTAGATTAAACTGTAGCTACGACATTGATACTGATACTGATTGATACTTCTCTCCAGGGATGAACACTCGTAACGGGACGGACGTCGATGCTGCTTCTGCTGCCAAAGTCTTCTCCGGTCTGGGTTATAAGGTCAGAGTGACCAACGATCAGACTACGGCAGAGATGAAAAAACTCATGCTAAGCGGTAATCAGTTTTTATATCTGTCAAGGATAGCTGATCGGACAAATACTGACATACTGACCAAATTTTTTAAATATTTTGAACTGTTGACAACTATGACAGATTTTTTCTTAATGTTAAAATATCAGTCCTTTCCTTAAAATAACAAGCGCAGTAATCTAGACTGCTAATCTAGCCATGTCTTGTTTCCTTGTGTCTCTAATGTCTCCAGTGTCCAAAGAGGACCACAGCAAGAGTGCATCGTTCGTTTGCGTGCTGCTAAGTCACGGAGACGAGGGGGTGATCTACGGCACCGATGGCTGCATAAAGTTTGACGACCTGAGGAACTATTTTAAAGGAGACAGCTGCACGAGTCTGGTGGGGAAACCAAAGCTCTTCTTTATACAGGTGAGTTCATTATATATGCAGCGGTGGAAACAATAAGGTCAAAACTATGCAATATAGCATAATATCTTCTCCCAATATGTGTCTTGAAATGTTTAGTAATGCATGGTTGTAATAATGTTTTTCCCCATAAAACAGTGAGTCTTGTGTGTTGCAGGCGTGCCGTGGTTCAGCCCTGGACGACGGGATTGAATCGGACAGCGTCCCCGGCGAAACCTCATCAGAGAGGATTCCTGTGGAGGCCGACTTTTTATACGCCTATTCCACCGCTCCAGGTAACTAGTGATGCCAGCAGTAGGAAAGACATTTTGTCTATGTTTTTTCTGCCCGATGCTTAATTATTTTATTGTAAATTAGCCCTGGGTATTAAAAACAAGATCAATATATATCATCAATATCAACATCATCAATAGAATAAGAAAATAGTTCAAAATATCAATAGTTTCACTCAAGGTTTGTGTAAACAAAAAACAACAATTAAACAGCCAGTTATTGACACATGAAGCCTTATTTCTTTCTTCTTTCCTGGTCATTACTAAAAATAGATAATTAAAACTGATCAATAATCATTGTTATCCACTGATATGAAATACTTTATATCAATATATGTTCTAGCTATGTCGCCTGCCCCTACATTTACAACTTAAAAGCAAGTCAATAAGGATAAAATTCCCTCCAAATATTTAAAAGAAAATCATCAGTAATTATGGATATTGATCCCAAGATCCTGCAGTACCACACACAACAATTAGACAAAACAAAAAATATAACAAAATACAAATACATCACACTGTACAACATAATATTATAGTGCGTTAACTACAGCTACAGCTGTGCATCTGCATCAGTGTAGTTACTTTCCACTTTGTTTCTGTTAAATGACCTCAAATTACTAAAATATTGATATTTTGGAAAATGAGAATTGATTCTAGAACATAAATATCTGGTGTCGGAAATATCGATATTTCAGTATTGATTGATTTCAGTATTGCACACTGGGACGGGGCTAACAATGCTAAGGCTAATTTCACTGGGATGAGCAGCAGATAGAGGTCATCTCAGTACTGAAAGCTTACACCTTTTAATTACACTGTTTGATTAAAATTATCTTAAACTATCTTATTCCATTGGCATTTTTACAATATATATGTAATTTTACTTATTTCAAGTTTTTCAAAAACTTTGGGATGAACAACATTAGGATAAAAAGTCAAACAATTTAATCTTATTTTAGGAAAACAACTAAATTGACAAAAATCAAGAAAAATCACTTCACTTAAAATAATTTAAAAATATATCTGCCAATGGAATATTATATTTCAATAATTTTTCAAGAATAATTTTCCTCAATATTGGACTAATTGTATGAAAAACAGGATTTTCACTTTGTTAAAATTAATTTTTTTTACGGTGTACCATTCTGTAAATTCTGCCACTACAGGGTTAGGGTTAGAGTCATCCACTACTAAATGATCAGGATCAAGTCCTCGTTAGTGTACAACACAAATAAAAGAGGAGAGACGCCTCCCTGAGGGGTCCAAGGTGGAGGAAAACACATTGTGTTTATGGCTTTTAGTATCTTTACAGTGAAATAAGTATAATCACAGTGTGATGGAAATGCCTTGAACAGTGTAGTACTGTTTGTTATATTTATCAAATCAGATGTTGATCACTGTCTGGTATGTTTTTTTTAATATAACAGTAATATCATCTTCATATATCTGCAGCTGATTAATAAACCTGATACTCTGTGTATGAATTAAATATTGAGAACAGTAACACGGTAAATTGTTCCGCAGGCTACTACTCATGGAGGAACACATACAACGGCTCCTGGTTCATGCAGGCTCTGTGTGAGATGTTGCAGCGTTACCATGGAGAACTGGAGCTGATGCAGATCATGACCCGTGTCAACCACAAGGTGGCGCTAGAGTTTGAGTCCTCCTCCAACCTACCTGGGTTTAGTTGCAAGAAGCAGATCCCCTGTATCGTCACCATGTTGACCAAAGACTTTTACTTCCCTAGCTAGTCTGGTTTCTCCTCAGGGCTCCACTTTAAATGTTTCTCCTTCTTTTACCTGCACTGAACCAACTTATAGCGGGAAACTAGCACAGCTGAAAATGTGGTGACTACAAGGCCCCAAATGCATCAGATATATGTGAAAAGGGGAGTTGAACAGTGCATTTTCTGATGATTCTGAAGGTTTTTAATGATTTAGTTAGATTTTAGTTTTGTTTTTAATGTTAAGTCTAAGTCTTTTTGGTCCCAGGCTAGAATTCATAGTAAATACTTCACTGTATGACTAGAGTACATAGGTACTACTACATACATGTGTAGCATATCAGATGAACACTTACTTTACACAATAAATGCACAAGCACAGAAAGGTCACTGTCTCTCTCCTTATTTGTTATGTTTCTAAATTTTAATAATAATAATGTACTGCGGGTCTGTCTGTCTGTCTATCTATCTATCTATCTGCATATAAGAAGCATGTCATTTAATTCTCAGTCTCAATACATGCATGAAAACTGATGAATGTTAACAGCTTTGGTTTGAATTTTGTTTTTATGATAAAATAGCAAAGGGCTTCTGTCTAAAGACTTGCATAAAGCAAACATGCAACCACTAGAGGAAGCTAGAGACACATTTAATGTCACTCTGAGAGCCTTTAATGAATCAGCAGTCCTGCAAAGGCTCACTACACCAGGAACTGTTATTCTGTCTGAACCTAATCCTTCCCAGACACCCACTACAGCAAATCGATTTGACAGTTCTGTCTGATATCAGTCGACAGATCATCAAATCATCATTTTGGCAGAAGACGTTTTCTCTGTGGATTCTGTACATCATTGTAATCAATATGGCGCCAGGCTTGTTTCCAACCATCCCTTTGTCTGTGTGTGTGTGGAATATTCAAAGAATGAAGGGTTAAACCAGTCGAGCAAGACACCAATCGTACCAGGGATGTGTTAAAGGTTGCGTTCCTTTTATAAGATGCAGGATTAACATCTACTGTAAAGACTATAAGATAAAGTGCTCTAGATTAAAAGTGCATTTTTAAAGTGTAACTTTTTAACTCCCCATTCCTCCTGTTCTTTGTCTACTTTTTTGTCCCGTCAGTCCTTGCTGTTAAATTATACAATGTCTACTAATTTATCACACCCCTGTGTATGTGTGTGTGAGTGAGTGTATGACAGAGATAACTACATTTACACAATCTTGTCCAGAGGTTTGTTCAAAACTGCCTGTTGCCACTGTTTACATATCATAAGTGGCGATTGTTTGCTTTTCTTGAGCAGACTCGTATTAGTTAAAAAGCAGTTTTGGACAAAAAATGGAGGGAAACAGGAATTTCTTAATCGTGACATAAATCAATAAAATTTCAAATCAATTAGCTGCTATTCATGTTGTAAAATGTGTTTATTTTAAAGTGAATTAAAGTTATTCACAATATTAGTTGTTTCATAAATCCCTGAATTCTCAGAGGTTTAAAGAAATGTGTCTGACATCACTAGGTTTTTACAATTTGAGAAAAGTAACACTTTTAGTACATTTCCTATATTTTAATGTGCAGATGAAAATACATTTGCATACATTAATCATATAAAACATTTGATCATAAACTGTAAAGCTGCTATGACTACATTTTCCTTGACAAAAACTCTCGTGTTGAATATATATATAGAGCATGTTTTCAGGTTTTGACTGTGCGCACAGGTTAAGTCAATGTAGGAAAATAAGGCGAAAATCGGACCTTTCAGAGACGCTGGTGCAAGAGTTTCGTTTCCAGCATCAGACGCACAGAAATGGGTGGAGGGGGGAGTGGGGGGGGAGGGGGGCGGGGTTTCATAGAGGAAGTGAAAATGAAATCGAACTCAAAGATCGTCTATGTTTTATTCTTCAGAGGTCGTCACTCTGCTGATTCTATGGACACAACAAAACAAAGTCCCTATTTCCCTCTCATTTGTTATCATTACATTAAAATTAACAGATAATCCATTCATGATCTTCGAAAAATCTAGGTGGTAATTATGATCATCAACTATCAGAATGCTTTTTTAATTTTTTACATTGAGGTAATGTGATTTTTTAAACATCTTTACTAAGGAACTTAGTGAATGCCTTCAAACTAGCTGAGAAGTCCAGTTGCTTTTCTCTACAACTATATAAGATAAAGATGATCTGGATGACTGAGACCCTTCATGGACATAATTATGAACTTTGTGAGCACAACATCAACTAAAATACCTTTTTAAACTAGAATTTGACATGTAATGTAACGTGTATCTACTCCAGTTTTTTGTTTTTGTTTGTAATCCCTTCAAATAAAACCAATTTTATCTTGGACCCCTCGTCACATGTTGATTCATCTACTAGTTAAGAGAAACATTTTTTTATTTCAATAATTTTATAAAGTTTAAAGAGATAAAACATTTCTGACACTTTTATTTATTTTATTAAATTTTATTTATTATCAATTACTACTGTTTTGTCTCTGTCTCCCTTGTGGGGGTCCAGATCCCCAGGTTGGGAACCATTGTTCTCGAATGGTGCAGAGTCAAATAAACATTTGGAAGTAATCGATTAAAAAAAAATAATAATAATTAGCAGTCAGTGAAAATTGTGCTTTTGTTTAATAAACAAGACATATATAAAAGACAGAGGGTAACCAGATAGATATATAGCCTATATCTTTTTTTTATTTTCACACAAATAACAAGATAAATATATAACAGTAATTAATATAATAATATAATTAGTAGGTACTGCACTTTTTAATTGTAGTGAATATTAAAGTGTTACAGTGGTGTATGAAGTACCTGAAGTACTTGAGTAGAAATACAATTGTTACCATAAAACTACCTATTGGAATATTACTTGAAAATAAGTCATATGAACTGTACCTGTTCAAGAGTATGAACTGTACCTAAATATCAAAAGTAACCAGGTTTGTTGAGTAGGGTCTGTTTGCAGGCTTTATCCACATTAAAAGAGGCAGTAACCATAACTAACCATGTCTTTATAACTGTGTCTTTAATCTTGCAGTAGGTGTGTTTATGAGTGGGCGTGTATTTAATCTTTCAGGGCAGACAGATGAGTGACAGATAGATACTGATGAATCATACAGGGCAACTACTAATTTCAACTAATCAATACATATATGAAAACAAGTAACGTTTAAGAGGAATTTGACTGATAGATAATTTTTTTCCAGAAAAGCTATGATAATAATAATGATCTATAATTCTGTGCCCCTACTGTGGTTGTATTTTTTAATATATAGCATTTAATAAAAATTATACAAATTCAAGAATTTAAACATAGACCTTTTCCACCAATGTCCATCTGATTTTTTTGAAGTATATAAATAAAAGTATACATTTTATAGAGGAAATTTAGTGGAGTACAAATCAAAGTTGATTGAAATTAAAAAACTCAAGTACAGATACCAAACTATTACCTAAATTAATCCACTGAAAATACATACACAACACAATACAACACAAAGCAAATGGATATAATTGTCAGGAATGTTTGCTCCACGAGCCTCTTGCAGCATATACTAGATTTGTTTTTTAATTGTGGAGAGAGACATGAATCTACTGATATTTCGATGCCGGACCGCTGAAACAGGAGCAGAGTGAGACCTCTTCGCGCCTGTTATGTTTCTCTGGGGGGGGGAGCGCGCACGCGGCAAACAGACTTCCGCGAGACTCGAGCTCGCGCAAGAGCGAGAGAGCACGAGAGCAGCGGGGGATTTCCAGCTCGAGCCCCCACTTCCCGAACAGCTTGTTTTGCTTTCGGTCTGGACAGAAACAGAAATAAACGACGGATACACTTTCCCTTTTTTTTCGACTTTAAATCTCAAAATAAATCAAGTTGTCCAACGCGTGCGTTCAATCTGGCAGCAGGACCGTGAAGCGACAGGCCGTCCAAAACTGAACAGGTAACATTGTTTCCGCATATTAACGCTGTTGACTTGTTCCTTTCACACACACACGAACACACACACCGACTTCCTACAGGGCGACATGACGGCTCCAAAGCTCGCTGTATAAGTGAAAGTAATACTGTAGTTTTTCTCCGAGTTTGTTGACTGGCAGGACATTTATTTTCACTTTTGCCTCTGTTGTTTAGTCGGTAGCCGACAGGCAGGACGCGATTCATGTATCACTCCCAGCAAAAAGCTGCTAACTTAACTAACTTCATGCACCAGCGACAATATGGCTGCAATATGTTTCATAACGTGTACTATCAATTAGTGATAGGAGCAGTGTTGCAGTTATTGGTGAATTCTATTCGTTTCGCGTCCAGGCCTCGGTTTAAGTGTGTTTACCAAAGGGCAAAGTTCTATAAACTCATTACAGCTTTGTTGACTCTTCACAGATGAAATGTATACATATCTATAACAAATACTTGACATGTAAACCTAAATATGTTAGCCTCAAAATGTACCTTTTTTTTAAGAGGTTGTAATTTATGATACTAACTACCATGGTGACATTGTGAATATAATCGATTTTTTACATTTAATTTAAATTTTAATTTCATATTTTACAATGTCAATTCTGATTCTGTGAACTTCTACTGTGCTGGTGCATGTTGTTAATCTGTTTAGTTTTTGCTCTTGCCAGGGTAGTAAATGTGTTGTGAAATCAGTGAAAACATATTGCCACATAGCAGCTAACAGTGTAACAGTCTAAACCTGGTTTAATTAATGGCTTACCCACATGACTTAATTGCAGCCTTTGTAAACTCAGTCATAGAATTATAGATATATTGCACCTCAGTCGACCTGTGTGCCACAGGGCCGGATGCAGCTGAAAGTTTCAGCCCTGTGGCCTTATAATAAGGGATAATATTTAGTGTTTGACTGGGTGCCATGTCACCCTGTTTGACCTGTCAGGGAGCTCATTATCACACCAGCAGGCCGTGTGCTTGGGAGGGGAGTGTCGAGCTCGCCGGGCCGATCTGGCCCACCGGACTTTGATCACATCAGACTACTGGGACCACGGCCCTGCTCTTAAACGCTAAGTAATGTGGCGTAAAGTTTGCTCTACTATGTTGTCATAAACACGCTTTCTTTATCTTCTCTCATGTCTTTCCTTCGAATAGCCTCCCTCCTCGTCATTCCTCTTTTAATTATTTTATTCAGAAATTCAACTTCAACAGACCAGAGGTCAGGTTGGGGTTCAGCAGGGCTGTTCGCCTTCAGTTACAAAACATGATTTGACAGTTTTATTTGAGTGTTTTACGAGGCTCCTTCTTTTAGCGCGCTGCATTAAACATTTAACTTGTGGCAGGAATTTTATCTTTACAACCATTGACAGTCTCCTTTGTTTTGCTCTCAAAGTTGATTTGTATGGGGGATAAAAAATAACCTTAAGTGGTCGCTTCCTGTCACAGCAGCTGGCAGAGCAGATCGTGTGTGCCAGTGTGTTTTGGTATTTGCTGCCTGTACAATTTACAACCTTTTTTTCTCTCCATTAAATTTTTTTGAAGATGGTTTTTCGTTGTAAATTTGATCGTAAACCACACACGCAGATGTTGTGTGTGTGTGTACAGATGGTTATATATGTGTATGTGTGTGTTCACAGGCCACAATGCCAGTAGAGAGAATGAGGATGCGGCCGTGGCTGGAGGAACAGATCAACTCCTGTCAGATACCGGGACTCAAATGGGTAAACGAAGTAAGTACTCATGCACTTATGCTGTGATGCAAAGTGGGGCTGAATTGGAGGAAAGCTACATAAATGCACGCTTGCAGCTGAGTGATGGTGTGCTACTACGATTGTCTCTAGGAAAAGAGAATCTTCCAGATCCCCTGGATGCACGCTGCTCGACACGGCTGGGACCTGGAGAAAGATGCGCCACTCTTCATGAGATGGGCCATACACACGGGTAAAAACACACAAAACTCTCAAACACCGCCTCTCCTTTTCAGCGGCTTTCCTTCTCATGCTGACTAGAGACACCGGTTCTCTGTCCCGAATCGAAGCGGTGATCGCTTTGTGTAACGCCTTGGAGGTAAGAAATCAAAACGATCAAGTTGTCGGACTCCTCTTTTTCAAGCTGTAGGAATTTTCCTCGTAAGGCACCCTGTAACGAAGCGTATAGCGTTTCTGGAGGAGTAGGAAATCCCACAACTTCTTGCCACATCGATAGAGACGAGAGAATGTTTTCCAGAATCCACAGAATTACTGCCAGGAGGCTGTTCCCAAGTGTAGAAAATATTTCCCAAAAATGAACTCAGAATAGGCCATTTGAAACCATACAACTTTATTAACAGTTCTACACTTTTGGTGTTTGGAAAGCAGCTGGAACCACTTTACTTTTATTATTCAGCTGTTTAAAAAAACATTTGCTGTTCTCTAACATAAATGATTCATAACATAATCATTTGTTCTAAATATAGATATAAAGAACATTTATAAGTGTTTATAATATACAGTATTTGATCAAAATGATACCTTCTCTGAAAAATACATATTTTATATTATTATAGCTGAGTTCTACTATGTTGTCTGTTTATATAGCAGCATTCATTAGTGAGATACCTGCTTATAACTACATTATAGTATGTTATTCACTAATAATTGTCTTTATGGTGCTTATAAATGACACATAGGGGTTATAACATAAGTTATAATATTGATAATGAAAAGCCCCTTGTTGTCATATAGAATAACAGCGTTTCTGACTGTGGTGTTTTGCTGCTATTAATGTGTAGGGAAGTTCCAGCCAGGCATCGACCGTCCAGATCCGAAGACGTGGAAGGCGAATTTCCGCTGTGCCATGAACAGCCTGCCAGACATTGAGGAAGTGAAGGATAAAAGCATCAAAAAGGGAACCAATGCTTTCAGAGTCTATAAAATGCTCTCGTCCTCAGAGAGAAACATGAAGAAAGGTGAGTGCTGCTGCTGCTGCTTTGGCAGTGAACTCTGTCACATTTCTATGCTAAATAATATCTGTTGCAGCTTTAATAGTAATTACCTAAACATGTTCCTCTCTGTTTAGGAAAGAAAAAGACAGACAAGGAGGGGAGACCCACAGGAAATAAAGAGGTGAACTAGTAGAAGCACTTTTTAAGAAGGAGTAACGATGTTTGTGGCACATAACATAAAAAATCTCTTAACGAGCTTGTGGCCACACCTCACATATAAGGTGGAGCATTAGCTGAGCTTTCCTGCCTGATTCGTTTTCCGTTTCTTTAAACAATGCACACAAATTCCAGTTCCAGGTAACAATTAAATGATGGCATTGACATCTGTATTTCCGGAGTCGGCACAAAGGAAGAGGAAACTCGTACTGCAGTTTTATTTGTTTAGTAGAGTATTCATGAATCTAATAGTGTAGTAATGAAAGAACTGATGTGTTTATGGCGTTTGAACCAGGAGCTTTCTGCTGTATGTATAGTGTAGGTTTACTGTAGTTGCCTCTTATCATCATCTTATGATATTAAGCAGTGTGATCATCCGTCTGCGTCCCACCATCAGGTAGCCCCTTCATCTCCAGACAGGACTTTCTCTGAAGCTCATGTTGGACCCGTCGACTACACAAAACAAGACGTGATCAAACAGGAAGTGATCAAGCAGGAAGCAGAAGAGCTCAGAGTGACCGACAGTGCCTCAGGTACCACATCATCGGTTTCTCCTTTTATTACTCTAACCTGTTTTTTTTGTTTTTTTTTGCCTGTGAGCCGTACCTGGTTTGATCTGTGTTCGATGTGTAATTGTGGGGGGGAAAAAAAGCTCTAAGTGGAGGCATGTTTCTAATATAATATTAGAATATTTCTGGCAGTGTCTGTGGTGAACTGTTTTTGGCTTGAACGGTGTGGGCGCTGGAGTAATTTGCAGTTTTACAATGTTTAATAGGCCACGATGATTTCATCAGAGCCGACCGGATTTGTAACAGAAAACCTGTGCTCCTGGTGGCGCGGTGTCAGCCTCTGCTGTGTTGAAATTTGCCATTTTTAAAATACAATACACACGTTAACTCTGTGGTCATTTTTTTTTAGCACAGTTGTTGTACAGCTGATTAAGATAACATTACACACAACCTGATGTGCTCTCACCTATATATATATATATATCATAACACCTCCTCTGTCCACCCTCAGCCATTCACAGTTCAGTAGAAGATCACTTGATCACCAGCGAGCAGCTGCCATTCGTCTGTCAAACAATTGAAGTGACCACAGAGAATGAAGAGCAGACTGTTAGTTCCTCCCACTCGTATCCACTACAAATCTCTCCTGTGTCTTCATGCTGCGGTGAGGCAACACACCCCACACACACGACACCCTTCACCACATTTTGTAGCATAAATAGGTTGTTTACATGTAACTGGGCCTATAGGAGGAAGTATGTAGATGCCATAGTTAGTGAGATTCAGTTTATGACCACAGTGATGCATTTTAAATCATAGCGGTTACTATATTTACTTTAACTCTAGAGAGCTAATGGGACTGTTGTGGTAAAACGTGCTGATTCATTTGTCAGACTTACATCATGTTTTTGGGTTTAATTTTGAATAAACAACAATCTGATGCTGTCATTACATCATAACTTATAGTATCTGCATCTTCTCTATAACAGTCATTAGTTCAGTAGTTCTCAACTCGTTCAGCCTCAGGACTCACATTTAAGTCATTAAGTTGTGACCCACTCGTATTTAACATTATTTCAGTAATAGTGGAGTAATACTGAACGCCTTCATGAACAAAACATATACAAAAAAAAGTGCAATTAGGGCTAAAAACCCCATGAAAAAGGTAGACTTATCTTCAATTGGATCAAAAGAAAAAATTATCTTGAATTAAATTAAAAGGTGGATTTATCTTGAAATAAATAGGCAGATTTATCTTTAATTCATTTTGAACTAAATAAAAAGCCAGATTTATATTGAATAAAATTAAATAAAAATGTGGATTTATTTTGAATAAAATAATAGGCAGACTCATATTGAATCAAATAAAAAGGTGGATTTATCTTGAATCAGATAAAAAGGAAGATTTATCTTGAATTGAGTAAAAGCATGTTTATCTTGAATTAAATAAAAAAGGCAGATTTATCTTGAATTAAGTAAAAGCAGGTTTATCTTGAATTAGATTTATTTTGAATTAAATTAAAAGGCATGGCACAGAAATAGCATTTCATTATAGATGGTTCGATGCTTTATATGTCAGCGCTCTGCTGCATGCAGCACACTGAGGTTTTGGTTCCTCTCTTTCATCCCTAATGTAGGGAAACATATTTAATTGAATCGCTGTCATATTTACATTTCGTCATGTTTACAAACACGGATGCAACATGACAACTCTGCTCGGCTCCTCACGCCGGACACAATCAGACACACTCGTCTTTTGAAATAAAAGTGCAGTATCGGGACTTCTATGGCCTTCAAAATAAATTTGGACTTTTTTTTCCTCCATTCAACTTTCTGTTTTTTTTTTTTTTTTTTTCCCCCCACAAGCACCCTTGACCCCGCTCATTAGGGCCCTGAACCAGCGGTTGACAACCACCGCACTAAATCTTATCTGAAGCGAGGAACAAAAACAACAAACGTGTAGCAGCAGAGAGGATCGCGGCCGCTATCGTTGCTTCAATTAGACTTTGTGTTGTTAAACATGGGGCTGGACGTCAAGGGCAGAATGAAAGCACAGCGTCTGTCTCCAACAGGCTCGTTGGAACGTAAACATGGCGACGTTTAACTCCCTCGCTTCATCGCCACCAGGGGATCCGTTGGTTTCACTTCTCTTTCTGAACTGGTCATTCAGGCAGGACTTGCTCTGTTAGTCTGCAGTTGAAATCATTCCATCCCTCCTTCTCCTTTGTTTTTCAGCTTCGCTCGATCGCTGCCAACATCAATGCAGGCACTTGACTTTCACTTCTGTGCACAGACGCTTGTTGTGTTTTAACCGATAAAACCTTAAAAAAAACAGACACACACACACACCACTGGATGAGCCCTGCTAGTGTTTTTTCTGTTTAAAATCAGAGGTTAAACACACTTCCTCCTGCTCCTGCTCGCCATATATCTCTTCTGTGTTTTTCTTTCTCATTGTGTGTGTGTGACCTGAGGTGAACTTGTTGGCATCGATGATCATTTCCTGAACAAAATTTCAATGACTTTTACAAATCTACATTTTATGTCTTCTCTTATTTTTTTTACAGGCAGTGACACAGACAGTGATACAGAAGACACCAGACAGGTGAAACTCACATTTTATACACAGAGGAGAGAATAATGAATGATTTATTAACTGGCATGATTTGTCAGATAAACAAGCTGTTACCTGTTTCAACCTCACTACTGAAAGTGTGAGACAGTGTGTGTGTCTTCCTGTAATGTTGCAGCAACTGAGAAAAGGGAGGGCCTTGTCAGGAACTGTGACTGTCAAACATTAACAGTTTGAGTTGACGTTGTTCTTGGTAGTACATTGTACCCACAGTGAACACACACACACAAGCCTACAATCAGTGGTAGAAGAACAAAAGTGTGTGGTTATGTAGAAACTTTCCTTTTAGATTTTTATCTTAAATTTTGACTGGTGAATAACTGCAGTTTTCAGTCAAACTCTCGGCGGCGTGGTGTTTATAAACCACAGCGTGGTCTTTAATTTTGTCTTTAGTTTTGCTAACAGGAGTTCTGTTTCCTTCCTCTTTCCCCGACAGGACCTCGGCAGCGTGTGGAGCCGGGACTACAACACATCAGTTCTCAGGGTTCCCTCGTGTTCTCTCCCCGGCATGGCCACCTTCGTCAGCAAGCAAAACTTCCGGGTGACGAGCACACGGGACCCCGCCCCCCTCATCAGCTACCACACCGAAAGGTGGGTGCCGGCCTATGGCCAGAACTCTGTCACCTCGCCAACGGCAAGCCACACCCACGAGATGCGGGCCAGCGTCATTATGAAAACCTCAGACCTCACGTCCTCCTGACCTCAGAGGAGGGAGCGTCGCCACCGCTTCCAGGGCATAGGAATGACAGAGAATGTTGCTGGAGCTGAAAGATGTTTTTTTTTGTTTTTATTTTACTGTAGCTTCAGTCTGGGCCTTCGAAATCCCCTTTTCCTTTGTAATCAGAGAAATAAGACGAAAGGTGTTTGGGCCACGGCTCGACTCGCCCGTTAGATGATCAGCACTTAACCCGGTTCATAATTTTCTGCATCTGCAAGGCCACAAGGATCTGTGGGATGTAAATTTATAATTTTCCCAAGACTGCATTGGAGCACAGGGCTGTCGGAGCACCGGATTTAAGACTCGTACACGTCATGAAACGTGTGAGCTCTCCCATGTTTGCAGACATGCACACACGTACATGCGTCTGTCGTCCCTGTGTCCACATCTGGTTCAGATTACAGCTCTGGCTCATTTTAATCATCCATGTGTCATCGGTGGATGGTTTTCCCTGCTGCGTTATTGCTAACACCTTAGCAACCACTATTCCCAATGAAAGAAATATAGCACTTCTGTCTAATGAGAGAAAAATGTGATTTAAGTTGTGAAAGCTTTTGTAGCTGAGGGAGTGGAACAGTACATGCACTCATCCTCAACCGTCACAGTACAGATGTCGGTGTTCATGAACGTAGTCATGCATCGACTGTACCTGAGTCAGTCGGGCCGACACAATTTGCTGTGTTCTATCACTGATTAGATGAGTCATTGTCCACTGAACCGCTTCCACCATAACATTGTGAAACCTTTGCATGGATTCAATAAGTTTCACTTAAAATATGAAATGGGTATAATTAACTTTAGTAATTAACCTCTCTATTGGTGCTGTACAAGAATCACACACACGTCCACCCAATATAGTCTGGTTTGAAACTACATCTTCATGTTCATCATTTATGGTTTTAATGATCTCACAATCCCCAATCACCTAAAACATTCACTTCCTATATGAAATAGTTCAACACAGGAAGTGTTTTTTTTCCTTTTTGTTGCATTCTTTTAAATCACCTGTGCAAAATGTCTAGGTGAATCAGGTGTACATATAAGATTAATTACCATGTATTAGTATTAGAACTAATTACTTACTGAAACATCGCAGCAAAACGCTTCACTGGGGAAACACATGGATGGCAAAAATGAACCCGTGTTCATAACGGACGAGCAAAACACCACAATTTATCAAAAATCGCAGCTGGTTTAGTAAACTACTTCCACTGGCAGGAAGATGCAGAAAACAGAATCAAGGCCGTGTTTTATCAAGATCAAGACAGACAATCACTTTTCAAGCCCTGATTCGCCCTGCGGTGGAGAGCATGCATGCGTGCATGGAGACCTCAGGATAACGTACCCACCGACATACAACTGACAGGCAGACTAGGAACATGTATTCACGTCTGCTCCTCTCCTCTGTCTCCTGGTGTTAATAATGTACATAGCTCATATGTATGTATGCCTGCAAGCAGCTTCAGCACCTTACGGACAGCACTGGTTGTGTGTGCGTGTGTGTGCGTGTGTGTGCGTGTGTGTGCGTGTGTGTGTGTGTGTGTGTGTGTGTGTGTGTGTGTGTGTGTGTGTGTGTGTGTGTGTGTGTGTGTGTGTGTGTGTGTGTGTGTGTGTGTGTGTGTGTGTGTGTGTGTGTGTGTGTGTGTGTGTGTGTGTGTGTGTGTGTGTGTGTGTGTGTGTGTGTGTGTGTGTGTGTGTGTGTGTGTGTGTGTGTGTGTGTGTGTGTGTGTGCGTGCGTGCGTGCGTGCGTGCGTGCGTGCGTGCGTGCGTGCGTGCGTGCGTGCGTGCGTGCGTGCGTGCGTGCGTGTATGCATGTTTGTGTGAATTTGAGAGACAGAGAGAAAAAGCCTTATTGATGATTGTGTGCCTTTTTGATCGTGTGCGGCTGGACTCAAACTATCTGTGCTTTAGTCTGCTGCTGCCGTTAGTGACACATTCACTTGAGAGCTGTGAGGCACTTGAAGTTTGGATTGAGACAGCAGACTAGACAAATAAAAACTTTATTTGTACACAGAGAGAGGATCATTCTTGATCTGTTTTAAAAAAAAAAAAAAAGAAAAAGAAAGAAAGAGAAAATGTTCTCATATGTGAGTATTTCTACTTAAGTTCATATCATTAAAAGAAGAAGACAAAGTGATGATTCTCAGGGTTTCAAGCATTCATTGTGAGTTAATTTTGTGCATTTAATTGCATGTAAAGTCTTGTCCTTAAAATAACAAGGGTCAGGGGTTTGGGGGCCGATATCAGCAGGAGCTGTTTTTTTAAGTCAAGTTTGTTTTTAAAGCCCTTATTTCACAGATCAAAACATCAGCGCACAGCTGGCACAGGATGCTGTTTTATCATCCCGTCCACTTCTCTAGTCCTATATGTAGTATATTTCAGCCTGCAGCACCACAGTCTACTGCAGTGTTAACCACTCATTGACACTCTAAGTGCAAATGAAAGCACAAAATGAGGAATTATGGTAGCAAATGAATATATTTAATTGTTTCAAATTTTATTAGCCTGTTTTTGCGCAAGCTTCTTTATTATTTTTTTTATCATTTAGTGAATACAATATACTTTTTTACAAATACTGGAATATGAAATAGAAATCAATGGTCTCCTGAAATTGGAATTATGGCGAGTTTGATCAGCTAAGTGTGTTAGCAGCTAGCAGGCTAAAGCACAGTCCTCCTCCCCAGCCTCCTGTAAGCAGAGCTCCAGTGGGAACGGCCCCAACGTTACCCCCGGAAAACAAAAGGACAAATAGTTGATCTGCCATGATTTGAACCAATCCCTGCGAGTGATTTACACTGGACGCACATTACTATCATGGTGAATTTATTTAAGATTCTCATTGAATCAAGTGGGGTTCGGGGGCTTTACTTGACAGCAGATGTAGAATAGGCGTCGCTTTACCAAATGTTTTCTTCCATGTGCCTTCATCGTTTCAAAAAAACTCATAGTGAAAGATATTGCTGGAAATTCTTCTGTTTCTCTGGGGCTACACTTATGTGATACGTTTTCCATGGACAGGTTTATCTCAAGGGAAAAAAAGCTGCAATATTTAAAGCAATGTGTCGTTACTACATGCACAATGAATTAATCTTTGTAAGTCTTGTAGTGGTCACATCCCCTTCGGGACGCTATTTTGAGAAATTACAGTTGGGGTGTGTACATCCATGTAGTTCTGACCAAGAAACTTCATTGTTTGTGACCCTTAAACGTGCCAAAACAAGTGTTGTCTGGAGTATAAAAAAACAGGGTCCATATTTGGCCTTTAAAAATGTAATTTTGTTTTCAGTATTGACTTTATATCGGCAGGTTCTGGTCTAATTATAAGATATTAAGGCCCTTGTTAAATTTCAATTGTCTCAAAAAGCCTGATCTCGTTATCATAAAGAAGTGCAGCATGGAACAACTGAAGTGCACTTATAACAGGAGTCCATTTCTGCTTTGTTATATGTATAAAAAGGGACGCCATTACAAAAGTCAGCAGTGAAATTCTGCAGGTGAAACTGCTATTTAAACATGCTCTATCATGTAGTCTGTTGATCTTTCCAACTCTTCTTTTGCTTCATGTGATTCAGACTCACTTGGATCACAGTTAATTTAAAACCAAGGTGTGTCTTTGTGCTCATAAACATTCACTTTCAATAAATTTCAGCTACATGTAATCATGTTTTTTTTTTCACCACAGACATAATTCACAACTTTATTCTGTACATTATGGTTACTACGTACATGTGAATCAGCGTGTAAATCTGAATAAAGACTTTTTCTATTTAAAACACATAAGTGTTTGCTGCTCTTTTTTTATGTGTAAGAAGAAAGTGGGATACTACAGATTTATCTTGTGCACTACAAAGATCAGAGTCCATTTTTATGGCCCTGTCAAAGACTGGCACAACTTCTACCTCTGTTGCCGTTAAGATAAAAAGTTTCCAGTAAAAAAAAAAAAACAAAGTCCTCGGGGCATGTCACTTGTACAGTACAAAATGGGGACAAAGTGTTAGGCTTAGAACTGGATCTGAGATAAGAACAAAAGGTTTTGCTCAGCAGTTCTGTGCTGAGCTTTGCAAGTTAGTACAAATTAAAGAATATTAAGGGCCATGTGTGTGAAACGTGTGCAGTTTCAGCTTTTTGGCAGCGCAGATGGCTCCTTGTTTCATATGCAGCTCATTCAGTTTAACCAGAGCGACAACTGCTGTTTCAGTTTCAGTTGCTGTTCTCAGTTCTCATGGATCCATGTCAGTTTCCACTCTTATTTCCTGTTAGTCTCATAGGTCATTGGGGTATGGTTGGCCAGTTGCCTTGACAACTGCTTAACCACATGCCATTAGTCATAGTAAACGCCTCAGTATAGTAGATCTACTATATTTACCTCTTTTTTATTGTCCTGTCCATGTTGATTGTGGACAGAACAGGACTTTGTGCCTCCAGACCAAACTGTCATCTCAGAAATTCCCTGTTACTTTCTATTCCCCTTTTAACGATACTTAACATATTGCAGGGAACCGACCAAATAATTCCTTTAAAAAAAACCTTTCCTCTTCTTTAATTGCTCTATATGACACGAACAATTCCTTTGAGACCAATCAACTCTTATCTTAGACCTTAGGTTTACGCCGTATTCACCAATAATGGTGAACTTAGTCTCTGTCAGCATTTGAATTTTGAACAGTCTATTTTTATTTATTTATTTATTTATTAATGCAACATGCTTGTTTCTTTTAAAGGTGAGTAAAATGTATTCAGCTTGTGAAAAAGGAGATCAAGCAGCCAGCTCTGCAGTGATGGCTCACTTCTGCCATCTAGTGTTTTAAAAAAAGACAATTTGCAGTCGAGGTCTGATAATTAATATAAAGGCAACATTTTGATCTGAGAGAATTATCCTCAGGTCCAAATAGATCAGAGACCTGAGGACTGAAACAGTCTGAAGAATAAATATCAATCCTATATTGCAAGTTCTTAACCATGTGCACCTTTTCTTTTTTTATTGCACCTTTTAAACCTTTGACCATATGTGGTTTTCTTATTGTTCACGATTCTGCCATCTAGTGTTTAAAAGTAATATAATACCTTTTTTTTTATTAAAAAAAAGAAAAACAAAACATGGGGCAGAAAGTCTTCATTTAATATTGTATTTTACTCATTATGATATCCTGAAATTACGGAGCCCCTTAAGGGACTTGGGGGGAAAAAAAATAGTGAAACGTTTCTAGTGAGCACAAGATACTTTCTTGTGCACACCAGAAAGTATCTTGTGCTCACCAGAAAATATTGCATGCATGTGTGATGTCTAGGAGACCATCCACTGCCTTTTAGTTTGTGTGAAAATGACAATAGAGGAGTTAGTTTGGCTATATTTTAACCTGGGACTTTATTATAAGGATATTGCTGCTTTACTTGCAAGTCATCACAGTGAAAAAATAATTTTAAAGTTGTGTAGTCTGTTTCGATGCAAAGGATACATCCCTTTGGATCACATAGTTAATTTCATTCATGAACAATTACAAACATCTGGCCAACTCAGTGAATATAGGTGGATGTACACAAAATGCAAGGATAATGGATTACACGTCAAGAAAGAAGAGGTACGCTTAATTCTAAAAGAACTTGACCCAAGGGGTGTTGAACTCAGAGGAAGGAGACTGCTCCATCGCCAAAGCTATTTTGCAAAAGGGCCCAATTACATTTGGCACTTGGACTCTTATGACAAACTAAAGCCATTTGGCATCCGTATCAATGGCTGCATTGACGGCTTTTCCCGGAAAATGATCTGGATGAATACATTTACCACCAGCAGTGACCCAAAAATCATTGGCGGCTACTACATGGAGGCAGTCCAGATTTGGTGGATTGTCAGAGGCGACCGGGGCACAGAGAATGTTAAAGCATTAAACATGATTCAATTCAAAACTTATATAAGGCCCACATGTGAATTACAAATTGCATATCAATTAACTTGTTTTCTTACTTTCTAATATACTGTTATTCTAGGACGAATTAGGAGACCATACATGTGTGGGATTCACATGTCATCACACCTTTGAAGAATGACAGGCTACCCAGTGGTCGACCTCGAATCATGTACATGTTCCCAGAACTCTACACAAGTGGTGACCACATTTCCCCAGTGGACAGAGCTCATGTACACTTGTGTCAGAGTAACTGCACATTTCGACCAGCAGTGCCATGTGACACAGACATCTACAACATTTTGATGTTGCAGATCTTCCAGCTGATGCTTATCAAGCATTGGATTTGTAACTGCATTTGAGGAGCCAGATAAGATCTGGCCTCTAATTTGAGATGAAACTACATTTGTTTCCATCTAAACTGAACACGTGATCAGACAATTCTTCTGCAGTCCACCATGCTTTATTCACCAAACATTGTCAGTTGGTATGTTTTCCCAGGAACTACGTAGAAGCTTTAGTTTGAATTTTGGATTATTTCTCCTTTGATCTGTCACTATGTGCACACTGACTGTTAAAGACATTAAGAACATTTGCAGTGATATTGTGCACACAGTTTTTTAAAGTTTTTGACTGTTATAGATAACTTCTTTCTTTGTTCTTGTGTGGATTTAGGTTGTCTCAGCTGCTTCTGTCTCTTCAGGTAATGAAGCACAGGCTTTATTGAATCAATCTGGGATTACCTGGTCATTTTCAAATAACAGGGTATTAGCTCTTCTCAGTAATTTTTGCTGGAATTGCAGACGTAAATTTATTGTACAGCATATAAGAGTATTGTCATGGATGTTTTTCTCTGTCTTCACATCAGTCATGAACAGGAAGCAAACAAAACCACAACAAATAAAAACAACATGGCAGGACATGAAAGAGGAATTACATTTTTATTTAACAATGTGCTCTTGACAGTTACTGTCTGTATGTTAACCATATGAGGCTTCAGCAAAAACAGCCATGGGTACCCATTTGAAATGATACTGTATGTGCATTGAACAGGTACTATTTTGTAATCTTTTGTATTTATGACTTCTTTCTTAACAATTGCATAAAACATGCACATGATAATATGAAAATGAAAAGGGATGTTCACCTAGAGCAGACTTTTCTGACATATCAAAATGATTAAACTTAAACTCTGGACCTAAACAAAATGTAAAACTCAGTGTGTTGACAAATATTACAGTGAAATCATTAACAATAATAAAATAACAGAACCGAAGCAAAAAATGCCAAAACAGTTTTCAGTTTAAAGTGTAATCAAGCAATTAATCATCAGATTATGCATCTGATTTTATCTCCTCTCCTTGTGGAACAATTTTTTCTTAGTTGTAATACATGAATCAACAAATAAAGTTTTTTTTAATGCAAATCTGTAGAAACAGTTTGTTTCAGACAAATGACATAACAATGTCAATAGAAGAGGAAGATGCCTTACATTCACAATATTTACACAATATTGTCCTAACTCCTCATCTGTCATAACATCTATGACATTGATGTCGATCTGTAATAAGCAAGGCACAGGTAAAAAATGTTTGAAAAGTTGCATTAATGTAGCAGGTAGAGAAAGCTAGCATCATTAGGCTAGACATGTATTGCTTACTTTATATCACTAAAGATAACATTTATCTTTACCTTATCATCTTTTAGTTGACTGATGACACTATCAGGGATATTTCACGTTTTCAGGAAAGACCCAAGAAACCTTTATAAGTGTATGATATGGGACATTTAAATGGTACAAAAATAAGTAGTTGACTACCCGATCCAAAAAAAAGAGATATCAATTTTCAGTAATCTAGTAATAGTTAACAACTTAGATTTACAGCTATTCTGCAGTAATGGACTTAAATAAAGTGTGGAAAGTTGATCCAACCAAGTTTTTCTGGTTAATTAACCCCGTCTGTATATCAGCATGGATGAAGCCTGATGTCTGGGACTTTTCTAGGACTAGAGCTCTAGAGCTAAGCAGAACCCCATGATCTAGACCTAGTTAGTCAGGAGTTCATCCTACAGCAACATGATCCACATCAGACCTCTAGGCTGTCACATCATCTGTCAGCTCAGACTTTAAACTATGCAAATTTTAATAAAAACTGAAAAGTCAAGGTGTTCTAAACCTTTGACTGGTGATGTACAGAATGCTTTTTCTTAAAGAATCTTAATAATTCCTCAACCACTGCCCTGAACATTTGTACTGATAGCAAACTAATGTACAGAGAAAGTTAGCTTGTTAGCTACCTGTGGCTATTTAGCCTAACCAGAAACCTGATTCTGGATCTACTCCAGCACAGTATTTTTCATGCCTTCACATTAAATAACTTCAGAATGAACATTATCATGCCCTAAGTTTAGTAAAAACACACACACACACACACACACACACACACACACACACACACACACACACACACACACACACACACACACACACACACACACACACACACACACACACACCTCAGCTGCCATTTTTATGAGCAACTTCGAAAATCTTCTAAAATTCAACCGAAGACATAAAATTGAACATAAATACAGTGCTTTAAACACCGAGCATTTTTATTATTACTATACTTGCCTTGGTTCATAACATGCTAAGCCATCAATTCTCTCCTCTGAATGATAACAACAGTCTCAGCTTTCATATGTTCCTAAATCGGACACCGTCTTATATTACAAAACAAAATTGATGTCTCCAAGCTTGAGGGAATGAGCTGAACTCAGACTCTCTGTTTTATTTTTGTTGTTGAGAATGCAGGAAAGCAGATATAAAAAACAGAATATATAGAAAGCCCCGAGGGGGGATTTGATCCCCAGGCTGCAGGGAAACGCAAGCTTTCAGAGTTACAGCAACAAAGCAGACGAGATGGAGAAATCATTCCACGTCTTGATGCCACCACTTTACCCCCTTTCCATTTCCCCGTCCCTTAGATTTCTTTCTATAGTCTTCACATGAGTATTTTTTAAAGGATATTGCTATAGGTTTCCTCCTGGGTGGGTTGTAGGTTAAATGTGCAGACACCAGACTCATAGTTTGTCTGTTGTTCAGTTTTCATTTTAAAGTCCCTATATGAGCTTGCTGCCTGGGTAGATGTTAGTGTCTTAAAAACTGAGAAAACATCAGCTTCACGAAATGTGATGGAATGTAGGTGTGAATTAAATTTATTTGTTTAATCCTATAAAGCCGTATGTATCATATATAATACATTAACTTTTAAGGCCTTTTTATCATCAGTACAATATTATTTTTCCTGAAAAAACTGACGTTTTCAGGACGACCACCATGCAAAATAAAGAGGTTGCAAACCAAAAAATGAGCTAAACTAACTGAAAGGTTGCTCTTCCACTTTGCCAGTTCCATTGGCAAACAATCTTTTGTTTTTACATGTTTTTGATTGTTAAAAAAATAAGTTGTGAGGACTCTAAGGTCTGATGTATCAGATATAATACAAATTGAAAAACTTACTTCCAAAATGATAATTGAATATTTTTTGTTTATGTCTGAAGGACCAATAAAGACTCCAGTTTCAAAGAATTGGAATTTTCTGTCAATTATTTCATGGTTCAGGCTTTACAGGGTTAATTGTGGGGCGACACAGTGGAGCAGTGGTTAGTCACAGCAAGAAGTTCGCAGGTTCAAGACCTTGGTCTGGGACTTTTCTGTGCAGAGTTTGCATGTTCTACATGGGTTCTCTCCAGGTTCCTCAGTCCAAAAGTATGCTGAGGTTAAGTGGAAACTATGGGTGTGATTGTGTGAGTGAATGGTGTGTGTGCCCCACAATTGGCTGATGACCACCTGGGGCTCCAGCAGACCCCTGCGACCCTAATGAAGAATAAGGGAGTATAGAGAATGAATGAATGTTTAATTGTGAATGCATAGAGTTTGCATTCAATATTGTTTTTTTTTTTTTATTATTTTTTCATATACCCAGTTATAGCCAAAAAGACATAGCTAAGAAAAAGAATCTCTATATGTAAATCTAAATGTTACTAATCTATTTTTTCCAATGACACAATAGTAGACAATTTAGATATAGATTTTAAGCAAATATCTTTGCTACCTATCATATGATGTCCTCAACTTCCGGCCCCTTTTTCCCAAGAATATAATTTATTCGCTCTACTGTAACAGTCAAAAAAAAAGAAACACTCTGTCATCCCAGTGAACAGGATGTACTGTAGGCTACCTTACAGTCTGGGATATGTCATGGCTCAGCCACAGATGGCGGTGGGCGAGGGTGCATCACGATGACTTGTATATGTGTTCAAAGTGTCAGAGCTACATTAAGAGGTCAAATCATATGCACTAACTATATTTAAAATGCAGTTTTAACTATTTCCAGTAGAACAGTCTAATTCCCCATAGTATGAGCGGATTTGAACTTTTTTGTGTGTCTATCATGTGGTAAATATAGAGATTTAGTTGTGTATAAGAACATATGAGAATGCATTTTATTACAAACATTATTTTATCAAATAATATATAAACATTATAAATGATACATAATGATAAGTCAAGTAACCGCTTTTAGTCTATTCCTAAAGGCGTATATCTGACTACTCAGAGGTAGAGCGAGTTGTCTACTAATTTAATTAATATTTAATTCCCTCCAGTCCACACGTTGTAATGTCCTTGGGCAAGATAGTGAATCCCCGAAATGCTCAGGGGGCTGCTAACAGTGAGTGAATGTGTGTGTGAATGAGCCTTTTGGATTAGCACCTTGTGTGAGACTCTGCTATCAGTGGGTGACTGGGTGAACCAATTTAATTCAATTTATCCTCCTTGCAGGTAAAAACAAATAACGCCATGTTCCTCTCTGAATTGTAATCTGTCCTCCTAAAATATCAAACTCGATTACAGAAAACACATTATTCCGTGTCATAGCTGTCTTTTCTAAAAAGAACACAACGCTGAGACATTCATGACAGCTGAGAGATAAAGAGATTTTAATCTGAGCAAAAACTGCTGTGTGTTTTCTTTGCTTTCAGTCTAATAGAAGATCAAGTATGGTCAAAAGGGCCTGAATGTTCTCCGATCAAAACTCTATGTATGGATGAAGATAGGAGGCCATGATGGTTTATAACTTGGATAAATTAAGAATATTTTGGTTAATAATCACAGGCAATTCATTATCTGGAAGGTAATGGAGCATGACTGGACATTTCTATTGATCACTTTTTATTAGAATATTTATAATATAATATATTTAGACTTGTTTTATAAATTTTGTTTGTTACTGTACATTTTAGGGTTGTATGTTTCTATCTATGGTTGTTTCATAATGTATTAAACTGTGTTTGTGCTTTATTCCCATAGCTATTTCAAATGTGTATAAAATGTTGTATCGAATACCAATAAAAATGTACTATTGATGTTATAAGAATACATAACGCTAGCATGCAGCTAAAAGTTACAGTATGAACAGTAAAATGAAAGGAATGCAAAGCACAATCAATGACAAAAACTTAAAATAAGCATAAATTAATGAGCGAAAGTATAAATACAACCAGCTAATACCTTAAAATGCTGTTGTACCTTCTAATTCAGCCTAATGTAAAGGAGTTTCAAGATAAGCTAGTTGCTAATGCTAATGCTAAGAGCCAACCTGCCTTAGCTTAGTCTCACTTAATCTGGTCAGTTGATATATTTTAGTAAATAAATGCATTTGAGTAACTTGAAGATTTGTAGCCTACCTAAGAATATCAGCTAATCAAAGAAGCTTCAGGCATTTGATTTGTCAATGGCTTTGTGTGGTTGCAATTAAGGGATCGTTAATTAGCCCCCTATATCTTGAGAGAAAGGTGTAGTCTATTTTTTTTTTTTATTTTTTATTGATTTATTCTGTATTGGTCTTTATATTTGTGGTGAAAGTTCTAAGTGAAGGGAGAAGGATTTAGTTTTTTTTTTTTATTTAAAGAAATAGTCCATTTATGGCATAAGTATATTGTTTTAGTAAATTATAATTTTTAGTTCAATAAGTGAAATGAAGCCATAAAGTTAGATATTTTAATTTTCTTAGTCAGCAACTGCAAGTGTACCGTAACATAGTTGATCGTAAATTTGGATGCTGTTTATAAAGCCACTACTACTCAATGATGTGAATTTCAGAAAGGAATATTGTACTTTTATTTATCAGTGATAGTTGGTAGCTAGTTTGCGGACTAAGTTAAATATAGAACGTTTAATCAGTTTATAAAATATGATGCACTATTAAAACACCCAACAGTATAAAAAGTAGTATAAAATTAACTCTACAGCTGTGCTGAAGCAGCTAAAATGGCCAATGCACTAATAAAATATGTGATAATATAACTGTTAAATGGGCCATTCTGCTGCATTATGATACTTTAAATTTGATACTTTAAGTACATTTTAATTGCACTTTGATTATGTTTTTAAAGCTGGACTTTTACTTTTAATACTTCCCCCACATATTCAGCAATTAGAAATGTAAATAAATAAATAAATATACTCTATGTTTTTAAAAGCTTTTTTGTCACCTCAGTTATATGGCCTGACTAAATAATCAGTCTTTAATTAAAAGCTTCTTAATTATGATTTATTCAAATTGAATTAATTTTTGAAATTGCACCTGTTATTTGGCCCATTCTCCAGCAATGTGGAATGTTTAAAGATGATAACATGTGAAACTGAATCACTGCACTTATTAAGAAGTTGAAGCAGCATTTCTGGACCAGCAGATGGCACTTTAACTCCATTTTTTAACTCATGTGTCCATGTCTTCTTTGCTTTTTGTCTTCTGTTCAGAAAAACGTACATAGTATCCTTACTTATGCTGGAGAGGCCTCAAACTGGTGCAGTCTGCAAAAAGTAATTTATTGTAATAATACCTAGTACTTCCTAGTTTAAATCCTGGGTGTTGCGGTATGGGACTGCAGATTTGAATCCAATGACTGGACAACCCCCTGTTATAAATGCATATTATTATAAAATATCAGTTGGCCTTGTACTTTACACGACTGAATGTTGCAGTCATCACTTTCCCATCTTATCAATTAATGAAATAACGCAGAAATGATGCATGGAGCAGTAAATCTTTCTCTGACAGTCATTCGGTCAGACAGGTGCAGAACGTCTGCATGAATACAGTTTGAGTGCATAAAGTATGTCAACCACAGATTGCTGCTGATGGAAGCCCATTCATTTCTAATGAGGGAATCCTGTCCCAATGTGCCAAGGTGTTGCTCTGGATCATTCACACACAAAGTAAAATAAACGCATAAATGTCAGATTAGTCCTCTCAGTGATTCCTTACAGGTCTGCAGCTGTGTTGCGATAAGGCAGCAAGACCAGGCAAATTAGGATGTAACCAGGTATTGTGAGTCATCAGCAAAGCCCGGCATAAAAACCTGACTCAGAGAGAGAGGGGGGAGAGAGAGAGGGAGAGCGGTGCATGGGAGGAGGCAAAAGGGAAGAAAGGGTGGAAGGAGGGTTGAGAGGAAAGCAGGGGAGAAGGGGAACTGAAAGAAGAAAACAGATGGAGAGATAGAAATTGTCACAGAGGGACGAGTTAAATGACATTAATGATGCGTCGGTGTGAAGTGGCTGTGAATCTCAACAGTCATCCCCTCTCTCTCTGCTTGTTACCATGGTTGCTGCTGCTGACATTCAGAACATTCAGATCGCAGAGCACAGATAATGAAGTCAGGTGTGTGTGTGTGTGTGTGTGTGTGTGTGTGTGTGTGTGTGTGTGTGTGGAGGAGAGGAGTGAGAAGTAGAGGAGAGGACTTCACTCTGTACCTGGACTATATCGCTCCATATACCTACATACATGTGACTGTAAGAGCATTAGGCATGTGCCTGTTCCAGTGGATTCTGTGACCTATTATATAAAGGAGAGTAAGATCTCAACACACAAGCAAGGCTCGCAGAGGTAAATACTAATAAGTAGAGCGATGAATTGATTGACATAAGAATTAATGTCAGTTACCTTGGCAACCGCTGGCTGTGAAATAAGATAAAAAGAAAGCAAGGGATGAGAGAAAAGAGGGAGAGGGAGAGAGAGCTGGAAGGTACCACTTGCATAGAAGAAAACCTAATCCAACACAGTAAAGATGAACAGCAGGTAGGATCATCTGATGGGTAGGATTCAGTAACAAAGAGATTCTCTGCACATTTTGCTTCATGTTTGGTGATAACAACATCCGAAAACATGTAATCTGCTTTCTTGGCCTTCAGTCCACTCTAAGTCAGCAAATAATGATATTGATTTGGGCAGCTATAGCAGCAGCACAGGAAAATGCTTTTTGCTGTTGTTATGGGTAACTGTAGAATTCATGAGCTGCCATAGAAGAGCTATTTCATGTCTGTTTGCTTTTCTGAAAGAAACATATCTATTAGAACTGCTGTATACAGAGTTTGACTAGCAAAACAGGATGAAACATTGTATAAGTTAGTGCATTTATACACAATTCATTGAAACAATTCATTAGCTGTCGTGCAAATGAGAAAATTTGTTAGGTGATGTAGAAGATTAAAGAAACCTGGTTTTCCCGAGTAGATTTCTCCTGGAGAATGTGGTTACTTGCCACACCACATACACATAAATGATTTTCTAATCAGCCTTTTACAGAAACCATTCATTACCAACTGGGGAAAGGCATGTCCTTTAACTTAACTTTAACTGTAGACGGGACCAACCCATTACATTTAAGGCAGATCCCACTCATGAAATTTGCACAATAATTGTTTTAGCAGCTCCTTTTCAACCGCAGCAGAGTTGCCAAGCACCAAATAAAATATAACATCACACACTGTAGATTTAGCCTTCAAATTTTTGATTTTTAAAACTTTTTTTTTAAGCAAAGACATCAATCTGACTCCCACAGCTTCTACTCTACCTGAATAATTTAAACATCAGAATGTAGACAATGCTTTCCCCTCTCCACCCAATAAGGTTTACTTTTTTATGAATCCCCCAACAGTGCAGAAAATGCTGGCTAACTGTCCCATTGACGGCCATGTTAACTCACCTCTGAAGCTGGGTCTCTAACAGAGATTAGAATGATTTATGAAGGATCACAGCTCCTTTATTTTAAATTGCTCATAGGAAAAATATGTTTTGGGAGTAGCTACTACTTTAAAAGATATTGGGACTTTGGACTTGATTTTCACATCGTTATAAGCATCAGAGTAACATTCAGTTCAAGGTTCCCACCCATTTCCATAGCAACCTTGGCGAGGGCAGGGGCTCTTCCTGTGCCCTTCTAGTTTTCGGAATGGAATTGGTTGCAGGTCATTTAAAGACAAAACTTGTAATTTCCCCCTTTCTCTAAGATCAATCACCTCTTTCCACCGCATCAGGACATCTTTATTTTGTCATCTTAAATCAACATGTTCATGTTTTTAATTTGTGTGTACTGACAAACTTATGTATGTTATAAATTATTTAATGGCATACTTCCTCAGCTTCCTCAGTTGATGAAAATATGTTATGATTAGCATCAGGGTCATTCTATCTAATTTCCTTGTACATCACAGTTTTGCGATGTAGGTAAAAGAGCTGTATGTATCTGTGTATTTATATTTGTGTATGTTTTTTGTAACTCACATCTGAATCTATAGGACCCCTCGAAATGAGATGCTGCATCTCAAGGGGTCGTCTGACAATAAATTTACATGCAAATTTCACTGGAGAAGGATCAGATTTAAATTAAATAAAGTGTGTAGGATGCTGTGGCAACTTCATTACGTAATACTGTATTTCTACAACAAATGTTAACGGAATGTTTAGAGACTGCAGAGAAAAAAACACTACATATGAAAATGAATTGATTGTGTGTGTGTGTGTGTGTGTGATAATGGTAGGTCAAGAGAATATGGCCCCTGCACCATGTCATTATGACCCTTTCACCCTGTCTCTGGATCCCTTTAGGTGCTTTGAAAGGCCCCATTACACAATTATTTCTTCACCATCTACTTATCTAGATGGCCGTGAGTTCTGCCTGTGCATTTTCGCATTTCTACTCCTTATTTCTCACTCCACCTGTAGGTCTCCTTCCCTTTTTCCTGAGCTCATCTCTCTCTATTTTCCCCTTCCTCATCAAAACCTTTAAAGCCATTCCTGCACCAATTTTCTCTACTTTTCTTCACTCGCCTCCTCGATCACTGGTCCTAACTTTGTTCATTTTTTTCTCCTCCACTTTCTGTTCCTTCCCCTTACACACTGAGAGTACTAGGTGCTCTTTCTGTTCATTCAGCTACTCCCAAAAGGGTCACAACATCTTCCTACTGATTGTTAAACTCCTGTACGTGTGTGTGTGTCTGTGTGTGTTTGTGTGTAGCAGGATAAATGAATTGGTTTTATTGGTTAACACCTGAAATATTTTATGTTATATGATCATGCATAGAATAAATATTCATCAGACAATTTGTCATATTCCGATTAAGAGTTTGATTTTAGTCAATTTAACCTTTTTTTTTAAAGAAAATTTTAGTTGTTTTCTTAAAAAAAGACCAAATTGACTTGAATCAGGAAAAGAAAATTGAAATAGGCTAAATTGTCTGACAATGGAATAAAATAATTCTAGCCAAAATTGGAGTAATTGTCCCAAATTCAAGATATTTTTACTTAATTTTCTACTCAAAATTAAATAGATAAATTAAAATATCTAATCTTATTCCTCTCATATTCCTAGAATATGGAGAAGACAAACTCCTCATGGAAAGAGGTAACTTTATTTAAATTATTATAATTTTCAACCCTGACATGTTTTTCTTTGGGCTTAAATGGGTTAAGATTTCATTTTTTTGCAGTTTGGGGACCCAAGAAAGTGCAGTGTTGAATTTAGTGCAATTTGATCCAGACAAATATATCCGAATAAGCCGCGTCCGTTTGCATCTAGATATCCAAATATCCATGAAATAAGATGATTTCACTACACAGGGCCATAGCATATTCATCTCAATCCCTCTGCCTGTGGGTTCATTCTTTAGTATTGATTTGTCACTTTCTCTGCGGAGTGGATTCCAGAGGCTGCAGTGTACCCAGGCCTGCTGGGCCGTCACAAAACCCCTGCGTTCAAATATAGTTTTGGACAGGATGGGTGCCATCAATTACACTAATGCCACTAAGCAAAAGTTGGTTCCATTCCTATTCAGCCCACTGTGTGTTCAGCCAATGGCATCTGGCACATTACACACCCAGCTGTGTGTGTGTATGTGTGTGTGTGTGTGTGTGTCTGTGTGTGTGTGTGTGTGTGTGTGTGTGTGTGTGTATGCTTAGGCAGAAAACCAAGTTGCCTCATTTACTCACACACCGTCTTATTGGTAAAGGATGTAATGACTTAGGTGTGGGTGTGTGGGCGTGAATACAGATCGTGGCTGGTTTTGTAGGGTCATAAAATGTTTGTTATGACTTTTACACTCAAGTGACTTTTATTTCATAGTCCTGTCCTGCAACATAAACCGGCTTCATAACACCAGAAGGGTATTTTCATGTGTCCACAACACCAGTCTCTGTTCAGCTTCAGCAAATACTTACAATGATGGAGTCCTGACTCAATTAAATCAAGCAATTAATCAAACCAGTGAGTGGTAGTTGAAATCGCACTAAATGCATTTTATCACTACAGTGTATTTCTGTAAGTATACTCTGTCCTCGCTTAGCTGCTCTCCAAGCTACTTACTACCATAAAAAGCTCTTCTGAAACATAAGAGCTGTACCTTATAGCTTAGCAATAGTCATAAAATAATTTTTATATGCATTGACAGCGTTTACATCCAGCACCTCCAGCTTTCCGAGGCAGCAACAGCCTTCGCCTTCGCTGTCCTAACAGTTCTCTATCACTCATTCATATTCATGTATATTCATTATTCATTAAAACCGCTTGTTTGTGTTTTGTAAGACAGGCCCCGGTTCTTGTGGGAAATAAAGAAAAACTTTCACGCTTCGCGAACACACGAAATCTCCACACCGGGTTTGAAAGTCCGCTGAGACATGCGAGAGGAGAAAACTGAGTTACAGTCAACTCAGGGGAGAGCCATTGACTCACTCGCTCGCTCATTAGTGATCGAGCTCAAAAAGATTATCCTCTAGTCACCGTTTCAGAGGAAATTCACACTTCCCGAAACAGGCCAAAAGTCCAGTTCCCGGCAGACGCTGATTAGTCCTGTCAGGTTGTGTTGGTGGGTAAACAGCTCAGTGAGTCGTGAGATGTGCTCCTCCCAAAAACTGTGAGTAATGGCAACATGAGCACGCCACAACACACATACACTCGATTTGAACATAAAGGAATTGTCAGTGAGTCCTATCCTCCATTTTCCTCTTTACTCGTCTCCTTGCCCTCCCTTTCCTTACATTGTTCCCCCTATATGCACTTACAGTAATGACTTTGCACTAATTATATGGATAACACTATATTTGATGGTGAGCTACTTACCCAAGGTATGTGCCAGAATTGCTTCAAAAACTCACCGAAGTGATAAGCAGAAGAAAAAAATAATCTACTAATTAATAAACCTCAGCTAGTATTCTGCACCAGTTAATCCCATCTCATTATGTTGCCTGCAAATTTGAATAAGATAGATATCCTTTTAATACATTTTATTGTAAGGTATATTACCTAATTGAAAAGACACTATATTAATCATAATAATGCTTGGAGGAATGGGGAAAAAATATAGTGACACATTTACACACAACTTTGGCCTCACAGACCTCAGAGTTTATCTAAATTTAACAAGCAATGTTTGGGAAAGATAAACACCAGAAGACAATTTTCTCCAGCTTTCTCCCAGTTTAACTGCTTTATATGAGTGAAATATAATCTGATAGATGGGGTTTGAACAGCATGTATTCATGTTGTTTGTGGTTGCACAGTCAATTTGATGGTGTGGTTTATGGAATTATGAATTAATTCCTGACTCTGTTTTGGTTTTATTTGAGTTGATACTCAACAAATTCATTTTGAGTAAAACATAATAACTATGTTCAAGTAAACACATCCTGGTTTCAGCTTTAATTCACTGCAGAGTTTCTAGCCGTACGTAGGGAGATAGACTGCAATATCTACGATTTCAATGAAATCTTATGGAGGCATTCATGGTGATTGTGGTCTGTAGACAGACTTTGGAGCAGAGTCTTGCATCAGTTTGGGTCCCAAATGGATGACCTGCAAAAACAGTCCACACATTTACCGTACATGACCAGTTAAGTCAAATTTTGGTAATAGCTTGATTAGTCTTTATACTCAGACTACTGCCTTTGTCTCAGTCTACATGTATGGGTGGTAGAGTGATTTGTTTATGAAGTCATGTCGCCTTCACTATAATAGGTGGTGATATAGACTCTTAGCTTCTGTCGTTACCGGTTTATCGATTTTGACAAGAAAAGTCAAAAGACCAGTAAACTATCAAGTATAAACTGGAATGATGGGCAACACATGCTTTCTGTACGGTCTACATACCAAGTTTCTTCTGGTTTGAGTTCTTCTGTTACGTTTTACACAGACCTCTAACACATTCGCAGATCACCTTGTCCAGCTTCATTCCAAATGGGCCGGGAATAGCTGAATTTCAATTGTATTATCTCATGCGTTAGTCCAACTTTTCAAGTTTGATGACAGTCAAGCTAACAGATTAACATGTACTTTCAATCCAGTTTTACTAACACAGTGATTTGTTTTCTTAGGTGTCCTGTAAATGTAGTAAATGACTCTCAGGGTTGTCCTTGTTCTTAATTTTACTAGCAGTTTTAGTTCTGCTGTTGGTGTCACTTCCATGTTTCAGTAGTTTTCTAAATGCTCCAGACACAGCACAGAACTCTTCATTTCACAACTGTAATTTGGCGATACATTTGCAACATTGGTTCAGCTCTTTGCCTATAACTTTTTTTCAAAGCAGCCATTTTGACATGAATTAGTAGGTAAACAGCTGTTACTAAAGACATCCATGAAGGTTCAGTTCTGTTTTTGTATAGAGTCTTAATTAACCCTGTAAAGCCTGAACCATGAAATAATTGACAAAAAATTCAAATTCTTTGAAACTGGAGTCTTTCTTGGTCCTTCAGACATAAACAAAAACAAATTTTCAATTATTTGGAAGTATGTTTTTCACATTTTTTTTTTTTTAACAAACAAAAACATGTAAAACACAAGGTTGTTTGCCAATGGAACTGGCAAGGTGGAAGAGCAACCTTTCAGTTGGTTTGGCTTTTTGGTTTGCAACCTCTTTATTTTGCATGGCGGTTGTCCTGAAAACAGTTTCTCTCCTTGTTCAGATAAAGATGGACTTTGCATTTCTCAGAGTAGACACAGGTGAAGTGGGGTTATCCTTACAATACATGTATTTGATTGTATATGTCAGGATTTTCAGGAATAAAAATATAGTACTGATGATAGAAAGGCCTTAAAAGTTCATGTTTTATATATGATACATATGGCTTTATAGGGTTAATATGTCACTCTAACTACACTTTTTTTTCCCCCAACTACACTGCCAAATACCATGTCAGCACATTATAATGTCGCATTTCTTCAAAGAAAAATTTGCTCTTGGTTTTACAGAGGTTGAAAAAACAGGTACCAGGTGTCGGTGTGTGTGTGTGTGTTTTCATAAATTTTATCCTAAATCCAGTATGATAATAACTTAGGTCTTTCTGATAAAACTCAAAGAACGTACACACACTACACACATAAAGAACCACACACTTGGCAGATCCCTGTGCCACCAGCTGCTTCCTCAGTCATACAAGTCATGATGATACATACATTTTAGCTCCACATTTGTAAATCATCTAATTATTTTCTCATTGTTGACAGAAAATCTCTTTTGTTGAAACACCAGACAGAGATTTCAAGCATGTCAAATATTGACAGTAAAACAGAAAGATGAGAGCATTGTGTGCATGTGTCTCTGGCTGCGTGTGTTTGTGAGAGTGAGTGAGGAGAAGAAGAAAGACGGGCATCAAACTCATTTTAGTTCATTGAGCCACATACAGACCAATTTAAATTCCTATGGATCAGACCAGAAAATCTGATCCATAATAACCTCCTGTATAAAAAATAACACCTCCAAATGTCTCATTTTCATTTCATGTAAAGAGGTAAAACTACTAATCTGAATACTATCACATGAGCAATCCATTTACAAAATAGGTGAGGAACAGCCTAGGATGTCTTCATAAAACGAATACAATTTCAAAAAAATACATATTCATTTAAAAAAATATATTAGATTTATTTACATATTATCTTCTTTGAGCACCAAGGTTTCAGATTTCTGTGAATAAATAGAAACTGGTCTATTTTTTCTTAGAAAATCCAATACTCTGGATCCACTTATTTCATCCAGTGGGTCAGATTGGACCCTTTTGGTGGGCCGGTTCTGGCCCACGGGCCGCATGTTTGATACCCATGCTCTAGATGGTGATACATCTCTTAAAGGACACTTTAGCATACAGGGTGATGAATAACACAGAGCACACAGCATTATTTCACAAGTTAAAGCTTGCAGACTGGACCGGGCGAAACCAGTTACACAAATGGTTAAAGTGATGACCTTCAGTAGGTGAAGAGCAGACATTAATCTGCTCTGAAGTGAGGACGGATGCCTCTTAAAGCGTCTATATGTAACTATAAGGATTTCCTTCTTATTAGTGACACCCGTGTCCATTAGGCAGCTGTGGTTGCAGCACCATGTTGCTTCAGTCTTTTTTCACATATCACCCTTCTCATAACAACATAAAAGAACTCTATAATGGTGTTTTTCACTGTGCTATGATTTCATCTTACTTGGCAAGGGCATGTGTCTTCAACAATTTAAAGCATACAGCAAAATGATCTGCATATTATTTTTATTTTATTTATTTATTATGTTTATTTATCTTTATTATATTATATTATTTATTTTATCTCAATTTTTTTAATTTTTATTTTATTTTATACTATTAATACTTACAGACGTTTTAATGTTTTTTCTTGTGTTTGGTGTTGCTGTTTACTGTTGATTTGAACTTTTGTAAAGTGTCCTTGAGTGACCTGAAAGGCGCTTCTTAAATAAAATTTATTATTATTATTATTATTATTATATTAGTTTTCTGGGGTTAGCACTGTTGCCTCACAGCAAGAAGGTCGCATCCAATACTTTACTTGAGACAAATGGTCTAATCATGTAACAATGGAGATGCCCTGTGTTTCTATGTTTTTTGGATGTGGGCATTGTAGCTTTTACAATGCCCACATCCCAAGATGCCCAAGAGTTTTATTAATGGTAAGTAATATAATTGTAAATTGTATAAGTGTACACATTTTTAGCTAAATTATGCTTCATAGGTCAGGATGCTCTCCTGTAGGGGAAGTGGCACGGCATCTATATATGACACCAACATTGACAATAAAGATATTTTTCTATGGCGCAAATTGAAAATACAGTTTGTGCTGGAAGTAGTCATATCCCCATTAGATTTAAAGAGCTTGGAACATGGACAGAGGAACACTCTGCTCTGATTCCTTCTGCAAATCAACTCAAAGTGAGGAGCATCATGAATCCTTAACTTTCTGTCCCAAAGTCCTGCTTAGCTTGTGAATAGAGCGTGTGTGTGTGTGTGTGTGTGTGTGTTGGCACTGGCAAAGCACTGTCCCAGTAGAGTTGCTGAAGATTTTTCGACTTGGCTCATTGATTCTAATTATAATTTCACTTTTTGTTGCTGCGCACATAAAATGATTTGTAGTCCAATGGCTTTGATACCGGGCATCTGCTCTGAGAGTTGATTAACTCCATTGTTTTTGTCAAATTCTACATTCAAGTGGACCAAAGAGATCACTTATGAAACCAACAGTAAAAATAAATAAATAAAAATCAAAGTCATCAAAGTTACAGTCCGAAAATGTTTTGTCGTTTGACTACAAAACTAAAATCTATGCGACCATTATAAATACAGTTTAGTGGATATTGTGCCATCTTAGCTGGTTCTGAATTGGAGACTGTCTTATAATTACCAAATTATCTCCACTTGTTAAGTAACTTGCCCTAAACTGTTCGACTAAAAAGATAAACGAAGATGAAGGGTTTTAATGATTGAGACTAATAAATATTTTGTAAATTATACATTTTTTAAAGGAACAGTGCAGTCTGGTTTGATGAGTGTGAGATATGTTTACCTTCAAATGGAAGTAGAAATCTTCTTTGCTTTAACTTATCACTATGACGTAAATGTTGATTGAACAGTGTAATGGCTGTAGAATAATGTCACTCCCCCTGATGCAAACTCCTGCTGTTTGTGAATCAATAACAATCTCAAACTACAGTATATTATTACTCTGCAGTGTGTGTCATTAAAACAGCTCTTGTTTGTTACCAAATTCAGTATAAAATTGTGACTTTACCTCTTTGACATGTTTCTTTTTTCTGTGTTTTTCCAAAGTGCTGTTGATTATTTCTTCACAGAGCTAAGCTCTGACGGAAAATGAAAAGTGATCCATTTATTTTCTTTGTGACATTAAAACAGTATAGTTGTCTTTAATGTACCACATGCACACAAACCAGAACAGTACTATAAGGCTTGATGAACACTGCTCTCCCCAGTAGTCTTTCATTAGATGAAGCACCCAGTAGAGGAGCACCCGTTTGTGTATCCGAACGTATATATCTGGCTGTTTGAAGGGTTCCGGGTAATTACTGCTTCCCTTTGCTCTCGCTCTCATGACACTTCACTGAAACACACTTCACTGGAAACAGAGTTTTCAAATGACTGTGTGTGTGTGTGTGTGTGTGTGGCTCTACTGTGAGAGTACGACTGAAAAACAATAGCAGAGGTTGACTCCTGTGTGTGTGTGTGTAGTTGGCTAGGGGAGGGCCGACTGGTGTGCAATGTAGCACTTAGTGTTGATAAGGCAGAGCCAAAGCTTTGCTCTTGAGATTTGTGGCTCCAGGGCAAAGTGTTCGACTGGCACAGACTGTGACTTAAAACCAGCAGCTGGCTCGCTGCATCACAACACAAAACAGGTTCCATTGTGCCTCGTGTGTTATTTATTTGCTTTACATTCAAAGAAAAGCTTAAGGCATTGTCAAACCACACAATGTTTATTTTTGCTAGGATGCTGGAGGTAGCAAATGTCTGCATGTACAACATTGTGTCTGTGTGCATTATATTTTAATTTTCAAAAGAAAAGAAAAGCTACAAGAAAAAATACTTTTCAAAAACCCATTGTTTGATCAAACACTCGACCCCTGTTGACTTGAAAGGTAACTCTGGAAAGTTTATGTCTTGGATTAAGTAAAGAAACAACTGTTAATACTCTCATTTAGTCAGATTAGAGCCAGGGGGAAGTAGAAGATTAGCAGGGGAGTCAAAATCAATTTCGTTCACATAAAGCACAATTTGATCTCACAATCATCAAGGTAAATTTCTTTTATTAAATATTTTGTTCCATCTGCCAGTTTGATTTTCTATACAGCAAGATTTAACTCCTTAGGAGTATCTCTAAACCAGAGATATTCAAATCCAAGCCCTAGAGGTCCACTGCACCCTTACTATATCAAAGATCCAGTAGGGGGGCATTAATAATGCTATTTCTGAATAAAACCCTATAACTATGTAAATGAACAGCATTTCTATTAATGGGTTTGAATTTGAAATGCTAACCCCATAGAACCACTGCAGTCACCCTGTTCTTTGTGCTTGCTGCTGCAATCGTTGGATGTAATGAATAAATAAAGGTAGAAATGCAGAAGAGGAAAATGAAAGTACAAGAGCATCTGTTTCCACAGTGAATCATCCGTTGAATGTTTGATGGATGGTTCTTAGAACATAACCACCGTGAAGCTTCAAAATTCAAACAAGTTTGGAGAAAGGGCATCGAGGCAGTTCGATACATGTCATAACCCTTTCAGTGTTGGTTCGTCCATTTAAAACAATAGGCCTACTTTATATAAAATGCACACATCATATGCTTTCAGTGTATTTGGGCCTTGATGACTGAGACAGTAACACTTTAACGTACAGTCACTAAAAGACAATCTGATGCTCGTTCTTTACAAGGTGTGCATTTGTGCGAGGGTCACGATCAATGTCACCTCACAGAACGATCAATCTCGGCCCGACGTCACGTACAGCAGCCACGGTGCCAGCTGCAATAATACAGAAGCGAAGCCATTCATCAAACGGCCGAGTATCTGTGATCAGAATGGACGGGTAGACTGTGAAATCTAAAGCGCGCGCTGTGAAAACTTTCGCCTCCCGTTCTTTCCCCTCCATCGCGCCTGTGCTCAGATTAGGTTTGATCCATCTGAAAGTTGGAAGCACAATCAGCGGCTCATCCGTGTGTGGGGAAGCGCCGAAGCACGGTGCAGAACTGCGGTAGGCTACATAACTTTGGGGGATTAAAAACCACAGAACAATCAGAGACTCATTTCCACCGTGGCTCATACTACAAGACAGGACAAGACACAACCACTGAAAAAATCTGTATGAGACAAACCAGAACACGGGACACTGGAGCAGCCAATTTATCACTCTGGAGAGCAGCATCCGGTTCTGTGCTTTCATTCCCTATTCGCTGTTTTTATAAAAAAAACAAAAAACAAAAAAACAACTCACTCTATAAAAGGCAGGAGAACCTAAGAAGTATAAGTACTAACAGCTGGTACTTACCATTCTGAGATTGATTATCTGGTCTCAAAAAAAACTGAATTGGGACATTAAATTTCCCATCAGCCTTTACCCAAGATTTGTTTTTAACTTTAAAAGAGCTACAGATAAATTATTCCGATCAAAACCTTTGGACAATCAAGTCTTCCAGCCCTTTCCCGGTCTCACAGAAGGTTTTAGATAGCAGATCAGTTCTTTTATTTCTGAGTTCCTCTGTTGGCCATGGCATCTTAGAAAGAAAACCTAGCACTGACTCAGATGGTGCTGTGAGTGCCCTTTTTTGACTATCCTCAATTTCATTCTCAAAAAATAAGTCAATGAATGTCGACTGTAGGCTCTCAGTGAGAGAGGTGTGAGCTTTCTTCTTATTCTCTTTAATGTACTCTGCCATTTCTCACCTGCTTGTTCTTGGACAGAATGAACCATTGAATAAACTTCATCCTTTGACAAATCCCCCCTTTCTTGCTCTTTACTTCATCTCATTTTTCCTTACTTCGATAGTTTCCCCCTTAACTTTTAATCGTCTGTCTTCACTTCATCTGTTTCTCCTTGAACCAACTAAACTAAACTTTTCCTTAACTAAAAGCATCAGAATAGAGTACTGTACAAAGCAGGGAATGCTCAAATCGATCAGCTAGAGATCAGCATTGGCTTAGAGAAGAGGAGAAATTAGCATGGATATAAATGACAGCAAACGCAGTAGAGACTTCACTACGCCAAAATGAGACAAGCAAAATTTGTATCAGTAAATTTCTCTGTAAAAAATGTTATATAAATGTTAATATTAACAGACATTTTGTATTGCGACACAGTCTATCAGCATCAGTCTTATGGCTGTCAGAGAATTGACAGTCATCAGACTGTAATGTATTGCAGCAGTGATATGAAAGCACTCAGGTTTGATACACACAGATAATGACAACGCAGAAGCACTAATGAAGCCAAATGGATGCTCACTGTGATGGATAGCTAAGCCTGGGTGATTTTCAAATCTTTTTCTCTCAAATCTTTCTCTCTCCCTTAGCATATGCTTAAAAAAATATGACATCTTATCAGGTGAAAATGTCTTTTAGTTGATATAATTGATTGAGTGGTGATTGAGTACAGAAACACTTGTAACAAGTGCTAAATAATGAATGGGGTTTGATGTTGTCACAGAGGACAAAGGACATTTCCTCTGACCCCAAACTCTGCTGTGTTAGCACTGCTGAGTGTGTGTTACAGTATGTGTGTGCTGGCAAAACTGGGGAGTTCAGTGAAAACTACATAGAAAATATCCTCATATAACATAAGAAAATAGTTACCAACTATAAGTTTTTCTGAACTGGGAAACTCAACATCATTAGCCAGTCGAAGAGGGAGTGAGTCAAGCTGTTATGACACATTATCAACAAAAAGTGAACATTAAATGCGTCAGAAAGGTCCACGTCCATGACACTGTTGCACTCATTCATTCCATTACTCATTCAGCTGAATAAAGATGGTAATGCTAACACTATTCACCTACAGTAGACTAATGACAAGCTTACACCAAACAACTGTTCAAGTGATTGGCTGTCACACACAAATTTTCCAATGCTGGGAGTCAATCATGAAATTGCAGCAGGCAGGAAGTCAAGCATTAGTAACATCACATTGTAGCTGTTAAAGTAAAAGTGAAACAATATAAAACAGCACATACAGATGTATGTACAGCTCTGAAAAAAAGAGGTGACTGCAAAATGATCATTTTTTTCTGATTTTACTACTTATAGGTATGTGTAACATTGCCTTCAAATTCCAAATAAAAATATTATCATTTAGAGCATTTGTTTACAAAAATGACAAATGGTCGAAATAACAAAAAAGACACAATGCTTTTAGACATCAAACAATGCAAAGAAACAAGATCAAATTCATTTTAAAACAACCTAATAGTAATGTTTATACTTGAGAAGAGCTCAGGAATCAATATTTGGTACAATAACCCTTATTTTTAATCACAGCTTTCATGCATCTTGGCATCCTCTCCGCTAATCTTTACCATTGTTCTTGAGTGACTTTATTCCACTCCTGGTACCTCTTTAAGCAGAATGAGGTGTGTGTAACAGATGATGTGTTGTGTTGTTCACCAATTATTTGATTCTGAACAAATTTCACTGCTGAGGACGGGCTGCAAACGTCCAGCGGCATTGGCTAAAAACAGCAGCATAAAGACACGAATGTTAGCATTTATTTACACATTCTTCATAAGCCAGACCCATATAATCATTGAAGAAATGCACCACAACCATTTTTTTTGTCACGTAAGTTCATGTCTAAATCTAGATACATATAACTTGAAATAAAGGAATGAATACACAAACAAAACAAAAACATAATTTTATCTTCAGACTGCCCAAATCATGACCTACATCTTACATTTCCAAAACCAAGAGAAAGAGGCCAGTGCTTTGTTCCCATAACTACCTGCGCTCTTAAAGGACCAGCTCAGTAATTTCTTACTACTTCACACAATGGCAAGTGGAAAAGAATAAACCTGTGCATGTGTTGGAATTCAACAGATGCTGGAATGGAATGACTGTAATACATGTAGAGATGATGATTTTAGAAAAAAAATGCAGTGGTCTTTTATTTTTTTTCCAGAGCTGTATTTGTCTGTTTCGCCTAAGCAGAGAAAAAGTGGTTCTCTACAATCCGTTGTAGATCCGTTGATAGTACAACAATCACTACAGTGTTAATACTTATACCTGTGAAGATGTCACAGATATAGTTAGCTTAAGTTAAAAGCACATCAGTTGGAGTGCTGTATTTTTCAGGTGTCCCTCTCTCCCATAATAGAAAGAAAAATGAAATCTTAACTTGTTGGATCCCTCATCAAAGATGGATGAAACAAGACTCACTGCGGAGGTTGAGAAACACACAGTGCTATATGACTCAAAATAAAACTACATAGACATTATAAAAAAGACAAAGCATGGGATTAGCTTCCCTCAGCTGTTGGTACATATGAACTTAATTTAACATATATTTAATTGATGGTGATTGACATTCTGTATTTCAGATAATTCAGATAATTATGATTAAATTAAACATGATATTGATGGCCATTATCAAAGGAAGACATGATGTAAAAAGACACTGTTGGCTGCAGCAGTGCCGCAGCAGAAATTGCAGCATGTGACAATACTGCAGGCGTGAGAGAAGCAGCAGTTCATTGATGCACATGCTGCGGAGGTACATGCATCCCTGTGTGGAGCGGCTGTAAGAGCATCAGTGGATGAGCTTAATGGGCTCAGAAGCTCTTTTACATGCTCAAGGACCGTTATATCTGAATCTTTTGGCATGAGATGTCACTTTCTGCCCGTTATCTGCTACAACTGCACTGACCATTTGATAACTGTTCCAGAAACCTCGCTGCCATTTCAAAAGCTGAGTCCCAGCGTGTCAGCTCGTCCTGATCAGTCTGTGATCTGGCAACTGTAATTGTGTCCCAGGGCTCAATTTTGAATTGCTGTGTTACTGCCATGAATGTAATCATCCGTTTTCCATCGGCTGTTTTACTTCTCAACCTAAACTGGTTTCAGAGGCTTTGAGCAGTTGCAATTTTGACACGAAGCTTTCATTTGTTTTTGCTGGTTATAAACCCAGCTGCCTGCCATCTGCTGTGCACACAAAATCTGATCAGTTAATGTTACCGTAATTACCTGTAATTTCAGGGAATATCCGTATATGTAGTTGTGTGAGTGAGAGTGCAAATGTAAAGTGCTGGTGGTATCAATTTATTCAATACTGAATTACAAAATTAAAAATTTTGCAAATTATTATAATTAGTATCATACACTACCGTTTTTTTTTGGAAAGAAAAGCACTGTTTTTTTCAATGAAGATAACTTTAAACTAATCAGAAATACACTCTATACATTGCTAATGTGGTAAATGACTATTCTAGCTGCAAATGCCTGTTTTTTGGTGCAATATCTACATAGGTGGATAGAGGCCCATTTCCAGCAACTATCACTCCAGTGTTCTACTGGTACAATGTGTTTGCTCATTGCGTCAGAAGGCTAATGGTGATTAGAAAACCCTTGTGCAATTGTGTTAGGTAGTAAATAATAGTGTGGCTTTTAATGGAAAACACAAAATTGTCTGGGTGACCCCAAACTTTTGAATGTAGTATCTGAAATTGAAGAAACCAGGTGGTGAAGTTTAATTAAACACACAAAGAAGTCATTTTATTAGGCTATGAAAGGTCTGGTAAAAGGTCACAAAAAATCGTGCGTAAAACTACATTTACATGCGCTATGATAGGTGTGGTGATATACATGCTTATTTTTATTCTATTCTGTTTTTGCTTTATTTTTTATACATTTTATTTGATTTAAATATCTTTATATAATACGTTTCCTTGTCTAATATTGTCTGAACAGAAGTGCCTCTTTCTTGGCTTGAGAGCAGTTACAGATAAATCTGCATAATGGACTCTTGCAAGATCTTTCAGACCTAAAGGCAATTCTAACCAAGAGGATGTACTACTGGTTGATCCATTCTTTCTCCCTGCATGAATGTTTCAATAGAAGGTGTCCTTATGTTTTCCAACCTTATGTGGAAAATGTTTCTTCTTTAACATGTGCTAAAAGAAAGAAAGAAAGTCCATGACTGAAGAATTCAACATGACACTTTACTCTTTTACACAATTCACTTACAACACCAACACAATGTTGCAGATTTTGTGTCATGGATAGTTTTGCATAATACTGCTTTGTAGCTTCACTCTACAGGCCTACCTAGTGCTTTATATAAATATGGTGATTTGTGGATGAAGAAAACAATACAAGCATCTTAAAAATGTTCTTGAGAAAAAACAACTAAAGAATAGTGGGCTTTAGAATCCCAGCCATTTTATTTACTTTGCCTAACCAAAAGTGTATTGTGAAGGAAAATCAACTAAATATCATTGATGAATTGACAACATACTACTCTTTTGGGATTTAAATGTAAATCATTCATTATGGATTTGAATATTATACTTTCCTTAAAAAAATATGAAAATCACACTAAATGATAACTTTAGTTTCATAAAGATCGATTTCCAAATAGGCAAAGCAGGCTTACTTGCTAGTTGTCAGATCACAGTCATAAAATATAGTCTTACCATTGTATTCACAATATATATATATATATATATATATATATATATATATATATATATATATATATATATATATATATATATATATATATATATATATATATATATATATATATGCAGTTAAGGAACATCAAATGGAGGTCTAAAAAATGAAGTGCAAAAACAAAGTGAGGAACAAATGGAGTATAATGAGGAGGAAGGATTGCAGGGTATATTTAATACATGAAATAGGATGATTAGAAAAGACTATGCAAGAGTTGAGTTTAGTTACCTTATCACTATTCACAACCAAACACTTCAATATTTTCTGCCTTAACTGTGCCATATTTACCCCTGACCACAGGTCATTGTCTCCTGATTTAGTGTGTGTGTGTGTGTGTGTGTGTGTGTGTGTGTGTGTGTGTCTGTGTGTGTATGTGTGTGTGTGTATTGAGAGAAAGAAATAGGGATTGTTTGTGAGACATTAACATTTGAAGACATTATCTGCCTCCTACTGTAATTAAGTGCCAATAAGATGCCACCAGGCAGAAAATCAGTAATCACACTTGGTTTCTTCCACATTTTCAAGCTCTAGAGAGTGAGAACAAGACAGAGAGAAACTGAAATAGCAAAGATAATGAGACACAGAGTGGAGGATGAACAAACAGAGGGGGGAGATAGTATTGGATAGGTGTTAAAACAATAATAATAATATTTTTATTATTATATATTTGTAAAGGTGTTTTATGGTGCTCACAGACCCTTTTTTACAGGTCCCACATGAACTCGTGAACTCCACAGTTATTCAGCATGAACTAATATATGAACTACTTTGTTGTTTATATAAACACTCTGACATTTCATATATAGATAATTAATTCATATGATGTCCATATATAGTTCATATGCAGTTAATATGTTCATATCTCTGTTCATATGTAGTGATTAGACCCATTTACAAACAATAAAAAACATGAATTACAAATACTGACAATTTTAATAACAGCATGTTAAAATATTATGAACAGTAACAGAAAACATAACCCAGTAGTTAAAATCACATCCGTAAAGCTTCAGAAATCAATAAATACAAGATTCTAAATATGAAGAACAGCAGTTTATAACATCAAGACAAAATACCCATGTACAAATAAAAAAAAATAATTATTTGAGCTTATCAATACTTCTGAATAATAATTTTAGTATTTGAAAATTATTCAGATTAGGAAACTGCTGCTGCTCTGCTTCATCTTCTGTCCAATGTGCAACACTTCCTCTTTTGGTCTAAAAATTAAAAGAAACCATGCCATGATTAAATGAAATCACACCATTATCATGTCATTGTCAACATCTTTCATCAGCGTTTGATAGGAGCTGATATAAAAATAGGAACTCTAGATTAGCTCAATAAAATGAAGCCTGTGAAGTGACGGTGTGTTTTTGACAGTAGAGTCACGCTTTGTGAAGTCGTATTCATACTGAAGAAATCGTAATCATAAAATTCCATTTTTTGATTGGAATTCCTGATGTTGTAATTTTTCCATTTGTATTCTGAAGGATATAAATATACACACACAATATATTTTATGTACGACTGGAGTCATTTGAGAGTTTATGAATTTTTATTTTATGCATGGATCTTCATAATATGCACACAAATATTAAAACTATGCACGGCTCTCTATCATATGCACACGATTATTCTGACAGCTGTCTTGCTCCATAAATGTCTATATAATATATTCACAGGACTACTGGACTTTGCCTGTTATGGGTGTACACAAAGAGGCCTTCTGTTCTCCTCTCAGCCTGTTATTGCCTGATTCTTTCTTTTCAACAGCTTAACAAGATGATTTTTTTCTTTTAGCTTCACCGTCTGTCTATAAACACCTGCACTGCCTCTATCAACTTAGAATCAATGTTTTTTCTCTTTGCTTACAGGATAATAAAACTATATTTTTCCACCGATCTTCCTTCAGAAAATGTTCTAGTCGGTTTTCAGCGAGGTCAGAAGTCATCTGCAGCAATGAACCAACTGTTCATCGGTGTTTAGGCATTCAGCTTTTTGATCAAGGACACAGCAGAGAGGATGCTTTCCATTGCATGTTTGAAGCCATGTCCTCTGATTTGTTTTATAGCTTGATTTGCTGTTTTTGTTGTCTAATAAGCAGAATGCACACACCTGTGTGTTAAAGCTAATCTATATATACACTTAACTTGATTTGAAAGATGGACACTGTGGAGCTGATGTCTGCAGACCTTGACAATCAATCGTATCTGGTGCCACTGGTTACCATGGAAACTATCCTCATTATAAAGGATTGGCAAAGGTTATGGAGGAGAATAATGTAAAGAAAGGTGGAGAGAGGGACAGAAAGAAAATAAACCAGAGAATATGTGGTGCAAGGCTAGATGGAGTGTATGTGTTTGTGTGTCTATATGTGTGTGAGAGATAGAGAGATAGATAGAGAGAGAGAGAGAGAGAGAGAGAGGGGGGGGGGGGGGGGGGGATTGCAAAGACAGTATAAAGCAATAAACAAAATAAGGTAAGAATCATAATCCAGTTGGTTAATGTGGAGTTTGGCTTCCACAACACATCAGAATAGCTTTTAACACATACAAGTAAATGGAAAGCGCTTCTTAGAATCTCCCATGACTTCACAAATGGGTTTATAGCTGGAGACTGAGATGGTGAGGTCATGATTCCTTTTTGATTACATTAAACCATACCGTTTCCACTTGTGCCAAGGGGATAAGGAGCAAGGTCATTGTGGAGGTTTAGCTGCCACCAGGAGTAAAATTCTTCATTGTAGCATGAAAGTGATTGTTTTGTTGTAAGAGTGGAGGATTATTCTTTGACGTGTTCAGCAGCCTTGAAACCTGCCAAGAAATGGTAACCAGTAGCAGGAATTTCCCACTTCCACAGCAGCACAATGATCCATGCACATTTTGGTTGACCTCAGAGGGGTAAATGTTATCTAAAAAGAAAGCATCGTTCTCCAACTCACTGGAATCCAATCTGGCAACATTTCTTGGGTGTAAAAAATTCCAGACCAGTTATTTTCAGACATCTCTGCTAAGGTCTTTCTGCAGCCTGCAGTGGGACAACGTCCAGTTAATATATATATATATATATATATATAAAAAATATGATAAAAACTGCATTTATGGTGTAATTATAAATCTATATATAAATATATAATATAATAATATACATATATAACATAATATAATATAAATGTATTCATTCATGTTGGTTTCTCAAATTTACACACAGTCCATATATGAGTGCAGTGGGAAGATGCGTTGAGGTGTGCGATATCTGTGCAGCAGTACGATCCATTCACTGTAGGAATATAATACACAAAAACTATATGACATATTTGGTGATATATGTACAGACAGTATAATAATATATTATTGTATATCCAGGATCCTGATGAGGCAGTGAGGTGACAGAAGACAGAATGTGCTTTCGGACTTTGCGCTTACTTTACTGTCCACATGAGAAGAACCTGCTGCAACAGGTGCTGGAAAAGATTATATCATATGTCCAAATAAAAAAAAAAAAGATATAAATTCATCTGAAAGCATCTGACAGTGACTGTTCACTCCAGTGATTATACATACAAAAACAATATGAATGAGTACATGAGGATATATGTACAGCATATGACATTTCCAGACTCCTGCCACTCCTCTGCCACATTCCAGGTGCTGTGCTGTTTCACAGCCCATTTTGAAATGGTACACAGAATTTGATTTGAGATTTGAGTTGGATTATATCTTTTAAAATAAAAAAGTTGCTCATGGGTTAGTTATGGCTCACTCACACAATGACAAATATTATTGCTGTCTTAAATGTTTTTGATAGTGGAGGATTTTGCATTGCTCTGAAATGAAAAGCTTTTTTCCCCTCAGCCCTGACACATAACGGTGCATAATTAGAAAAGCATCATGGTCAATCATCAATTATTGTACCGAAAATCCTTCTAGGATTCATGAATCCAATGCTACAACCAATTTATGAGTGCTGTCTTTTTTCCAGATAGATGGGGAGATGTGCTCCTCTAGCTGCAGAAGATCCTGGATATAATTGCAATCTGTTGCATCACTATGAATCTGACTTATTCTGACATTTCCAACACACACAATAATACTGCTTGGCTATGTTCTGGTTTCTTAGGTATGTTTCTGCGCTGCCCTGTGTGCAGAGTGAAAGCTGTGGTGCTGACAGGAGTCAGCACATCTTCTAATGTGTCACTAAACTTGACCTGCTTTTGATGTACTTTACTTAGGTTCTTTTTTTTCTAGTGTGAAAAGTAGGGCGTTCAATGAGTTCACACTGCTGGTCTCTGTCCTTCACTACAGCAGCTGCTGCCTCCCAAGATTTTAATCCTAACATGTCACGCTCCCTCTTGACAGTTCTTCTCCAAGCTTCTTTGGGGTGTCCTCTTTTTCTTCAATGTGCTTCCATCTTCTCTTTCTGAGCTTACCTTCTCAATACCAACTGTATTTCTTACTTATTCATTAGTCATCTATGCACGGTAGAATATTCTCAAATTTTCATCTTGGATTCCCTCTGATATTGACTGCTTTTTCACAATTTCTTCAAGCATTGATAGGTATTCCTTGCCTTTCCTATACTTTATGTCTTCAGATGCTCCACCTGATGTCATGGTTGCACCAAGATATATGAATGTACTGATGTCCTTTATGTCTTTCTCATTTACTGTGAGGGCTGTACATCTCTTTGCATTCATCCTCACCTCATTGATTCAGTTTTGCAATGATCCTTAGCCCTGTATGTAGACCTGCTTTTGATTAGTTTTAATGTGTTGAATGATATCGACAGGACCTGGGCCCTGCCTGTGAAGTTCACATTGCACTAGTGGAAACCAGCAAATATAGTGTGTTAGCATTATTGCTTAAACATAAAGGAAGCATATTTGCTTATTAAAGGGGTCACAGATTAATTAATTGGTCTACTAATTAATTAATTGCTGCAGCTCTCATCCTGCTCAGAACAGTCCTCAAATGTCCTACAGTTTTCCTAACGGACATTTAGTGTCATTTGAAAATACAGATCATCCTCTCCAAAACAAAAATGTTGTGATGATGATTTTATGATGGAGTAAGTTGATTCATTCAGCTACACGTACTGAAAAGATACTGTGTTCTCTGAAGTGGTTGTGCATACTGTATGTCATTTTTCAAACTATGCCGCTGTGGTATAGAACTTTAAACACACTGATCTGGGTATCTGGAGTTTTCCATTCATTTATCACAGTCTGCCAGGTCTGCATTTATTCAGTCTTACAAGCCAGAGTATTAACTAAATCTAGAAGGTCTTGTCATATCACTCCAATTTTATATTCACTGCAGTGGTTGCATATTACTTTTAGAATACATTAAACATGTATTAAATAACCACAAGGCCAAGAATTTTAACCCCCTAAAACAGAGCCAGGCCACCTAAGATCAGCTGATCAAAAAACCTTTTAGAAGTTGCACTGATGAGCTTTTGAACAGCCTTCCCCTCAGTGTGAGATCAGCAAACTCCACTGCAGCTTTTAAGTGTATCCCTGATGTTCTCTTCTTTCATTATTATATCATTTTCAAGGTTCTTCTTCATATAAGTGTTTTTATGGTATTTTATTCAACTTCATTGTCCTCACAATTTTAATTGTACTTACTTTTAGTATCATCATTTTAGTAAATTTATATGCACTTCCATATATTTTGCACTTTTATCTGTTTATTTGTGGCAGCCTATCTGATTTATCTATCATCTCTTGTTTGTTTATCTATGTGAGCATTTCTTGCTTTATATGACCTTGTTCCTTTTATATTTTCTACTTGTTATATTAATATATGGACTCTTTGCCTATACGTCTGTCCAATTTTTTATGTGTTCTGTAAATCCTTTTAATCTGGAAAGCACTTAAAACTTAAAACTTATATATACTTATTATTTATATACTGTATATAAATAGTTATTTTAGTTATATGCTCTTGTGCAGGTTCAAGACCTCCTTGGGTCCTGGGTCTGGGATCTTTCTGTGTGGAGTTTGCATGTTCTCCCCGTGTCTGTGTGGGTTTTCACCGGGTACTCCAGCTTCCTCCCACAGTCCAAAAACATGCTGAGGTTAATTGGCGACTCTAAATTGCCCGTAGGTGTGTGAGTGAATGGTGTGTGTGCCCCACGATTGGCTGGCAACCATCTGGGGTGTATCCCTGCCTCTCGCCATAACGCGCTGGGGTAGGCTCCAGCAGACCCCTGTGACCCTAATGAGGAATAAGTAGGTATACAAAATGACTGACTGACCGACTGCTCTTGTGTAAGTAGTTATAATTATGTGACCATGTATGAGATGAAATAGATTCTAATTATTGCTGAAATCTTGTGGTCCAATATAATCATACAAAACATGCTTTAACAAATCAATTTATTTTTTATTTCTATCTATAATAACTAACTGAGGAAAACAACTCCATCTGTCTTTGTAGAGATGTGGTGATGTAACACACACGTCTGAACTATTCAGACATATCCTCAGTTTGCACGGAAACAAATAACTGTTTTCGTCTAAAGTTTCTGTGGAAACCATTAACATGCACGGCCCTCTGAAGACAGTTGTCTCCACCAGTTGTCATTCACACAGTTATTGTCAGTAAATCACTTGCAAAATGTCATTGCACACATTGCAATTAAGTCTTTATTTTGGAATTTAGTAGCTCAGGCCCGTTGTGTCCATGTAGGGAAAGTATGTTATTTCACAGCTTTAATTGGGGTATGAGACAGTGTAACTTGTTAAACAAGACTCACCATTTTATTTGAATACAATTTGTTGATGCAGTTATCTGTAGTAAAATACAAATGATATTTAGGAGGAAGCATGTCTATCCTAGGTTTTATTCAGTGTATATTTCAATCTCTTTTGAAGAACGACAACACAAAATATTTCTGAAAGGCCCCGAAAATTGCTGGGAGCAACATGAACGGTAATTCCTTTCTTCTCCTACAGAGGTGGGTGACCAGAGCTGTCTTTATCCAGCTTCACACCGACATACAGCCAAATCTATTGAGGCCATTCTGTATGAATATAATTTGTCAGTCTAAAGGAGTGCTAAGCACTGAGCCACATCTCCACCAACCCCAAAAGCAGCCAGAATATAATAAAAAAAAAAAAAAAGTAAACTCATCATCATTGATGCGATAAAGGCTGAAATCATTTGCAGATTTCATTAAAGCGCAGAGTAAATACCGTGAAGTGTGAAGAATTTGGGCTCAGATCTGGTGTTCTTCATTGTTACAAGCAGTGTAAAGATAATGGAAAACCCAGCAAATGCACACAGAGAGAAAGTCAACAAGCTTGTTCCTGCTGGCAATTAACAACAGATTTCTGCACTTCTTTGCTTTATCACTCAGTGTGACACTGTTGTATTTGTTATTCTGTAAAGGAAAAAAAAAGAGGAAGGAAACATAAAAAGCTAGCAGAATAATCAACTAAAAAGACAACTGTACAATCATCAAAATAAACAATTTGTCCATCTAAAGTTGTATGTATTTATACAATTATTTTCAATGGTATGGCCCATTTGATCAAATTGTGCTGTGTGTGGCCCATGCACTTAATTGAGTTTGACTTCCCTGCTATATGGACCAAATCCATAAATGAAGTACAAATCACTGAATCAATGGTGAATTTTAAAAAAAGTGCCACATCTGTCTTAAAGCTTTGATTAAATTATGAGACAAAAACAACAGAGGCACATGAGAGCAGCTGTGTACATCCAATCTTACTTGGACAGTTGCAGCTGATTTCTTAAACATCATCAAGCACTTCATGCAATCAGCTCATCAACACTGAGCACTTGAGCACAGACTGTCGAAGTTGTGTGAAATGTGTAAAACGGTGCTTGCAGACTTTCGAGGGAACATGATGCATGAAGTGTCAGAGCATCCGTTTCTATGGGAGTATGAGCATGTGTTTGCTTATTTTGACAGGCTGCAATCAGACAGAACTAAACACAAGGAGACATATAATGGGACATTTAATTTACAAAATGTGTGTGTGTGTGTTTGGTTGTGTGCCAAAGACACATGCACCTGCGATTGTTGTAAATAGGTGCCAAGGGGGTCATTATACTGCAGAAAACATCTGCGTCACTGCTCTTTTATTTCTTTTAGTTAACTGTCCAATTATAATAAATACTAAACACAAAAACACCCATTCATACAATAGAATGAACATTAGCTCTAATTAAAGTAACAAAGAGATGCAGTGTGGTCTTGTAACACTTCCCATTCATTTATACCAGCAAAATCAGTCATCTAAACCTACGAATGTATCTACAATTTGGCTTAATTGAGGAAATGGAATACATGGAAAGTACTTGTCCATATTCAGAGAACTCTAGTAACCAATTCATGGAGCAGGGCACCAATAGTTTCATACTGCATTGGTTTGCATACATCACCTCCCCACCAAAAGTCACCTGACATGTCCGACTATATTGTCTCAATGGATCTGGGTTAAATGATAGGATTAGATAGGTTTTTATTCCCTTCTTAGGGCTTATTTTTACCTTAAGAGTTATTTTCCAGTTAGGACAACTTTCAGTGACATAAATTGGTCATGTTGCTGTGGATAATATTCCAGTCTCTGTTTAGACTGTGCAAGCACATGGTCTGAGCGTTTGGCATATGGCGCTCTTCGGAGGTGTGTCCAAGTCATTTTGGTAGCTAGAGGACAGCGTATGGTGTAAATGGAGTGTGCATCGTGCAAGGTGGTTGTATTGGGTTCCCAAAATGTTCGTTAACTGGGTATATATAGGTATATAATATGATGACCACCCATCCATCCATCCATCCATCCATCCATCCATCCATCCATCATGTGTCATATAAGCCACTTCTAACTAAAAGCTCAGCGCATCATTAAACATTTTACTCTCATTTCTCATTCATGTCTTATTTCACAATTTTCTGTGTCTGTGTCTGTATGTTTATGTACAAAACAACCACAAACAACTTCAATAAACATTAGTGGACCATAAAGATCTCTATTAAGTCCTGCACTCTACACTGTGCTCACTTGCACTTGGTGCAATGTGCCATTTATTATATTATTTCTATCCATCCTGCCACCCTGTTTCTAGCAGTGCTGCCTGTGCTGTTCCACAGCTGATACTCTCCTCTGCACTCTGGGTGTGTCAAATGTTCAGCAGCTTCAGATTTGAGATTTGAGTTGCATTAGATCTTTTAAAACCAAAAGATGCTCATGGAATATGCATGCCTCACTATCAAAAGCATGAGTACCGCGGCTGGTGTAAATGTTGTAAATGACAAAAGACAAATTACAGTACTGTGAACTATTGGGTTTTCCTTCATTTGGACCATGACACGCCATGCATAAAATATGCAACAGATCATATACAGAAAAAAACTAAATACTCTGCGAAGCCAAGTTTGTTGCTGCAGACATTGTTTTCTGAAATCAAGTTACTCACTATGTCTACAGTGATTGGGTGACATCTGAATGTGGATGAATATTAAAATCAGTAACATATATTTTAACATGTTAAGCTGTGTCACTATGGTGGAGATAAAAGTTAAATATTGACTTATTAAGTGAAATTTGTATGGGAACAAACACGACCTGCATGTTGACATAGTGAGATATTTTTTTCCTGACAAATCTTCATCCTCAGATGTGATCATTTCTGCATATCGTGCTGATTTGACTTTGTAACTCTGTGGAACATGAATCAGCCTTATTCATGCATTTAATGCAGTTGGTGATTATTTAATCTACACTTAATTAACTGCTGAATAAACTGAGGTCTAAAGAGCTCGTCTGATGAATAATTCTAAAAGATGACTGAGATATTCCAAGTTCCTCAGACTGATAGTAAGTAGTTCTTCAGTGACCGAGAAGCTCTCTTGATTGCCTTAACTTCATCTTCATCCATTTATACATACAAGCAGCAAATTTATGGGTATGGTATGGGAGCAGTTTTCCTATTTTGTAATTTAAGCACAATGACTTGCTTGAAACTGCTTTTCCAATGGGATTTTAAATGTTTATCCTATCTTAAAAATGTCAAGATGTCATAAAGATGATATTGGTCCTTAATCTCTTGCTGGGTGATGGGACAAAGCACCACAAAAGCTGGTGCAGTCCCCTCAATGTTAGACAAGAAATCTTGTAATTGGAAAGTTGGCAGTTCACATTCCCAGACCTGCCAGGAAAACCAGGACAGGGAACATGAATGATTAAGGGTCTTATCAGATGCCCACGAGTGCTAAATCGCTGACTTGTTATGTTTAATAATATCTCTAAAATGGAAGCATGCAGCGACTTACTTTAAAAACTGTCCTGCAGTGTCAGTATTTAGCCATTACAACAGGCCTTTGCTGTTCTTATAATAAATATAGTGATTTGATAATCCATCAAGGAACCACTGTGTAATTTTTAGATCACTACAGTCCATGTTGACTATAAATAACAAATCTTGGTGTTATATGTTGTGATATCACCGCAAAATACAAAATAACATTGCCCATGTTAGTTGTAACCTACAGTACTGAATTGTTTCTTTTACATTATAGTACTATTGGTACTCACACTTATGGTCAAGCTGCTTCTGTCAGATACCATCAATGGGAAATTAAAAGATTGCTTATTTGGAAAATAGAATTGATGTTCAATGGGCACACATTCAATTATCAACAATGACTTATAGCTGCCATGAGATTTTGACACCCTGGTGACATGTTGGTATTGATGCTGACAAATTATCTGGTGTTTTTTTTGTCTTTTGCATTCCAGATATTCACATTTTTATCATCTAATAGGCTACAGTTTTGGTTACAGATGAGATGAACATTCATCTCTACTACACAAAAAGTGAGTTGAACTAGTGATAGATTTTTCTTGCTAAGACATAGCGTCAGTTCAACAGTTCAGAAGTTTTGGAAAACAATTCAAAAATAATAATCATTCAATACTGTCCTTCTGAGAGTCAAAGCTCAGTCACAACTGTGAAATGTAGAATTTTGATATATTTATCATCAACCAAATAGAGAATTAGTGGATCTTGAGGAGCAAAAAAAAAAAAATAGTCCTATAACTCCCTACATCAAAGAAATAGCCAGATTAAAATATCAATGCCACATGTTTGTGCATTAGTTGAGGTTTACTGAGGCTATGTGGTGTGGGAGCAGAAAATGGCTAGTTCAAAAATCTACCTATAAATCAAACCCAATTGACGCACTGTTTCATTTCTTAAATTCATCCAAAAACTGAAAACATTCATTTGTAGGGAGATACACCCCGTTTCTTCTGATGCTGTTCTCTCTCTGTTTAGCTTTCCATTACTCATCCATCCATCCAACCACATGGCCATCACCACTGCCTCGCTCCTCCATTGTTCGTCTCCCTCTCCTTCACCCCTAACATCTCCCATTTCCTCCCAAAATCCAATTAGTCAGCGCTGACTTCTTACTCTGCAGACCACAGTGGGGAAGAATGACAGAAAGCAGGGGATGGGAAATGCTGTCGGCAGAAACCCTTAACCAGAATTACCTCAACTTTAGCTTGTCTCCTGTAGTTTGACCACAGAAAACAGAGGAAGGGAGAGATGGAAGGTGAAGAAAGGGAGGAAAGTCTCTCTGCAGAACTCCCCTGCCTATAATGGTTCCACTTTTATCCTGCAAGATATGACAGTAGGACAGTATTATTTTGAAACAATTTTATAACAGTGTTGAATTTTGGGGATTTAGAAATTGAGATATCCATACAGATACTCATTCCTGAAATTTGCTTTTCCTTGGTTTTTGTGTTAGTTTTAATTCCTGTGTTTTCCTGCAACTTTCATTGCTCCAACTGTGTCTCTGTGTATTTAAACGATGTGCTGCTGTCATTGCTTCTTTCATTCCCTTCTGCCCTTGGAACTACATAACAACATCCAGTATGGCTTATACTGCCTTCCATTAACCTCGAAAGTCAGAGGCAGACATGAGGTCACAGTCAAGTTAATGTTCTAGTTACAAAGTTGGAAATTATGGAAAAGTAAACATGACCATGGATACGGGCTATTGTTAGCTATTATTACCTATTGTTACCACGCTCTACATTGTAGGTCGCCCACATGACATGAAAATGTCAGTAACACTATAGCAGCATTTGCAGATATACATATCATAAGACAAAAACAATCCTATACATATGTCTGATTTATTGCAACAAACATTAATCAGAAGTGCTATAAACTGAATATTCCAGGGGTTTCTACTACTGTTTACAGCTGGAGCGGCCATCTTGGGATGTCAATTTGGTGAGTGTTGAAGATCCCTGACTTTTTGAATCAGAAATCTGACTTCAAGGACCGTTCCAGTTGAAATTTACCACTTTGAACTCAGAAATTATGACTTCCCGGTACAAATGGAATGTGGCAATACCAGAGAATAATTGGAGAACTGAGGGAAGTGGGTTGGGTTGGGGTAGGGGAGAGAAATGAAACCCACTTGCCCCTGAACACTTTCAGCTCATGGATTGACTGACAGTTGGTGACAGGTTTATCATGTTTCTGCTTCGTAGAAATCTTAAGAAATACCGGTTAACTAATTTCAATGAGATTCTGTAGATAATTGCAATACTTCGGCTCTATTTTCTTGTATTAACTGCATGACTGTAATGTATTATGAGTGAATGAAGTTTGTTATTCACTTGTTCCCTCAACCCTAACATCTAATCCCTGGAGCCCCATCTGTTTTTGTGCATTTTTCCTGTTTTATTTTGAAACTCTCTGGTCTCATCACAGGTCCCTTCATTTCCTGCTCCCTTGTGTTTCCCGCCTGTTTGATCACCTGCCTTAGTTTGTCACACCAATGTCCTGTTTTGGATAACTCGACACCAGAGGTGGGTAACCCTGGTCCTGGAGAGCCACTGTGGGTGCAGATTTTTGTTCCAACCAAGCAGGAGCATACCTGATTCTACTAATCAACCATTAGGGCCCTTGCTATGGAGCTTCATTAGTAGAATCAGGTGTGTTTCTACTTGGTTGGAACAAAACCTGCACCCACAGTATCTCTCCAGTACCAGGGTTGCCCACCCCTGCTCTACATGGTCTGACTGCCATCCTGTGTCCTGAACTATTGTTTGATTAAAGGACACTGACTGTATCTCTCAAGGGTAGGGCCTGAGTCGTACCTCTAGTCCGGCCTTAACACAGTTCACTTTTTCCGAAAATTGACATTAACACCTATGATGGAAGAAGAAGTTAAAAACCTACCAAAACTTCTATTCTGTCTTTGTCAGATTGTGTGTTTCCTGTCTTTATACTTATATGAGTTAAGTATGAACTCCTTGAGTTTATCCCACATGCTGGCATCTTTCTTTCATTTGTGGTAAACCTAATCCACTACACAACCTGGCAAATAGCCACCTTCATTAAGAGTTGTGCACTTCAAGAAGCGAAATGATTTAAACGGCTCCAGGTTCATACAAATTTAATCACAAAGCATATCAATTGAACATAGAGGATAGTTGGAACAGTTGGAACATTCCTTTAGCTTTCCGGAGGGAGGAAATTCTACAGAGGCAACAAAGATGTTCCTCCACTGCTGAGGCTTTTCAGTAAATCCTGCTTTTCCTTGTCTGAGGGTGCATTATGGGTCAGTGTGCAAAGCTTTTGCATGTAAGGTAATCCTGTCAAAATGCCTCAGCAAGTGCTGACTTTTAGCGGAGAAGCAACAACATGGAGAAAAGGTCATAATCTATCCCACATAGAGAATTAAGGCTAGTTCAGTATGAAATGATCCTCTCGATGGATGATGATGATGATGAAGTGTGAGCATCATAATCTCACAACTCCCACTGCTTTAGTTTCCATGTACCATTTCATTTTCATAGCCCTCGCTATGCTCACATTTCTGCAATCCTGCAACACTTAAATGCAATTTGTGAGGCAAGCTGAACTGAATAATACATTTATGGTGCTGCAAGAAATGTGAGAAGTGCACAAAGCAGGGATTGTGTTATGGTTTGATAAATTGTTAGGACCATAAAATGTCTGAAAACAGTGATAAATGCCCAAGAAACCAAGTTTTATTCAACCAACAGCCTAAAACCCAAATGTATTCACATTATGAAGCATATCCTCATATTTAAATAACATGGACAAGAAAATGAAGAGGTTTCAAGAGCAGCTCCATCATTGTTGACTTATTTTTCAATTTATTTTTTGTTGTTGGTGAGTTTGTTTCTGCATGTTTTCATTTTCCCTTGTTGGTTTTTGGAGACTGCAAACGGTTACTTATTTTCCCCAAATCTCCCCATATGTTTTTATTTTCCTTCTAACCAATCTCCATGCTGTTTTAACTCATGACATACACTATGTCACAATCTCCAAGATGTCCCTGAAACAGAGTCATGCAATCATTTTGAAATAATAGAAAAAAAACACATATATACAGTCCCAGTCAAAAGTTTGGATGCACTCATTGGTGTGGCTAAACTTTTGTGGCCAAACTTTTGACTGGTACTGTATATGTCATTCCATTGCCAGTTTAATATTTTTATTTTCATGACCCATTTATAACAAATTTGTATGCTTTTATATGCAAAAACACCCAGATAGACCTAAAGCAGCAATGCAGTCTGCCTTCTCACACACTCACTCTTTCCTGCCTACCAAAATGCCTGCTCTGTTGTGATTTGCCTAGCGTTATTGGAAATGTCCCACCCCATAGTGAGTGGGGACTGGAAAGAGGCAGCGGCTCCATGGCTCTGGAGGCAGTTCCTATTACCCACTTAACAGAGATCCACTCTTGTTGTGACATCACAACAGGAATCATTTCTAAGCGCCTTGTGTTCCTCCAGGTTTCAGTAACACTACAGAGGAGGCCAGACCACAACAGAATGAATTGGTGTTCTTATTTCACACTTTTTTTTTGTTAGCAGGAACAACAGAGATGTGAATATTTACACACATGCACTAAAAAAAGTATTTTTTTTTCATAATAGAGCCCCATTAAAATGTTATTTTAATTGAAATGGTACTGGCAGCCACAAAAACATTCAGTATGATATGCTGCGCTGAAGGCGACGATAAACAGGGCAAGTTTCTTGGCAAGTGCAACTCTCTTTGGCGCTGTCAGCCGGTAACGTACCCCGACTAAAACAAAACATAGCCCATCACCATCCTAACAGCCTGTGGATTAGAGTCAAGCTCTTCTGCTGGGACTAGGTAGTACAAACAGTGCCCAACTTATGAACACAATAGGTTCCAAGAGGCTGTTTGTACGATGAATTCTTCGTAAGCCGTTCTCTATTAAATTATAATCTATAATTGCCATTTGAGCACATTTAAATGATATTACTACTCTAAATCAGAAAGTACTATTCAGTAACACTTACAGGACATAAAACAACATAAACTATGATTATACAGTATATAATAAAAAGAAAATGTGTGATGCATGTATGGAGCGGTGCTTCTCAGCGTGGGTTGCAGCAGAAAGGTGAACGAGTCAGATGTGGCGCATAGTTTAAAATGCAATCTTTTGAATGCATTTCGACATTTTATAAACATTTATGTATCTACGAAAGTCGTAAGTTAGGTGTTCGTATCTTGGGGAACTTTTGCTGGGTGAATCTAATTGTATACCGTTCTTATTGCAAAGACAGATATCTGGCAGAAAGAGTAAGTGATACTGAGAAGAAGAATGAGGGACAAAGGCAGAATGATTTGAAGTTAGGATGATGGACTCTTTAAAACAGAGAGACAGACAGTCACAAGGGGCAGATCCTGCTGTCTGATTGCAGTTAATGATAGCAGTGAGGAGAGAAAAAAATGACAGACTGATTGCAGAGATATGCATTTAAAATATAAATGCAATTTTATTTAAATCAAGCAATGTCTAGTTTGCAAGGAGTCTGTGATTACACATTTAATTTATACACATACTCATAACTAACACTCAACTATCACACATAGATAAAATAAACCCATATATCAGTCTGTATGACTGGACTCAGGTAAGATAAATACCTAGTAGTATTCTTTAAAGTCCCCCTCCGCTCAAAATATTGTTCTTACAGGTAAATATTTGATAATAATAACTGATAATAATTAAACTTGTTTTTTTCTGGAAAAAAAACATATTAAACACTAATTCTAAAAGTGGAACATTTTCTATACATGTTAAAACCTGTCTGGAGGATATCTTCTTAGTGTAGGTCGGAACAAATTAGCAGCTTTTTGTAACTTTCAGCCAGAAAGTTAACGCTCATTTTATTTTTTATTGTTTTCGTATATCTCTTTTATATAAAGTGAAGAGAATGGTGCTACAACCTTCAAAGCCGTCTACACAATCGGCTGAGCTCAGACTTTAATTGTACTGACAGGTTACCATGCCCCGCTGCCTGAATACCTGATTAAACTCTCAATTAAACAATAAGACAAAAACATGAGTCTGCTGAATTTTCAACAGCTTTATTTAAATTTTTGGCTTCTCAAAGAGACAGCAGAACAACTGAAAACACAGAATTCACATCATCTTACATAGTTGTTATGGAGATTATTGTATTGGCAACAGTTGCTTATTTATACATTCAGCTGACAAGGAACAACATTAGCATTCATTTGGAGTCATGTGTCTGGCCACCTGATGAATGTGAAGGTGTAAATTGGATTTCAGAACTGCTTAGATTGCATATGCCAACAAACTGAGGCAATACGGCTTTGCAATTAAAAAAAACTGATGTGAGCAAAAACGTTTTTTTTTCTTTCTTTTGGGATGTCAAATATGCACATCTATACACATCTAGCCGTTTAGGACAAACATACATTTTTCCAATCCTGCTTTCCAACCCACTGATGGGAAAGTATCTGCCTCTTGAGCTGCTAACTGTGCTGCCATGTGCTCCTTTCATCTGTCTGCCGGTTGGCGCTGGACAGTTTGCTTGTAGAGCCTGTTATGCTTAAGTGCTGGCTACTTAGGATTTCTACAATTTTGAGTCATAGTAGAGCCATGGATTCATGTTGAGTGTTTCTATGATTTCTCTGTTTTCTTTCTTTATTTTTTAATTAAATTTTTGAAGATTGTATAACCTAAAAACAACTACCAACATATATACGTATATATATATAAAACAAAGAGACAACAAAGCATAACACCCTAAATAAAAAAAAGGAAATAAAAAATAACTCAAGTAATTGCTTAAGATTTCAGTCAGAAGATACATTTTCATCTATATATGTACTATGTACCATAACAACAAACACATGTAGATTAAACACTTACAATACATGTCACTTAACTGGATTACTATCTATTGTATAACTGTATCAATTCCTAGTCTTTGTTTTTGAATAAATAAGAATTATCCAAAGTTATTATTACCTAAGGGTGCCACAGTGGTGCAGTGGATAGCACTGTTGCTTCACAGCAAGAAGGTTGCACGTTCAAATCCTTGAGCTGGGACCTTTCTGTGTGGAGTTTGCATGTTCTCTCTATGTCTGTGTGGGTTCTGTTGAGGTTCTCCAGCTTCCTCCCACAGTCCAAAGAAGTGCTGAAGTTATTTGGAGAAATTCTCATGTGACCTCTCTGGGATGTATCCCTGTCTCTTGCCTGAAGTACACTGCGATCATCTCTAGCAGACCCCCATGACCCTAGTAAGGAATAAGTGGGCATGGAAAGTGAATGGATAATTATTAATTAGTGAATGGGGCACCATCTGGACTTGCTTATCAAACAGCTTAGATCATCTCATGAAAGTGGTTCTCTTATTAAATGTCAATATATGATTATTAACTGCACACAGATATGTGGGTGAATTTGTGTGTGACGTGTGGGTTAGTAACAGAGGAGAGAAATGCAGCAGAGAGAAAAAAGGAGAGGGAGATGTTCACAGATATGCATTTACAGGCAGTAATTATCTTATTACCTGTTGTTCCAGACACAAGGCGTGTCTCCAGACTTCATGTGGAAATTATTCTATAATAATTCACTGTATCTCAAACATGCATCACTGAGAAATTTTAAAAGGAAAACTCAATCAGATTTTAAGTTGTAAATGACCAAATAAACATTGTACAGACTCACTGTATATTTAGCAAAAAATGTGATTTTACTATATAATTTCTAGCAATGGAACAAATAATATTATTTAACAGTATTATCATAGGAATCAGCAGCAGTTAGTTCTAACTGCACAGTAACAAAGAATCAGCAGTGATAGACTTGATGGTCTGTCAAAAACAATCAGGATAAAATAATTCATGACTGTAGTTAGTTCATTAACTTTACTCAAGTAATAATAAATTTAAAATAACACACTATTAAATCAATATCTTTGGCTTTTACAGTACAACACAATATATTACTTCATTGTCGGGGCAATTCTGAAATTAGTTTTGCATTACAGTTGCTCTATTTACAACATGGGCCCATTTATTTTACATTTCTTGTTTCTTGTATTTTATTATTTCACAGAGTTTCTCAAGTGGTTTATCTGCAGTCTTTCAGATTTTTATTTGGAGGAGCAGTTTTGACTTTAGAGCAGCAGATAAAACACGTATACAGTGTAGTGTTATAATACTATAGAACAATCAAGTGAAAAACAACAGAAGAATTTGTTTACTCGCAAGGATCAAAAGATCTGAGTCGGCAGCGAAACACAAATTTTTTGTTTTGTAAATTTGCGCACAGTTTCAACATGGTCTTTCCAAAATAACAGTTGGTGTATATTTATATGAGAGTACCTATTTGATTTTATTAATTAGGATAACAATAAAAAAATATGAGGTGGGGAGCAAAATTAAATATTTGCAAAGTTTTCTCTGTTTATTTCAAGTGCATCACTTTAATCAGAGCAAGTTGGTGGAGCTCAGGGTTTTCAGAGTCACACAACAGAGACATGAGTCTATTTTCAGAATACTGTCAGAAAATATACTGACCTTGTGTGTTTGTCCAGCAATCATCAGTGTAGAAATTGAACAACAAGGCTGAACGTACATAACCCCAGAGAGCCACAAGATTGGTTGTGATGGCAGATGAGAAGGTTTTGTTTACTTTTACCAACTGTACTGGATTCAGTTCCTGCTGGACCATTTTTGACACCAATACTGCCACATTTATCTTATTGAAAGCTGGTAATTTTGCGGGCTATTATTGTTCTGGCTTTGAAAGGCCCAATGACATGATTATCCTCTTCCAGTTTTATAAAGTCTTGTTCACCTTTCCTCATATTTTCATCTCTTTTCCTTTACATATTCATCCTTTCTTTGGTCCTAACTACACAAATCTAGATTTTTTTATCCACACCGTAACTATCCTATTCAGTCTTTGAACACAGCACTTATCCAGAGATTTGTCAAACCGGATAAAGATGTAGTGAGATTTGAAAATATCAGATCGAGTAGATTAGTGTAGTGATCCCTATTTGGATCTTTTTCAGATTCATGACGTCAAAGTGCGGCTTGTGCATGCTCACACTTGGTAGACATGCTTCTGGTTAAGTCTGTGTTCTTCATACTTTTGGTATCATTTGCAGCTCTACGGCTGAATTAAAGATTACTGCATGAAGTGCACGCCAAGATCTCCTGCAGCAGACAAAATCGTAGCCTATGCCCTGGATTTTTCCAACTCGATGGTCCAAAGAGCTCACTGTTTAAAGTTTATGCAGAGTAGAGATGTGCGGTTGGTGGTTCAGTCACATCTCAGGTGGCAGACGTGAAAAGAAATCTAATATTAATATATCACATTAAATATCATATGTGACAAAGTTGCAGACGAAATAATAGACGATCCATGCATTTCTAGTCTAGATTCGCCTGTGTTTTTGAATCATGGAGGATGATGCATAAACCACAGAAGGCAGTGAGACAGCAGCCGATTAGTGAAAACCAAGCAGGAACAATTTTGCTTATCAGCCACTACTGGCCTGATATGGTATCGCAGGCTTTTATTCAGATGGCATTTGTGTTGAAGTCTCCATGTAGTCTGAAATATTTGTCAACCGGGTTGTCTGTGGAAGGGTATATCTTGTGTGATAAACTTGTGAAGCGAAATATATTTGTATATTCATAGATTTTTGAAAGAGGAGATGTCTCTTAAAAACATATTAGATACACTATAATTATTGTTTCAAAAAGAGCTTCATACAAGTCTGGAGGGTATCTTTGAATTTCGCTTTGGCTTTCCCTATCCAAATCCTTTCTTCCCATTGCCCCATACAGCCTTGCATTCATCCCCCTCACTCCTTAATGTCTCCTCTCCTTTTTTCTTTACCCTCTCAGCCTCCAAACCCTGACTCTCAAAGCTTGCTCTTCTTTCATTCATCCATCTCTCCTTACTTTCATCCCCCATAGCTGTTTTTTCAATCCCTCCCACCTCAGTGCATTTGTTACAAAAAGATGATTTTTAAGATCAACTGAGGCTCTTTCATATGATTTCCCAGATTTGTCCCCCTCTCCCCCCAGAGGTATTTGATCAAACTGTACTAGTCCAACCAGTCCAATGCAATAAGATGTCATCCTGAGCCAATGGTGTATGTGTGTGTGTGTGCGTGTGTGTACTGTATGTGTGCAAAGCCAGCATTCTGCTGAAAAGTATTGGCATCCGCAGGGGCTTCCTAGGTCTGTGCACAGCCAGACTTTCTAAAAGCGAGGGAGAAAACCGGGGGAAGACAGCAAGACAGCAAGTGAGGGGAGTGGGAAAAAAATGCAAAATGGAGAAAAGAAAGTGTCAAATCTTCCATTTGAATTAACAGAGGAAGCAGAACACGAGTGTCTGATGCCAAGTCGGTTCAGCTCGTTCGCCTGAGCCCATTGAAACGGGGATGATCCATGGGCTTTGTTCTCTGCAGCTGTATACAAGCTCACAGGAATGCGAGTGGTTCTCTCGTCTATTGAAATGCCCGTCACTTCACTGGCTGCAGTTGCATGCAGCCGCCACAGGAGAGCAATGGTGTCAAATGTAACCAGAAACCACTGAGGTGTAGTGCAACTGAACAAGAAAAAAAAAAAAAAGAGTACACGAGAGACAAAGTAAATCTAAATATAGAGTGTTTGCTCGTTCACATGGCTACTACTTAGTTCTTTGAAAAGTAATTAGGCTCAAATGCCAGACAAGAAAATCAGAACCTGCACCTGGTTCATCAACTGCTGCCCAAGTGCCCTGAAGCAATGCTCCACACCATGGGAACTGCTAGGACTTAAAGACAAAGGGAGATCAGCCCAGACTTTTTCTCATAAGAGATTTAAAACAAAACTATCAACAGGTAAATGCACAATATTCAAGCAATTTGAGATGCACACTGGGAGTTTAGGTTCTCAAAGTAGAGTCCAGGGACCATGCATACAAAATACAGTCTTTACTCTACAATTAGCTATTCTTCATAGCAGATGCATAACTGACGCTGACTCATATAGCTCCTCCTCAGCCTGTAGTTCAACATCTGTTTTTTCTGTGCAACCCTAAAAAGCCGTTAAATCTTCTCACACACAGAAGTAGCTATGTGCAATACCAGTGATTTCTTTTGGATCCAATACCAATTAAAATTCAGGCTGGTATCGATGGATACAGATTCGATATCAATACTTTGTACAAAAACTTCATATGTAAGCTAAACCAATGACTGAGTTTGGGAAATTTATTCAGAAGCATAAATAGTTCCTATCAAACAGGTATCATTCAGTTGACATCCTGATAGTATAGTTACTTTAAAGCTGTATTCCTGTTAAGGTTGACCTACATTTTTACACCATATTACTACAATATTGATATTTTAATATAAGAATCAATGTTAGAACATAAATATATGGTATTGGAAGTATTGATATTTCAGTATCAATCTGCACACCACTAACATGAAGTGCAAAATAACATTCAGATTTTGTTTGATTGCATGTGACAGAATATATCTGACAATATAGTTCTGATTCAAACTGAATGCATTTCAGTTTGAAACCAGTTTCAAACCATTTATCCAGCCTCTAAAAAAATGTATATTCACTTTATATTCATCCAAACTACGCAGGCAGTGACCTGAATCTAACAATAGTTTCTTAATAATCAAGGTTTGTTTTCTGTGGCCTATTTGCTAAATCACCAGAAAGCTAATCAGCTACTTCCAGTCATAGACTGTACAGCGCTCAGGTTACTTTCATGTTACTGTAGATTTTATGGGAAATTATGATTCACATGTTTTGCGTTGCTGTTATTACTGCTGACATTGGTTGCACAGGCTGGTTTAACACATACTGTATAGGGATGTTTGTCTTATCTTGTCTGTGTTTTTCCGAAAAACAACAACAAAAAACAAACAACCAAATTCCACAGTTTTCAGTGACTCAGTGTGCTGACCAATAAAATCCAAGCTCTACCTTGCTCAAATGCAGACTAAAGAAATCCACGATAACAAAAAGGCAGACTTGACCTAGTTTAATCGGTGCATCTGTTACCAAATTGAGGATAAATAAATACAGGATAAATAAATTTGTCTATGTCAAGCCAGGGGTAAATAATCCCGGTGTAAGTAAGTGCACATTCATAGCTTTCCTAAATAGACCATGAGGCAGATCACACATTAACGGATGCACAACTGCAGAAAATCAGCACAGCGTTCTGTCACCAAGTGAGCAAATAGGCACTTTTGGAAGTTTATGAGAAAGTAAAACAGAACTAAAAAAGGAAATACAGCCACTCCAATTAAACAAAACAAAAAAAAGCCTTCGAAGTGAGCAGTGGAAGATAATATTTCTTGGTAAATTTACCATAACAACCAATTACACTTGTCTACAATACAAGAATATGAACTACTGACGTACGACTCCTACTTTTCCCCCCATATGTCCCTGTCTTATTCTACATTATCAAATAAAGGTAAAATGCCCCCCCAAAAATCTTGAAAACCAAAAAAAAAGAAAAAAAGTACACAAAAATAATTGCAGGCTGCTGAGTTTGATTGTTCATAACAATGCATAATTGATGTGTATAAATATTTATTTCTAATGATATAAATATATTGTTTCTTAGAAAGTGCTGTTCATGTTTTATTGTCTTGTACTGATAAAATCAGTACAAGACAAATGCTTGTGTTAGCACAGCTTAATAAGAACACGCCACTCGCAAAGAAACAGACTTTTGCAACATCTTCAGCCATTTTCAATCATCTCAACAAGTCCAGTAATACACATATTATTTAAACCTCTAGAAGCAATGGGAACAACTTGAAAAAAAAAATATATCAAGTTATATGTCAAGGAGTGAGGCTAAAGCTGTTTACATCGAATGTGATGGAGGTGATTTCTTCACGCAATGGACATGATTGTTTTTTCTCTTCTGTAGAATCATACAGTTCTAGCCATAGCCATTTCTATCCCCCCCAAAAATGTATGCAGTTTCAATCCATTCTGTGAATTGGGATGTTTTAATTGTCCCTGTGTTCAGTGTGAATGCGGATTAAGGATTCTATTCCTCTCAAAATGATGGCATTTTTCCTGCCCTAAACATGTCCCAAATTTCATCAAATTTATGAATCCCCTCAGCCCACATCTACATAGACAAACAAAATGTTCTAGACATGTACAATATGTCAAGATGCACCAAAATGTCTCCTGGACCCGAACATCAACAGAAGGTCGGCCATCTTACATCAAATGACAGATTTTTCCAGATTTATCATATTTGAACAAACTAGTCTTTGGGATTTGATCACACTGACTTCAAATTTACACTGAATCATCTTCAGGTATTAGAGATAAAATGTTATGAAAAGCTTTTCCCTATGTTATTCTTGGTTCCCATAATGCCACCCTAAATTTACTTGTCTTGCCATGAAACAGGAACTTACAATAACTTCAGCAAACTTTACCTTAATAGTGTAAAGTTACACACCAACTTTAATTAATTATGGCTATAACAGAAGCATAGTTCAGGCTTTAGTGTTGGTGGACATTTTGAAAAAAACAAAACAAAACAAAAAAAAACGTTAATCTTAGAAACTAAGTATGATGTGACTTGTCTCTGGATACATTTCAACATAAGGCCCAAAGGTACTTTCACACCAAATCAGACATTTGTGTCACAACTTGCAGTAAACACCCAATTTTTATCTACCTCCTCTACTAAAAGGAAGTTAGTGTTTCTGTTGCCAAGCTTGTTCACCATGAAGAAAGCACCTTATGTCTCATGGTCCATAAGACGCATCAACACATCTATGCCTCAAAATTGTCTTAGTCATAAGAGACAATAAGTGTCACCAATTGAACACAGACAATATTCTACTGGTCCTGAACAACAAGAATATGAATGTGCTGTAATTTTGTCAGAATAATCTTAAGATCTTGATGATGCCATATTGTGAAGTTTGGATATTAAAGACAAAAACTGAGTCAGGAGACTGTTACTGAGAATGTGAATGAACCAAGTAGGTAGAGAGAGTCTGGTGGACTCAGGTGGAAATTACTGAAACCACAGAGAAATGGATCTTTAAAAAAGGTACTTTACTGGAAGAAGAGTAAAAGAGTAAAAAGGAGCTGGAAGCATCACTGTTGAAACAGTCTATGATCTGGTGATAAGGTGATGAATTGATTCCTGGATAGCTGCCTCCAGTCCTGTAAGAAAGTGGCAGAACAAGAGAAGGGACCGAGTAGAAAGCAAAACTACAGGAGACAGTGTTTCTACAAGTTCTTTCATAAGTTAATGACAAGTGTAACAGAATTAATATGACCTTTCATGTATATACCAAACCAATCAGTAGGGCGCTGCAGGTACTCGAACCCCATCCCAGTATGAACCAGGAGTACCATTACCAGTGCCTTTTTCTTTTGGTGGAACATCGAAGGGAAAGCAAAACCTATGTTTCAACAGCAAATCAAGAAAAGTACATTTTGCAAACTGAATGTGAAAAACTGCACAACTAGGATAGTTTTGAATAGTTGTTTAGTAGATCCAATATTTATCAATATCTGTACTCAGAAGTGCTCTTGTAACATAGGAAAAAGAAACCCGTATTTTTGTATTTATATGTTTTAAGTTAGAACTTGCATAATGTATTTTATAAAATATAAAGACTAAATTATCAAATATATAACCAATAGAAATGTCAAATCATAATATATGCATCCATATTATAACATAAGAACCAAATTATCAGATATGAAACTAATAGTAACATAAAATAAATCGAAATAATATATAGCATATATAACCATAATTATAATATACATATATAACATTACTTTTTACACATTTTGTTATGTTACAGCCTTAATCCAAAATGGATTAAATTCATTTTTTCCCTCAAAATTCTACACACAACACCCCATAATGACAATGTGAAAAAAATGATAAATGATTCCACAAGCTTGACACACCTATCTTTGGTCAGTTTTGTCCATTCCTCTGTGCAGCACTTCTCAAGCTCCATCAAATTGGATGGAAAACGTTGGTGCACAGCCATTTTCAGATCTCTCCAGAGATGTTCAATCGAATTCAAGTCTGGGCTCTGGCTGGGCCACTCAAGGACATTCACAGAGTTGTCCTGAAGCTACTCCTTTGATATCTTGGCTGTGTGCTTAGGGTCGTTGTCCTGCTGAAAGATGAATAGTCGCCCTGGTTTGAGGTCAAGAGCGCTCTGGAGCAGGTTTTCATCCAGATGTGTCTGTACATTACTGCAGTCATCGTTCCCTCTATTCTGACTAGTCTCCCAGTTCCTGCCACTGAAAAACATCCCCACACCATGATGCTACCCCCAATGCTTCACTGTATGGATGTTATTGGCCTGGTGATGAGCGGTGCCTGGTTTCCTCCAAACATGACGCCTGGCATTCACACTAAAGAGTTCAATCTTTGTTGTATCAGATCAGAGAATTTTGATATTCATGGTCTGAGAGTCCTTGAGGTGCCTTTTGGCAAACTCCAGGTGAGCTGCCATGCCTTTTACTAAGGAGTGGCCTCTGTCAGGCCACACTACCATACAGGCCTAATTGGTGGATTGCTGCAAAGATAGTTGTCCTTCTGGAAGGTTCTTCTCTCTCCGCAGAGGAACGCTGGAGCTCTGACAGAGTGACCATCGGGTTCTTAGTCACCTCCCTGACTAAGCCCTTTCTCCCCCAATCGCTCAGTTTAGATGGCCGGCCAGCTCTAGGAAGAGTCCTGGTGGTTCTGAATTTCTTCCATTTACAGATTACGGAGGGCACTGTGCTCAGTGGGACCTTTTAGATCAAGCATTTAGAACAAAGAATGTTGATGTTCAGAGCTGTTTCTTTAACAGTTTTGATGGTTTCAGTCAAACGTTCTGTCGTCATCAGCATCGTCCTCCTCTCGTCTCACCTCATCACCAGTCAGGAAACATCTCAGTGAATTCCTCTCTGGACAACAGCTAATGTTTTAAACCTGTGATTCAAACAATAACAAACTGTTGCTATTCAGTCTGCATCTTAAACAAGTAAAGCAGCTATATTATCACCATAGCAACAGTTGTATAACATATACAATAAAAGATAAGATTATTATGATAATAATTTAAAAGATAAAGCAAATAATCGTGTATGAGACACAAATTTAGAACATATGAACCCAAACTACAACATATGGACTGAAATTATAACATAGTATATATCACATATACACAACATATAAAGACTAAATTATATTGTACATTTAATAAAAGACAAGATAATTGAAAAAAAAGATAAGCTACTTATTAAAATATTAGCCAAAATATGATATATAAACCCAAATTATAACATATTTAAACCAAAATGATGACATAAAACCCAAATTATAACATAACGACTACATTCTATATTAGCTAATTTAATAAATGATAAGATACTTTAATAAAGAATTAGCCATTTTAATAACAGATAAGGTTATTAAGTAACAGATAAAATAACAAAGCATAAGTTATTGAAATAAAATAAGATAATTATATAAAGATAATTTAATATAAGATAGGCTAATTTGAGCTGTGTAAATGTGTAAGTGTAAATGTTGACCTACCTGAGGTTTCATCATGTGGCTTTGATAGCTCAGATCAGATCTTAGATCTGTGCTAGTCTGGATTTTTGTGTCCAGACTAGCGCAGATTAAAGTTCTTTTATTATTATCCTGTCAATAATATTTATTTAGCACACACCCGATTTATATTTCTTGCATTGTGTGAAGTGGATGGAGGATTTTTAAGAGAAAGTAGTTCCACTCGCCTCATGCTAATGCAGTCAGTGGAGTCAGAGCAGCAGTAAAAATGGATGAGAACATGTTTCTCCATTATATATATATTTATTTACAGAATTTACCAGGTAATCCAGCCATCTTGCTTACTTTGCGCCACACTAGCTATTTCTTTTTATATTTACCTCTATAAAGGAGACAGGACGTGTATAAAGCACCAGGTGAGCAGTCACGGCCACTATCAGCTTGTCCTCCATTTTAGCGATCAGAAAGTGATCGCTTGGGTAGCGGGCCTTGGTGACATGAAGAGAGTCTCAATGCTTGATAGACTGTCATGGCATGGCGTCACGCAAATTCACCTGCAAACTATAATATTTTCAACTTGACGTGATAAACGTGAAAAGGCAATTTTCATGTCACAAATCCGTGTCCATTCCATCACCCTGTCTCACGTCTTTTCATTAATTTTACATCTTGTCATGTGAAATTGCGTTCGGTGTGAACACAGCTTAATGATGACCATCACATTAATGATTATAAAATTATAATGGTTAGAAATAAAATAATAAGAGGAGGACTACTTAGTTGAATGAAAATGTATATGCTATCATAATGCGTGCTAAGAAACATTAGTCAAGATTCAAACAGAAGACCCTGGATTAACTATAAAATAACATTTATTCCCAACTGGAGTGACTGCTGACTGACAGATAAGGCACCAGGATTAATCTAGCTTGGCTGTTAGCCTGGTCTGGCACAAGCTAGCTGTACAGAATAAATTTCCATGGCGATTTACTCTATGTTCCCCTGCCTTCAGCTAAATTCAGCCAGAATAAATGGAAAATCCTAGTTTAATCCACTATCTGGGTTTTATGCAATGTCCTCCTGGTCCAACAGCCAAATTTTTGCCCCCTCCACTTAAATTACATTTGAGGCTATAGGCTACAGCTAAATGACACTCAAACCACAAGTTGGCCATCTCAGCAGCAGACAAGTCATAAAAATGATGGCTCCACTGCATTTAGCTGTCCCGATAAACAAGGAATGTGATCAAGTGTGGCACACTTGAATGCAATACAGCCCTGATTAGTTATTGATTACAGTTTCTCCTGCTATGACAAGTTAAAATTTCTGCTGTGAAAAAGACCCATTCCTTTTGTCTGCCTATTCTTTCCTCTAAAGAATTCAAGCTAGTGATAGTCATTGCAACAAAATTACTTTATTACAAACATTTTAGAAGACATGTTTTGTGTTTTTTCAGACAAGGATAAGAAGATCACTATTAAATCACGTTAGTTTGCGTGTTTCATGACTTACTGATTTAGCCCTGTGCCCCAACTTGCCCATATCTGTTGTAAAACAAAAGAAATGTCCCCTTTTAAAAATTCAGAAATATTGAGAAAATCAACTTGCTTTGCTTTTATATCAAACTCAATCCGTACCCACAAAAGATTAAAGATAAGGATATAACTCTGATGAATTCCACAATTAATGATACTGCATAAACAAATGATTTGACTCATGAGTAATACAAAAAACTAAACAAATCATGGATCATTCAAACTTGTGTTGGGAGTATTTAATATAAAGAATACATTTGATTGCATAGCAAGACGTTGGATTTAAACAAAAAAAAATGACAGTTTAATTAGCCATTAAATCTGGATATTCCAAGTCCCTGCCCTATTGAGTGCATTATATTTTAATTAGTTTAAATGATTCTGTATTGTATTAAGTGTTTTTTGTACTCTATCTCTGTCCATGTCATGTTGTGCCAACACAGGGCAATGGCTCTTTTCATTTTTTTTTCTCCTGGCAGTGGAACTGCTGATGAGTGTACTTTTTCCTCGGTCTGCCCTGCAGTCTGTATCTTTGGCACTTGGTCCAAACTGTAAATCAATGAGGAAACCCAGGCAGCAGGTTCCATTTCCTCCACTGTTTGAGGTGATGAAGGTGATGAATACTACCTACGATGCGAGTGCTGGAGAGCTGAGGGTGACACACGTGCTTACGCTGATGAGATCTCTCGCATTTTTTTCAAAGCACATTCTCTCCGTCAGAGCTCAGCTCAGGCGTTTTGACAGCCAATCAACCATAAATGACATTTATAGGGTGTTTTCACTCCCTATAAATTCCACAATCATAAAGCTCCATTCAAATCACACAGTCTCTCTATAAGGCCAAGTGTGAAAAGGGGGCTTATGATCATCTATTCAGAACAATACCAATAGTCACCTCCCCAGCTGGGGAATTGTGGAATTAGTTGTGGCTTTTGCCCACTAAGCCAATGATTTTCTCCAAGAAGCTGAAGGAAATTTTCAAATGATTGATGAGGTTTAGATATTTTGGTTGGTGGAGCATAATTTTCTCTCAGATTTTATGGTTTTATTCAGGTAGTGTGGCATTTAGCTTGTACACATCCATATTTTCCAGCATGCCATGATGAAAGACACATAGAGATATAATTCATTACTTAATTAATTATCCCCCTGAAACAACACATATCGCCCCCTAGTGTTGAGGAGGAGGACAGGTTCCTGTCAGTAATTCTGTTTTCTCTGTTTCATGTAGACTGCATCAAGGACAGAAGTCTGATTAGATGCCAAAACTGAATTTTTAGCATAGTTGAATTAAGCTTGCATATAAACCCACAGTGATACCATGCCTTAATATCTTGGCTGCATTCAGGGAGAGACAGTTTCTAATCTGTCTGAAATAGGATAAATTTTACTTAATGGATTTAACCTTAATTTATTTCAACCTGTTTTGTGAAATTAAGATTTAAATCCAGTGTCACACCAAGATATTTAAAATCAGTGTCTGTGTCATTTCTTTCACCTTTAATAAGAATATCTGCCATAGGAGGCTGCTCTTTTTGGTTTTGGAGAAAGAAAATGCCTTTAGTCTTACTGACATCTAGGCTCAGACATTATAGGTCAATTCAGTAGTGGAGTAGCGGAGGCTCAATTACAGAGTCAGGAAGAAAATCAAACTTTGGAAACAGAGGCAACAACAAAATGGTCTTTAATTAACTGACTCTGTACGTAGAGCATTAGGTCACTCAAAAATCTTTGGTACCTCCTTGTGAGGTTATTGATATTTTTCCAGTTTAAATTGTTGTTTCCTGTGTTTGCATTCAATCTGTCAAGAAAGTAGCCGGTCCTATTTCCCAGATGACCTTAAATCCTTTATCCTCTGTAAAGAACTATGTCAGTGTCTCTTCTATTTTTAAGTGCCTTAATTAACATGGCATTTCTAGAGTTAATCATTTTTCACAGATACGCAAAGGACAAATGTAAATTTGCTGATATGCGCTTGAAGTTACATGGCCATACAGGCCACCATTTATGTAGGAGAGAATAATGGTTCAAATACTGCACTTAACAGAGAACAGAGTGAGACAGAGGAAAAAGACATCAGGCTGATCTCGGGGAGGAAAAATACTTAAACAGATTCTAAAACACGCTTTATTGATGGTTGACAGTCTCAGGACAGGCATGAAGATGAGGTGTAGTACACAGCTTCTAGAATATGTGTCTATTGTTTGCCTCACCATTCACAATTCAGCAATTTAGGCTATATCAAAGGCATTTTCATTGCTGGTATTTGTATCAGAATGACTGTTAAAAACTACTAAATTTCATTCAGTCACCCACAAAGAATGGTTAGAGGGAAAAAGCAGTGAGTTCTTTTTTTTATCTTATTCTAAGAAGATTGCATCATTGTTCCTTACAAGAACTTTAGGTGGAACTGGAGCTTTACCACAATGATAATTATAAAAATAGAAGCACAAATGGCAACAATAATACGATTGACATTGTTTTATTTGGTCCAGAAGGGGAATTTCAGCTAAACAAGGTAAACAGGCTGCAGCTATGTGTGCATGTCCCTGCCGCCAACAGTGAAAGCTAACCAGTCTGTCTGTGGCTCATATCTTTATCCATATCATATTGGAAACTCTGGCATTTTGACAGTGAGAATCAAACCTTTTCTCCCTGCAGTGAAAGCCAGTTAAATCATTATCTTATGTTTTCCATTTGTTTCTAAGCTGTCTTATCCCGGCCCTCTGAGGATGGAAAGATCTCGGCTCTGTTCTCTCGCTGTGTGCAGGTTGGCTGCATTCAAAATGTCTCTGTGCATGTGCATATGTGCTAATTTACCTTGGTGGATTTCTTTGTGCTTTTTCATCGGTGCCTAGGTCTTTAAGGATGTGTTAGAGAGAGAGTTTGTGTGTGTTATCTTCACTGCCCCCACGAACCAGATAAGTCCTAGTCAGTTCAAGCTCTGAATTAAACATGTGTTCTCTTGTTTATCTCTGTGTGCATGTGTACGTGTTTGTGTTTATACATCCTCTAAACTCATAGAGCTTCACTTGAAATACTTTATGTCTTTATCACCATTGGCAAATGGATTCCTTTGGCTTTTAAAGGTGGGCTGTATGTCACTGAATACACACCCTCATTCTGTGTGGTGTATATGACTCTGTCTTTGTGTGTGTGTGTGTTTGTGTATGTGTTACAGCAAGGCAGTCATTCAGTTTTTGTACAGGCTGTTGACACCATTACGTGTCAGAACTAAGGGGTTTTGATTGCCTTTTTCCTCCCTTTTTAAGTATAGTGAGAGTTGTAATTCAAAAGATGGTGGCCAGTTTGTTGACCTAGGATTGCATTTCTGCTTTCTCCTGTCTTCACTGAACTACAGTACAAACCCGGCCAAATGTGGAGTATACGTTTATTTCAAGCATCAAAAAATAACGAGAGTAGCTATCAGCCCTTCTCTGGATCAGATTTAAGCCAAGGTCAAATTCTCATATAGACTTTAACTAGGCATTGCATACAGCCTGCCTTCAGGCTTTGGGCATCGTCTCACCTGCACTGGAGTTGTGTATCTCAGTGATCTCTTTAATTGATCGAAGCATCTATTTTTATTTAGACATCAAAGTCTCATAATATTTCTGAAAGCTCCAAGTGTACTGCTCTCCATTACAAAAGAGCATAGTACAAATGGTTAGTTTTCAACAGCATGCTGCTAATAAACAGTAAAAATCTTCTTGCATTAAATATAATTAAAAGAACAAATTCCATGATGGGAAGATTCAGTGACTGACCGTCTTTGTTACTCTGAGCTGCTGCAGATGCTACAAGCCTAAACTCTACTGTAAAATAAATGTCCATTTCTTCAAGAACTACATTTATAACTGGAAAACAATTCTGAGGGCAGAGTACCAAGATTTAAATCACACAGTCTGAGAAAATGGTAGGTCATCCATTTTTTGGGGTGGAATGGAGTTGATGTCCCAAGTGAAGACGTTCAAGCATCTTTTTTATGAAAGTAAGATTGGTGAGATGGCAGTTGGCAGTAATGGAGACTGTCAAGCTGCATTACTGCCGCATGGAGCATAGAGGCAAAGTCCCGGGGTATAACTGCCTCATTTACATTCACCTTATCATGAGCTTTGTGTAGCGACTAGGGCTGCTTGATTATGTAAAAAAACTATTATTTAGTTCTTTCATTCATTCATCTTCTATACCCACTTATTCCTCAGTAAGGTCACAGGTGTCTGCTGGAGCCTATCCCAGCGCATTATAGGGGAGAGGCAGGGACACACCCCAGATGGTCACCAGCCTATTGTGGGGCACACACACCATTCACTCACTCACACACTCACACTGATGGGCAATTTAGGTTCTCCAGTTCACCTATGGTCACGAGCTTTGGGTAGTGACCGAAAGAACGAGATCGCGAATACAAGCGGCCGAAATGGGTTTCCTTCGCCGGGTGGCTGGGCTCTCCCTTAGAGATAGGGTGAGAAGCTCGGTCATCCGCGAGGAGCTCAGAGTAGAACCGCTGCTCCTCCACATCGAGAGGAGCCAGTTGAGGTGGCTCGGGCATCTAGTGAGGATGCCTCCTGGACGCCTCCCTGGTGAGGTGTTCCGGGCACGTCCCTCCGGGCGGCGGCCCCGGGGAAGACCCAGGACACGCTGGAGAGACTATGTCTCTCGGGTGGTCTGGGAACGCCTTGGGGTCCCCCCGGAAGAGCTGGAGGAAGTAGCTGGGGAGAGGGAAGTCTGGGCTTCCCTGCTGAAGCTGCTGCCCCCGCGACCCGATTACGGATAAGCGGAAGAAGACGAGACGAGACGAGACGAGTTCACCTCAGCATGTTTTTGGACTGGGAGGAAACTGGAGAACCTGGTGAAAACCCACGCAGACACAGGGAGAACATGCAAACTGCACACAAAAAGGTTTTGAACCTGCTGTTGTGAGGCAACAGCGCTAATGACTGCTCCCCCTTGTGCTTTTGTTTGAGATGGTTAATCAGATTTGTTGTGTTGCCAACAGTCATAAAGTGCTCCCAAATAAGAGAACTTTTTAGACCCTTTTTCTCATCCAAACGACTCTGCCTTTCCTCTGCCATTCCACTCACTTTTGCTCTTTTTCGCTCACTGATGGAAATGTATGCGTGTCTCTTTCAGAAATCTTTTGAAGAAAAATGTCAAGTTTCAACTTCATTATATGAGTTTGGAGATTGTTTTAGATGCAAATCACAAAATCATGATCAAATTAGATTATGATTGTTTTAATTGCACACCCTCAGCTGCATCCATTGAATGATTTCCCAGAATGAGATCCCACTAGAGAAGGTGGTGTTGTCACTCTACTATGCACTATCAAAATTGAAAACAAAAATCTGTGTAGATTTAATATTCCTTTTTTTGTCATTTCTTTGTTCTTCATGAAAGAAATGTTGCTGCTCTCAGCATGTCTGAAGCAACATAAGTAAAGTGTAAATTTAAAAAATAGATTCAAGATAGAACTACGACTATAAAATTCAAGCATGAACTCTATTCCTTCAGCACCTGTTCTTCCCTATAAAACTACAAGACAGTGAAACGATTCCTTAAAATTTCTGAAGTAGAGGATTGAATGGGAGCACCCTGAGGCCCTGTAAGTATTTAGATCTTACATGCAAGATGATACACAATATAGAGAACAGCGCACACTACAGCATGTGTAAAGTTAAACAGATGAATATAGTGAAGATTAAACTTTATTACACCTGCCCTCCAGATATGTTCTTAATCAAAACAGACTTTTTTTGTGAAATCAGCTTCTCTACATCTATTAGAGCCATCCCATTTTAGTGTCTGTTCAATTCCAACACATGCAAACCTCATTCTGCTTAAAGAGGTACCAGGACTTGAATAAAGTCACCTAAGGACAACGGTAAAGACTTGTGGAGAGCATGCCAAGACGCATGAAAGCTGTGATCAAAAATAAGGGTTATTGCACCAAATATTGATTTCTGAACTCTTCTTAAGTGTAAACATTAGTATTATGTTGTTTTAAAGTAAATTTGATCTTGTTTATTTGCATTGTTTGAGGACTGAAAACATTTAATCTTATTTGATATTTTGAACATTTGTCATTTTCTGGAAATGAATGCTCTAAACGATTATATTATATTTGGGGTAAATGGTGTCAGTAGTATATAGACCCAAACAAAAATGTTCCTTTTGGCCAAACACATACTTATAAATACTAAAGTTAAAAAAATGATAATTTTGCAGTGTACTATTTTTTTTAAGAGCTGTATGTATATGAGAGTTGAAACTGGCTGTGATGTTCTATCCAACAGATGGGTGCGCACACACACGCACACATACACACACACACGGACACACACACACACACACACACACACACACACACACGCACACATACACACACACACGGACACACACACACACATACACACACAAGTCCCTGTGGCACTTCATGAGTGCCACTGAGTGCCTTAATACCAGTGTTGCTTCATCTCTTGGTGCTACTCTGCAAGGTCAGTGGATAACACCTTATTACCTCTTCACTAACTTTCCCCTAAAACACACTGGTGATTGGTTTTACTGGTTTTAAATTGTTCGTCATTTAAATTTTAAATGTCTGTTCTTGGTGGGGCGACATGGTGGCGCAGGGGTTAGCGCTGTTGCTTCACAGCAAGAAGGTCGCCGGTTCAAGACCTCCTGGGTCTGGGACCTTTCTGTGTGGAGTTTGCATGTTCTCCCTGTGTCTGCGTGGGTTTTCACCGGGTACTCTGGCTTGCTGAGGTTAATTGGAGACTCTAAATTGCCCATAGGTGTGAATGGTGTGTGTGCCCCATGATTGGCTGGCGACCATCTGGGTTGTATCCCTGCCTCTCGCCGTAACGCGCTGGGATAGGCTCCAGCAGACCCCTGCGACCCTAATGAGGAATAAGCAGGTATAGATGACTGACTGACTGTTCTTGGTGTTGGATTTTATCAAATAAATTGTTTGATAACAATGATCACACAGCGGCACCCACTGGATAAACAATCAATTGCCCCCTAATTACCACTGCTTCACAACATAAATTTCCCACAAAAATGCGACTTATACTCCAGTGCGACTTATATATGTTTTTTCTTCTTTATTATGCATTTTATGGCTGGTGCGACTTGATGAAAACACCACCATTCATAGTGGTGTTTTCATCAAGTCGCACCAGCAAAACAAAACAAAAAAAATACAAATATATGAATACCTTATCAGGAGGATTATGCCTTTTCATGTTCAGTGCAGGTAGTGGAGCATGGCAGAATAAGGGATGTGAATGAGTGGAAGTGAAGTAGTAAATTGGCACAGCTTAAACACTCAGTACTGTTGACTATGAGCTTATAATAGTTGAGCCTGCGTAGTATTTCTACAGCTGTTTTATCTGTTAGATGCTCTCCATCAGCCATACTCTACTGGCCCAACCCAGTCTTCAGAGGAAAACTTTAACATTTAATGTAGTAATAATTTGCAGAAATGTTTTTTGTCATATGTTTTTGTCTGGAGACTGGACACTGCTGACTGCTTAGATGTGGGATGTTAGGGGTCAACTTAATGTTGCCCTGTAGTTGGAGGTGGAGTGCCGAAGGGTATTTTAGAATTACTGAATTTTCTTGGAAGATTAAGTCTTAAAGGATAATTCTGGTTTATTTCAACCTAGGATGTGGGTCCTATGTTTGTAGTCAGTGGCATTTTTACATCAGAGACACTTAATGTGGGCGACACGGTGGTGCAGGGGTTAGCCCTCTTGCTTCACAGCAAGAAGGTCGCAGGTTCAAGACTTCTTGGGTCTGGGACCTTTCTGTGTGGAGTTTGCATGTTCTCCCTGTGTCTGTGTGGGTTTTCACCGGGTACTCCGGCTTCCTCCCACAGTCCAAAAACATGCTCAGGTTAATTGGAGACTCTAAACTGTCATAGGTGTGAATGGTGTGTGTGCCCCATGATAGGCTGGCAACCATCTGGGGTGTATCCCTGCCTCTTGCCGTAATGTGCTGGGATTGGCTCCAGCAGACCCCTGTGACCCTGAGGAATAAGCGGGTATAGAAGATGAGATGAGACACCTAATGCCCCACCAGATCCAGCAGACAGCACTGTGGTGCACAAAGGTCAATAAATCTGTACTTTGCGGCATATGTAAATCTGTACATATATTTTATGTTATTTAATATGCAAAGTAGTGATTCAATTGTGAATGTGTTGGTGTAAAAATAACATGGCTCATAAGCATCATAGTTCTGTTTGGAGTGATTTGATTCATGTGTTTCCCTGTGCCCGCCCTGTGAAATGCTGCTCTCTGCTGTCCTCTGCTCTGTGGGGCAGCGCTGCATTTTTAGGATGTTGCTATGAAAACAACATGAATGCGTGATTGACCACTGCCAAAATTTACACTGAGTGAAGGAGCAATTGTAGTTGCACCCTTTGAATTCTGCCTAGAAACAGGTGTCCACTACCTGCTATAACGATTCCCTGACAAACAAAAACAAAGGCAGTAATATTTTCTTCATTTTCTACTATTTTGTAGCACTACTACAATTTACTTTTTTTTTAAATGGTACTATTTTTCACCCATTTAGCCTAATGAATAAACCCATACATTAATGGACTGGTGGATTTTAACAGCAGAGTCATCCATTCCTCACTGCACTGTCAACTTCTTATTCCAGTGAGCTGCATTGGTGAGATAAATCTTAATTTGAAGCTAAAAGTTGGACATATGTTTACTGTAAACTGGATTAATAAATAAACTTTTGAAATTATGTACTGGTTTGGACATATTTTTGGACAGTTCACTGTCTCTTTTAGCTGCATTGGTTGAGCTTTCTTTTATATTTTGGACATCATGGATTTGGCCAAATGTAAGAGACTTTGATAGAAAAACTATAATGAACTAGTGCCTGCGTTTCATGTTGCAGCCTGAAATAATTTCTGTACTCAACATTATAACAAAATTTTGTTAATTTAGCAGCAGGATTTGTTTCTGTTCAGTTGAGCCTTCAGCTTGCTAAAACATGCAAGATATTTGAGAAGCTTTCTGTCTAATCTTTTTCAAACAGATTGCTGAAGCATGTGAAATATATTTGCAATAGGATTTCTGCTTATAATAATAAGTTACCTGTCTAAACATCAAGTTATTTGAGCACTGAGTGGTGAAGCATGTGAAATGTGTTTGAAATAGGGTTTCTGCTCTCTGCTGGCACTCATAATAAAGCCCACATGGGCCTACTGCTTATAGTAATCAGCTACCTCTGTTTTTGTGATGTTGATGTGACATACAAAATTCTCCCCACTAGAAATTTTACGTGAATTTATGACCCAGTGTAGCTCTATGAGTCTTGGTAATTTTGCTTTCACCATCCAAGAAAAATAGGTGAAATGAGGACTCATGCATTTCCTGTGAACCTGGATTCAAGGAGGGTTCAGACAAAAAGAAAAGTGAATTTGACTGCTGGAACATTCATATTTATTTGCCCCAAACCACTGGAGTAACAACTGTACAGATGTTATTTGTACCTTGTAAGTACCGGTTTGACTGATATCACAACTTACAAGAAAACCTGAGGTTATTTCTGTTGTACTTATATTTCACATTTATGCACATTTATGAGGAAGATTTACTCCTGAGATATGCATGAATTTCCAACTTGTGAAAATGTATGACATTGTGCCACCACACACACACACACACACACACGCACACACACACACACACACACACACACACACACACACACACACACACACACACACACACACACACACACACACACACACACACATCCATAAATATACACAGGGATTTCTGGACTGTCAGGGGCACCTTAGTATGAAATGTATGTGTTGAGTGAGTGGAGGTATGTGTACATCTGTAATATGAGTAAACAATTAGCTGAGGCTCTATTTTTAAACCATCAGAAAATGTGTTTTCCATTCCACACCTGAGGTGTAGGTGGTGAAATGTTGAGAAAGCCACAGATTCTGGGAGTACTGTAAAAGACACTGTTTACTGTAACAACATATTGTATGTTTAAGTATCATCTCAAACTTCTCTCACAGACTAAACTAAATGAGATTCTATCAATATCAAATAGATGCAGAAAAGGGGGACAGTCTGTCTCAATCCTCTCTGTCTCTATAAAAAACCCTGGTGTCCTAATTGATTCCAGGGGCTCAGCTAGCAGCAAACTTAGAAAAAAAAGACATGGGATTGCATTTATTCCAGGTTTTTGTGGCTGGATCCTATGTAGGTAACTCCCAAATGAAGGTATATGTAAGGGGGGATGCGAGCAGTTTGCAGGGAGTATGTGGAAAGATTAGGAGGGGAAAAAACCAGGAGAGGGATTACAATATACTGGATCCTGCAGGTATTAATGCATATGTTTTTGCAGAGTCTTGGTGCACATCTCCAGTTCCTGCAGCTGTGCACCAAGACTCTGCCTCATCTGACTGACAGCGGCATGTATTTTACTATCATTATTACACTATCCCACAGTGTGACTGGTGGTGGTGGTGCTGGTGGTGTGTGTCTGTGTGTTTGTAAATACATGCACCAATGTCAGAGAGATGAAAAATGGCAAATTGTGGTGAGTTTGTCATAATGTTCATCATCTCATGAGCTGCTTGTGACAACAAAGAATATTAGAAGCATCAAAGTGCTACATACACCTCTGTCAGTCAGAAATTCATTTCCCCACATGAGTCCTGATGATGCAGAATGACAACTGTCAGTCTGTATAATATCGTCTTTACTTCTCCTTGGTTAATTTTGTAAAACATCAGCATGAACCAGAAGTCGGACCAAAACTAAATTTTTTGAGCATTTTATACTCTTAGAATACTAGTCATGGTAAAACAGTTTTTGGAGGGAGCTGCATTCACTGTCACCACATGGGCGTCTGTCTAGTTATTAATGAGTGTATTAAGGGAATAAAATGAGTGAGAACGATTGAGAATAGTTAGTGCATTCAGAGATTGGCAGAAAGGGAAAGCAAGTGGGAAAGCACATTGAGAGGCATGTCTGACATCAGTCACCTTAGTCGCATATATATATATATATATATATATATATATATATATATATATATATATATATATATATATATATATATATATATATATATAATTGTATATTATTAAAAGGAAACACCCTAAGGCATGTTTGGTCCAAAACATGGATGAGAACAGGTTGTTGCCTGGGTTTTTTTTTTTTGCTTGTTGCAGTTGTGCCATGTTTGTTGGATGCCCAACAGTAGAGATTTACTATATTCTACTATATTACTATATTAACTATATTCTGGTGGGATGGTAAGTTCTCAATACGAATAACTGGTTCAACCAGGAAAGACAGGTTAAAGTTTTATTTGTAGTTTACTGTTGAGTCCTCAGGAGGACTTAAGGGCCTAATTTAGCTGAACTGCATACATACTGTTGCAATTGATTCTACGCCTACAGATGTAAGTTCCTGTGCTTTAAATTCACATGGCAAATTTAACCATTGAGACAAGTATTATATATGGATGATAATATTACTGTGTAAAATATACAGGCCACCCCACTATATAAAAATGAAAGGGTAGAAATTATCATAGAAAAAAATCACGATTACTTCTAAATGCATTGAACAAATTAATGATTGGATGTGCCAGAACTTTCTCCAATTAAACAAAGATAAACCTGAGGTAATTGTGAGGTAAAAGTGCTCATCTTCAATCAGCAATGTTACAGCCTACAAACCAAGCTAGAAATCGGGGCATAGTTATGGACTCAGACTTGAATTTCAATAGTCACATAAAAAACGTTACAAAGTCAGCCTACTACCACCTGAAGAATATATCAAGGATTAAAGGCCTTATGTCGCAGCAAGATTTGGAAAAGCTTGTCCATGCTTTTATCTTCAGTAGACTAGACTACTGCAACGGGGTCTTTACAGGCTTCTCTAAAAATCAGACAGCTGCAGCTGATTCAAAATGCTGCCGCTCGAGTCCTGACTAGGACCAAAAAAATTAGACCATATCAGTCCAGTTCTAAGGTCCTTGCACTGGCTTCCTGTCTGCCAAAGAATTCACTTTAAAATACTCTTACTGGTTTATAAAGCCCTGAATGGTCTAGGGCCTAGGTATATTGCAGATCTGCTGATCCCTTATGAACCATCCAGACCTCTTAGATCATCTGGCTCAGGTCTGCTCTCTGTTCCTAGAGTCAGAACTAAACATGGAGAAGCAGCGTTCAGTTTCTATGCCCCACAGATCTGGAACAAACTCCCAGAGACCTGCAGGTCTGCCACAACTCTCACTGCTTTTAAATCACAGTTGAAGACTTTTCTGTTCAATGCTGCCTACTGCTAATATCATTCTTAATTACTCTGCACTGCACTGTAACTTGTTCTTTGTTTTAATTTCAAAGTTATACATTTTAATTCTTAATTTTATTTTTATTTTTTTATTTTAATCAACTGTTTTAAATTGTATTGTTTTAATTTAAAAAATTTAAATTTTAATTCTTAATTTTATTTTTATTTTAATCAACTGTTTTAAATTGTATCTTGATGCTTTTAATGTTTTATGTAAAGCACTTCGAATTACCTCGTTGTTGAAATGTGCTATACAAATAAACTTGCCTTGCCTTGCCTAAATTAAATATAATACCGTTTGTCCTGTGGAGCTTCAAATCCTGTCAGTGGAAATTAACAAATGAGAGAAAACTATTTTTATAGTGCCAGGAGGACCAAATTATTTGTAAATATGTATACAGCTGCTAAAATTATTTCATCTGAGCAGCATCATGCTGTGACAGAATACTGACTGAATGCTCTGCCATTAATTTAAATATTAAAATATGCTTGCTAAAGCAAAACTGTCCATGATTGAATGTGTTGTGCTCTAGAAGACAGTCCCACAAATATTAGGCACATGGCATACAGGTGAAGTTTCACAATTGGGTGTACTAAATGTGCTCCCAAAAACAGCAACTTACATAAATGCCTTGAGGCAGCTGTAGGAGTAACACAATTTTCCTAGGAACTATCAACCTGGAATGACAACAACTGTGAAACTGCTGTTCTGGTTAATAATCCCTCAATATTGCTGGAATGTAGTATGGTGGTAATGTTCATAGTTGATGTATCTATTAAGACTGACTGTTAACATTTAAATGTAGTTTTTGCTTTAATTTGAAAATATCAATGGTCAAAGAAAAACCCTCTTTGGGAGCTGAAGTAGAGTGGCTATGTCATCTAAGGTGCTGGTGCCAGTCAGGCCGAGGTTCTTCAACCTTAGGCAGCTGGCTAAGGTGAAGCCATTATTGGCACTGCAGCAATTTGAAGCACAATCCATGTCTTTATTACATCATGGCTGGATTACTGCGTTGCTCTGTATCTTGGAGTCAGCCAGTCTTCTCTTGTGTGTCTCTAATCAGTTGCAGCTCATCTACAAACTGGAACACGTAAGACTGAACACATCACATTCATTCTGGCCTCTATCCACCGGCTGCCTGTGATTTTTAGAGTCCCTTTTAAGGTTCTTTTATTTGTTTTTAAAATGAAATGGTCTTGTCCCACCTGACCTCCCGGAGCTTCTTCAACCCTACACCCCTGCTTGGTGCCTCAGGTCAGCTGATCAGCTGCTCCTTGAGGTACCAAGGTCCAAGTGAACGCTCAGAGGGGATGATGCTTTCTTGGTTGCCGATGCAAAAATGTGGAACATTTTACCTTCACATATCAAACAGACCTCCTCACAGTATGCAACCTTAGTCTGTTTTATTGTTTTATGTATTTCATTTGTTTTATTGTTGTTGTTGTTTTTTTGCTATTGGTTTATGCCCATGTATGTGCAGTACTTTGTTCCAGCTGTGGTTGTTTTAAAGCACTTTATAAATCATGTTGAGTCGAGTTGAGATTCAAGTCCTATATATATCAGAAAATGTGGTTTTTAATCTTTGAATTGCATTAAGATTTATTAGAATTGGGTAATGTTAAATGGTGCAAACTGTTTGGCTGCCAAGATACTACACTGATAATGACTCTTATATTAATAGTGGCCAGAATTTTATATTTTTGTGATGGGTATCATGGTGATCTACAGGACACTGATTATTCAAATTTATTCATTTTTCTTTCGCTTAGATCTACCAAGGTCAAAAATATGAGCACTCAAAAAGAGGTAATGTGGCCAAGTCCATTTGATTAAACAAAAAGGATGGTTACAGATATGAAATTGGTTTGTGGGTGTAAGCCCAGATATCATCAATGTAAAGAGTGTTGCAGCAGACCAGTGCCCATTACCCAGAGTACAATAGATTTAAACCATATTCTGCTTTTATGTCATAAATATCCTATCCTATCCATCCATGATTTCAAACAAATGTAAAACCACTGTGAAAACTACTGTGCAGTGGAAGCATGTTGAGATCAGAACATAGAGATTGATGGATCAAACCATCCTCTGCTAATTATACATTTCTCCAACCAGCATGGCTTGATGCACTTTTCATGCTGCCAGTCAGACATTTTGTCCCTCATTGTTCAAGTAAACCAGTCACGTACATGGCCAGACAAAGATGATTGAACTCTCCCTTTCAGGACTTCTGGATGTATGTGTTATGGCAGAGGCCGTTTGGAGTCTCTCTCTCTCTCCCCTCCTCCTGTGTGTGTGTGTGTCTGCTCGTTTTCCAAGGCCAATCAACAGATCGGGAGCACCTGCGCTGGTGGACCCTGATTGGACAGACGACAGCCCGCCCTCAGCCAATCAACCGCAAGCTGGAGTATAAGAAGCCGGTGGACCCAACACTCCCCAGCCAGTTGTAGCCAGCTGAGCTCCTGTGCCTGCTTTGTTAGAAACCTGTTTTGCAATTGTGTGTGAATGGTGACCTGTGAGGCGCTAGTTATATTTTGTTGTTTCCATCTCCCTTAGTTTTCCTGTAGCTTTATTAGTGGGTGCTTTTACTGGGTTTACTCTGTATGGGATGGGTTTGCCTGCCTTTACATAGATGTCGTGCTGTAAAACATTAGTGCGAGTGGGGATGTCATTAAAAAGGCATTGGTACTGACCTATCAACGCAGTTGTCATTTTGTTGCGCTTGAGTTAAATGGCCTAACTGGGAAGGTAGCTTTTTAATCATCTTCGAGTTTGGTAGACGAGCAGTTTGGTGAGATGAATGACAGATGTTTAAGTCATCATCACCGATGTTAGGAGGCTCAGCAATAATTAATTGGGAGGTCAACAAACACTCTTTAGCGAGTGAGTTTGCAGGCTGTAATCTTTCACTAAACTTCTTTACATAGTGGAGCACGTTCTTTTCAGGCGAAGACTCAACGGAGAGAAAAGCGCACCTTGTTCTAGCGCACCTTGGGATTCAGGATGATACAGACTCGAAACAGAGTGCTTTATCCTAAGACTTTTAAGGACTTGATTAAAAAGTCGTGACTGGAAGTGTGTGCCCTGGTCAGTCTGTATTACCCGAGGTAGGCCAAAGGTGGAGAAGAACTTAGTCAAAGCCCTCACTACAGAGCTGGACGTGATTTTACGCAGAGGAACAGCCTCTGGGTAACGAGTAGCAGCGCACATTATAGTAAGTAGATATTGATTTCTGGTTCTAGAACGAGGTAATGGTCCAACACAGTCTACTATTACACATTCAAACAGCTCACCTATAACGGGGATAGGATAAAGTGGAGCAGTAGGTATTACCTGATTTGGCTTACCAGCAATTTGACATGTATGGCAAGAGCGGCAGAATTTAGCGACGTCGGTTTTTAACCCAGGCCAAAAGAAGTATTTTAGGATGAGATTATAGGTTTTAGTGATTCCTAGGTGACCTGACCAGTTACTCTCATGTGCTATGGAAAGCACATGTTATAGATATAGATATAGAGATGGCACAACAATCTGAAAAACACTATGCTCAGAATTAGACACAGAAGGACACCATTTACGCATTAGTATATCTTTATTCAACACAAAGGCCACTGTTTCAACACTTGCTTTGTTGGTACTCACCACACTCTCAAAGCAATGCAGCAGAGTTGGGTCAGGACTCTGCGCAGCAGCAAGACGTTCACTGTCCACCGGCAGCGTCAGACTGTCTGACAAGGGCGGAGTCTGACCGTCAGAGCGCATCAGTTTGGCACATTCAGAGGGCGGAGATGCCGAAGCCTTCTCCGCCACAGGGTTTGCATTTTCCTCGGAAAAGGCAGCTATAGAAAAGATCTTTATCTGGAATCATGGGATGCATGTGCAAAGCCAAAAGCACCAACTAACAGCGGAGTGCCACAGCATAAGTGTGCTGGGCCCATAACCCAGTGGATCAAAAACAACCTCTGCCAAGGTGGTTTGTCTGTTAGCAAGATGAACAAGTTGGGTCTGGATTGAGTAAAACTTTCAGCAAATGTTGGGAATGACAACATAAACAGATGATTAAACTTTGGTAATTATCCAGAAGAAATCCTGCTTTCCGGTGCTTGTTGATGATGTGTTTTTGCAGAACTCTTGTGTATTGTAGGTCACTGCCTAACTATACCTCAGTGTATCATTCATTTCATTGGTAATATTAAGTACCCTTAATTGTAAGAACATTCACTCATGGCTGCTTAATTGATAACCGCCTGCATATACAATTGTTTTGTAGGGGTTTACAAAATGTTTTTCATGACTTCTCTGCCAGCTGCTTAATTTATCTTCTCCATGTTAGTCCAGTTCAATGGATGGAGAGATATGACCACAGTGATATCCCATTCATTTTGGTCTGGCAGTTCTAATCTGTATTGACTCATAGCTGGAAATGTGGAGCTGCAGTGTGAATACAGCTAAGTTGACACTATGCCTTTTAATCCTCTGAATCAAAGATCAAGGACCTTTTCGCTTATCCTTCCACCTGTAAAAATTAAAAAAAAAAAATCCAAGCTTCCTTGTTAGATGGAAAAAGTTATAACCTCATATACTTCCATAAATCTTTGTATTGACTAGGTAAAAAAAGGAAAAAAGGGAAGCAAGAAAAACAGAAATAGGAATAGTCCTTTCATCATGTCTGTAAAACACACATTGTCCTGGATACGTTGTCATTGTCCTGGCTTTTACAACACAGTCATCATGAATAGTATAATAGCCACTTCTTTCTTTAGCCAGGAATGGACATCATCATTATGCAGTTTAACCCAGTCAGCAGAAAATCATCATAATGGGCTGCAAAACAAGTAACAAATAGGTGTAATTTGTTTTACAGTATATGCTGTTGTGTTATTCCTGCATTAATAAATAATCCCAGTGACAAAATGTTCATGCACTTGAATATAAATCATGCTTTTAAAGATAAAGATGTCATGCCCATATCGATATATTTTATAGAAAATAGTTGATCCCACTCAGTTGTAGTACTTCATAGTCTTCCTTAATTATATTGTTTTCTTCATTAATTTAAATTTGTCTGTATAATATGTTGAGTGTATTGAGTATATTCTTCACAATATTGTCTTTACCAAACTAGTGAAACATGGTTATATCAGAGGTATTTCTTTTAAAAAGCATTTTAAAACAGTTCTACCAACTAATATCGGTGTAATTCCTTTGAACTTGAAATTACATAATTTTAGTTATTTTTCTTTTGTGAATAAGCTTGCGGTAACCAGAAGAAATAAAGGCATTCATAATTCCATAATCTATAAGAGAAAACCTCATCATCTTTTGTAGAAGTATTTCAATGAACCATAAGGAGTAGACTTAAACACTTAAACTTTTTGGAGTCATTCATCATAATGGTTGCTCCTCTTGCAAAAAGTTTTGCATTTTAATGTAGATAGAGAATAGGAGTCACATCAAGTTTTGTTTGTATAGCCCCAAATCACAAAACAAAGATTTGCCTCAATGGGCTTCATAGTTTGTACATCAGTAACAGAACATCCCCTGTCCTTACACAAGGAAAAACTCAGGCCTGCAATAGATGATGTTTGCACAGGATGGAATACAATACATTTAGAACAGGAAAAGAGTTCAGTATGACATAAATTAGTCAGTCATCTTCTCTTCCCACTTATTCCTCATTAGGGTCACATGGTCTGCTGGAGCCAATCCCAGCACATTACAGCGAGAGGCAGGGATACACCCCAGATGATCGCCAGCCAATCATGGGGCACACACACCATTCACTCACACACTCACACCTTCGGGCAATTTAGAGTCACCAATTAACCTCAGCGTGTTTTTGGACTGTGGAAGGAAGCCGGAGTACCCAGTGAAAACCCACGCAGACACAGGGAGAACATGCAAACTCCACAGAGACAGCATCAAGGAGGCTCCTTGTAGTGACTGCACAGTAGCATGTTCTGTGAATGAGAAAACACAAGCCAGGACTCTGGGAACAAATCCGATTTAAAAATTTTACATCAATGGGTCATGACTGTTACAGATAAAAGAAGAGAAACTCAGAAAGAGAAGCTCAGAGTATCTCATGAGGTCCCAGAAATCTAAACCATCATTGCAGCAATAATGTCCTAGGCCAGCCAGTGCCACCCCCAACTATTAACTTCTTCAAAATGTTCTAAAAAAAATAAATCCTTAAATATAGGAAGAGTCTCTGTCCCCGGACTGAAACAGGAAGATGCATTTTGGGAGCCTAGTGTTCTCGATAGATGATACAGAACTATGAGATTCATAAGATAAGATGGAGCCTGACCATTAAGAACTTTGTAGGTGAGGATGAATCCTACTCTTGATTTCACAGGAAGCCAGTGCAGAGACTGGTGCGATATGATCCCTTCTTCTAGGGCCTGTCAATATATGCACAGCAGCATTCTGGATCAGCTGGAAAGTGTTTAGACACTTTTTGGAGCAGCCCAACAATAAAGAATTGCAGTAATCCAAAGTGGAAGTAACAAGCTGTTCTGCATCTTTTAAAGACATGAAGTGTGTGACCTTTGCTATGTTGCGTGAGTGAAAGAAGGTAGAAATGACTGGAAAACCGACCATTGTTACTGTATGAGGAAGCCAGACAACTGTTGGGCCACTGCTTTTTCCAGGATCCAGAGAGAAAGAGAAGGTTGGATATTGGTCTAAAGTTGGCTAAAGCACCTAAGTCAAGTGGAGGTTTTTTGAGAAGAGGTTTAATTACATTATTATTATTGAAAAAATTAGTCTAGATGGATATTAGCTCTTATATACTCTACAATCCCTGTGTTTAAGGGCAGATTGGTGTCAGATGATGGCAAGAGGTGTGAAATTCTGTCTCTACTTGTCTGAATTTTGTCAATAAAGAAGACCATGAGGTCATTGCTACTGAGAGCTATAGGAATACATGGATCAATAGAGTAGTGACTTTTTGTCAGTGTAGCATACGTGCTGAAAAGGAAATTTCTCTTGCTTGTTTTTGTTTTTGTTCCATTAGTGAGGAGTAATAGGCAGCTCTGGCATTATAGAAGGCCTTCCTGTATGTTGTGAGACTCACTTTCCATGTCCATACTTCTTTCAGTTTGCTGGAACGCCAATGGTTCAGGTTTTTGTGAAGTTAGCTTCAATGCACCGTTTTGAGAGTTTACCAGGGTGCAGCTCAATTTTGTTTAACTAACCTCTTTTTTAGGAGTGATGGTTGTTCGCAGGGAACCTGCATTGTTCTCAAGGGATTAAAGTTGCTTATAACAACCCTACATACACTTTAGGCAACAAACAACTTACAGTATCTGTCTCTGGTGAAATCTGGGGTGTTGAGCAAACACTACCACTACCGCTCTTATGCGGTAGCAGTAGTCCCCTGCTAAGTGCTGCTTCAGGTCAGACAGGCCACCACAGGCAACAGAAAATACTGTGACATACTGTACAGTTCATTTCCACCCACAGAATGTGCCATGTCTGCCACCCAGTCTTGCATTTAGACCAGCCTTTAGGCCATGACTCTATTTCTTAAACTCTTTTTGGACTATTTGCATACATTATTAAAATCCATGGATTCTACTAAGCCTCCCTTACCATTTAATACTTCACCACTATGTCTTGTAAAACATGTTTGTGTTTATTATTTCTCATATCACTCCAAGCATGTGAAAATATAATCTATGCATAAAGCTTTAAATACATTTTTGCATAAAATGCTTGCTTGACATCTATATGTGATAGGTGCCAAACAAGCCAACCTTTAATGTGTTTTTAGGTGATGTTTTTTATTAGGCAGAATGAAAGGCAGGGATGACTACAACAGACCTGTCCTTCAAGGAGAGGTGTGTTTAATAATGTCTATAGAGCTTCAAAGAAAGAGAAGTTAGCATAATGGCAATGAGCCACTTAGCAACTGTGTACTTGAATTAGCAGTGTAGCTAGTGGTGAAGTTGCAAAATAGGAGGAAGCAAAATGTTTGTATCGATGCAAAGATAGCAACAAATACAAAATTAGAAAAAAATACTTTGAGAGGGCAGACCATGCAGCCACCTCACTCATCTATGAACATTGAGTCAATCACTCCCACTACAAAGACTTGAATGGCAGTGGTGGGATTCAAACCCACCCCTTCTGAGAGAATGGAGCCATTCTGTACGGTGTGATCTGCTGGAGCGGCAGCATCACAGAGAGGGAGAGGAAGAGGCTGGACAAGGTCATCAGGAAGTCCAGCTCAGTCCTGGGCTGTTCTCTGGACTCAGTACAGGAGGTGGGTGACAGACGGGTCTTGGCAAAACTGACATCTATGCTGGACCATGAGTCGCACCTCCTCCTCCTGTCTGCTCTGGAGAGCAGCTTCAGTGACAAACTGATCCACCCTCGCTGTGTGATATATGCTGTGTATATATATATATATATATATATATATATATATATATATATATATATATATATATATATATATATATATATATATATATATATATATACATTAGTGCTGTCAGTCAATTAAAAAAATAATCGAATTAATTACAGGATTTTGTAATTAATTAATCAAATTAATTGCATTTTAATGTCATATCTGCTAAAGGTCTCCTGATAAAGAATTTGAATTCTAGGATATTAAAAAATTGTAGTGCATGACTAATCAATTGAATACAGTAAGAAGAGAAGATCTGAAATCCAATGGTGAACTATGCTTCATAAATGAAATCCAAAAGTAAAGGTCAAGCACATCCGCAAACCAGTTAGGCCAGGTGCATTATTCAGAAATGTAAAACAAAGAGCAATACAGTTAAAAAAAATAAAATAAAGCTGTCTTCAAAAATGTAAAACAAATACAGCGATTCAGTTAAATAAATAAAATTCTGAAAATAAGGCTGTCTCAAATAGGCACTTAAGCTCAATATAGCAGTTGCTGATAACGTGACCACGTGTCCATCGGCCAACCAGAAACGCATTTGTTCAGCTCAGCTCGCCTCACGTTGCATAGCAACCAGAGACGCGCTCAGACTTGTTGCTCCTTGCCAAACGGCACAGACAGACACAGAAACATTGTAGATTACACTGAAACAAGCACACTGGAATTGTTCCAGCACTCAGATAATGTAACTAATCTGACTTTAGTACATTGTTTTCTTTATTTAACATGGGATTTTGACAGGGAGCTTCTTCTCCTTTTTTTAACGGAACGCTGTTCCGGTCGTGAATCTTTTGACGGAATGTAGTTCCGGACAGTTCTGGTTCACTTTCACCCCTGGGCTCACCACCGTTGATACTCAAAATTAATTGCATTAATTTTTTTAACGCGTTAAATTGTTGATTAATTGATTAATCAATTAATCAAATTAACGCTTTAAAATGACAGCACTAATATATACAGTATATATATATATGCAAATATATATATATTGTATTTATTTCTTATATATAATCTGTGTGCAATCTTTTCTGTTCTTGCATGTCACTGATACTGTCTCTACTGCTGTTGCTAATGCAATTTCCCCACTGTGAGACAAATAAAGGATTATCTTATCTTATCTTATCATAGCATTCCTAACATTTTCTGAGAGACTGATGAAAAACAGGGTCAAACTTTTCAAGTTAGCTTGCTAACAAACAAACAGACAAACACTGGTGATCACATTACCTCCTTGATTAAGGAAATGAATGGTGTGTGTGAAACGGCACTGTGCGCTAGCCGCAGATCTTTGAACATATCAGTCCAGCTGCCTTCATATGCTCCAGATGAAACTTTCCATGCAGTACAAAGCAGCTGTGGCGATACTGTCACCCATATTCTTTTATACATCACTGCTGACTAATTTACTGACTATCCTGATTTGCATATCAATTACACACATTAAGTACAACCGTTTGCATCTTCTCTTTTCACTTTGTAGATCACAATGGGTGTTCTCCATTAATCTATTTACATTTTCTCCTTCCAGTGTTTTTCACAATACTGTGTTAATGCTCCATCTAGTATATTCATTGAGGCAAAAATACTAACTGGATAAAGTATGTTATTTTGGAGATGTGAAAGATGCAATCCTAACATGCACATGCAGACCTTTAGTAGATCAGGCTCCAAGTCTGTTAGATTGCTCTACTGCTAACCTCACGCCCTCATTTGCTTTCGTCAAATGAGAACTTCTGTACATGTACATTCTGCAAGTTTTCTGCATTCCGCATAAAAAGTAAACCACCAAACAGGCCTCTTGTCATTGTTACAACTCTAAGCTTCCAGGAATCGGACTACATATTACTGATTTGCACTATGCAGATTAAGTGCAAGTGAGTCTATTATGTTTCTTGTGCTTTGCTCTATCTAAAGCAAGAGAACTTGTAATCCATAATGTAATATGTGTGTATGTGCACCTCTTTTATAAAATCTAACTCATGTGGGGGATACTTGCTCTATTAAGCCTGTGATTAGCCACTGTGACAGACTGGAGCAAGCTTAGTGTGAACTCTGCTCGCCTTGATCAAAGACACACACACACACACACACACACACACACACACACACACACACACACACACACACACACAGAAGCACATAAAGTGCATGTGTATGAATAAGAATATGAAGTAAAGACATTTTTTGTGAGTTTGTGCATATGCACTGGTGTGATTGTGTGCCCTTGTGTGTGTCGCTGCATATGAGTAACATCTATAGTAATGAGGTTGGACTTTCCTAACGAGCGATATTTCTTCCTTCTGCCGCCTCTAAAAAAGAATGCAGAGAAAAATCTTGCATCTCCATCCCCCCTCATCAAAGAGCAAGGGATTAAGGGGGAAGGTAAAAAATAGCCCCCTCTGAAGAGAGACGGATAAGAGTTTTTAGCTGTGGGCTGATAGCAAAAATATCTGGCCTTAGTCCTTCCTTTTCCCCTCACATTTATCCACCCTTCATCCTACACTCATTTTTTCTAAGCTTTGAGTATTTCTTTGGCATGCTGCAGAAACCTTGTAGGTCCAATTTGTGCTTTATTACTTTATTTGGAATCAGTGATATAATCCGCCAAATCAAATTTAGCTGCATAATCTTATTATATTGTCACAGTTTCATATGAAGTGCATACGTCATCTTTTGTACAGGTGTCAAAGTCTGCCTTCTGTTCCATCATTTTAGCCTTATTATTCTGTAGTCTTCTATAAATACAATAAATATTGAGAATTCTTCTGGGGTTGTTAATCAACACAAACAAATTATTTAGATACAAACAGATAATAGGCTCTGAGCAGAAACAAGCAGCATCCCAGCATGCCACCTGACTGACACAGATGCTCTAAATGTTACACCATTTTGTCAACTAACTCAAAATGAAACACATGGGCATCACACACACACACACACACACACACACACACACACACACACACACACACACACAGTGGGTATAATGACTGACTGACATATATTTATACAGATAGAGACTGATTCCTTTCCTTTAAAGTTAGATGATTTACATGTCCACTAAATAAGATTGTGTTTAGAGTAGAAAACTCTACAATGTTAGATGCTTTGTCATGTAAGTTGTTGTTTTTTTATTTAATATTGTTTTTTTTATTATTATTCTTTTACCCACTGATTAAGAAAGTGGTTACTGATTGGATGCTGCTGCTGCTTAGGACTGATCTGATACATCACTGCAGTTTGTTTGTGATTCAACATCTAGTTAAAACATCTAGTTAGTTTTTGGGGGTGGTCATTAAAAGATCATATATTCATTGTCTATATAAACAACTTTCTTCATTTATTAGAATGTTTCTCTTTTCATGATGTGCTCTTTCCTCCATAAATTGTTATTATGGATACCATTATGTCAAACTCAGGGAAAGTCAGTAAACAAAAGACACAATTTACACAATTTAAACACATTTATATGTTACATCATTTATTATCATTTCCATTCAGTATCATGTTTGGTTAAAAGTTCCTGAGCTTTACACTTTTTTTTCATTTATATTCAGCCTAATAAATGATGTCCAGTCTTCATAAGACACCCTGATCATTCCCTCTCAGAATATCAATAAACACATTCTGCCAGGACAAACGGTTCCTGTGCAGGACAGAACACAGTATGAACACAAAATGCAGGTTTTCATTCATGTGTTAAACAGGTGCTTTGATGCTGATTTGGTAGTGAGAACTTTGCACATGTATAGACACAAACTACAAACCTCTAAAGCCAGTAGCAGTCGAAGCTGACTGACTGCTGCTTACATTTGCACTTTGTCATACTTGGGTATAGTAAAATAGAGGTGAGATAAAAAGAGAAAAATAAATGCATAAGTCAGTTTATATGGTACATATTTAAAGCCCAGATTGAATATAAAGAAACCAAAGAAGTATGTACCAGGCATAATCTTCTCAACCCCGTTTCCTATATTGTTTCGCTTTTCAGTTTCGCTCTGTTTCTTTTTCTCTTCTCTGCCTTTGTACTTATTTTCATATCCTATGTGTTTGTCTTCATCGTTTCTGTCTGTGCTGTCTCCACATCTGCTCTATCTCTCATTTTTTTTCTGAATCTCTCCTCTCAGAGATTATTTTCATATCTTCTGTGTTTTGTCTCCATCTTTCCTCGCTCGCTTTACTTGTTTTCTCATCCTGTGTGTGTCAGTCTTCCTATTCTCGGTCTTTTTGTGCTTCTTCATCTTTTAATGAGACACACTTTAGACAACGGCATCTTTGCGAGCCTTGGTTCAGCAAATCCTGCTATAATTTTTCATGTCTAGTGATTTCCTTACTATGTGCTCAATTCAGACAACAGCAAGATGAGAAAGTCCTGTCATTGGATGAGTTTTGGTTTGGAGAAGCTTCTCTTACCTGAAGCTACAGTCACAGGCAAGTAAGGAAAAATAAAATAAAATACTCTACACTGCAAAAAAAGAAAAGTTGAGTCAACTCAAAATTTCAAGGCATCAAACCGATAAAATTTAAGTTGGACAAATGAACTAAATATTTAAAGTTTTCCTTGTGAGTTTGCTCATCTATGAATTCTAATTTTTGTCAACTCAACAGTAAATTTTAAATTTTACTTGTAAAAACTTGTAATCCTTACTTCTGCTAACTTTCCCCTAAGTTTGAAATAACATAATATTACATTGTGATAACTTTTAACTGTTATTTGTGCTAACTCAAAAATTGCTACTGCTGTGACTATGGGAATCATGACGATGGGTGAATTTTCAAATCTTAATTAATTAATTTTATTTATTTAATTTAATTCATTAATGTAATAAAACATCTTGGTCAAGTTATATTATCAATTTAATTATTTTGTTTTGGGAAACGATTTATCTTTAAAGCTGTCACCACAGTCACCTTGAAAATCAGTCAATTTAGTTTTAGGCTTATTAAATGCCATTTTGCTTTGCTAATATGAAGATTTATGTTGGACAGTGTTTGAAAAGGTGGGGAAGTGGAAAGTTGTCATTTAAATTAAAAGGGCAAGAAGAAAAAGCAGAATTTGATGTATAGTTTTTTTTTTTTTTTTTACATTTTACCTTATTACTTTTTTTAGGTTGTGTACTGATATACTGTAGGTCTTATGTTTATGTTTGTGTTAAGTATTTGGGTTAGTCTTAATTTGATTTGTAATTAATGTGTACGTTTTTTTCCACTATTTTCTGTTGGTTATTATGGTTATTGTATGTCTCATCTCATCTCATCTTCTCTACCCACTTATTCCTCATTAGGGTCACATGGTCTGCTGGAGCCAATCCCAGCGTGTTACGGCGAGAGGCAGGGATACACCCCAGATGGTCGCCAGCCAATCATGGGACACACACACTATTCACTCACACATTCACACCTACTCCAATTAACCTCAGCATGTTTTTGGACTGTGGGAGGAAGCCGGAGTACCCAGTGAAAACCCACGCAGACACAGAGAGAACATGCAGTTATTGTATGTATTTTGGTAAAATAATATTAATAATACAAAAATATATATTTAATTTAATTGGTAACAGTTTCTTGTTTTCAGCAACTGATATGCTAAAATAATATTTGGTTGTAGATTAAAATGTGAATCAGATTCTTTTAAAAGTGTCTTCTTCTATTGAAAAAAGAACTATATGCAGCCTTAGCTCATGTTAAAAAAGAGCAGTTCCAGTCACAGTTAGAGCTGTCTATAGCCGGGACAGCAGCAGTATTAACATTGACATGATCTAGTGGATGGCTGAGTGAGAATGAAATACTGCAGGGACATGAGGGAGATTTAATGTGAGTGAAACTCTACTTTCTGGACTTGCTGTTCCATACGCCTCGCCTTTGTGTAAAGCAGAAAGGAAGCTGCAGGGACACATGAGGACAGCTATCTTGCTTATAGTATTCTGCGGGAGCGAAGAGGGAAATGAACGGGGCTATATAAGAGACTGGGCTCAGTAAAAAGAGATGAAACACACACATCCACACAAATAACCTGCAAAGTGAATGTCTCTCATCCTTCTGCAAATCTGTCTTTCCTGTGTGGAGAATAAGTTGTTGCTGTAGCCACTGGAGCAGAGAAGCTGTAAAATGAAAAAAAAATAAAATAAAAAAACATTCTCTTATAGATCTACTCAGCTTAAAAACAGAAGCCCTGCACTCACGCGCGCACACACACAGATGTGCACAGAGTTGTGTGCTTGCATCCACGCCGTCTTCTCATTGATCAGTAAAGCTGGGGAGGCAGCTTCCATCTTCATTAGCTGCTGAAGTTTAAGTTGGCATGAAGGTGAGAGATGTGAAGTTTCTGTGTGTGTTTATGTGTGTTCACATGTGTGTACTGTTGCTGTAGCCCGCAGTTTCCATCTTTCAGTTTTCATCTGCATCTCATTCTTACAAAATCCTTTAAGAGGCTTTCACACCGATCACTCCCTCGCTCTGTCTGTGTGTCAGTCTCTGTCTCTGCTGCTATTTTCTTTAACTCTAAAAAATAAAAATTTTAGGGTCAGATTTCACGTTTTGCAGTTTCAGAAGTCACCTGGTAGAGTTTGGAACCTGGTGACAAGTAACAAAAAAAAAAAAAAAAACATTTTTCAATGAAGATAACTTTAAACCAATCACAAATACACTACAATGTGGTAAATGTTTATTCTAACTGCAAATGTCTGGTTGTTGGTGTAATATCTACATAGGTGGATAGAGGCCCAATTCCAGCAACTATCACTCCAGTGTTCTAATGGTACAATGTGTTATAAAAGTGTGACTTTTCGTGGAAAACACTACATTGTCTGGGTGACCTCAAACTTTTACCAGTAGTGTATGTATACAAAAGCCAATCCACTTAAGACATTATATGTAAAACTGGACAAAGTAACCTTGATGCCCTCTAGCTTTTAACCTTAGATGTGGATTTCATGCCCACCCTCAACATGTCATTACACAAAACATAAAACTGGCAATACAATACACTTTCCTGCATTATCTCTACTGCAGCTACCCATAATGGATTTAACAGTCACTGATGTACAACCCGAATGTCATAATTTTCAGTTCAGAGTTTTTGTGTGATGGAAAATTATATTCCCTTATATTCATAATCAACTGTAAGAGTAACAGTAACAGTAAGAGAAAATTTTAACCTACTTGCCAAGTAGGTTAAAATTTCAGGTCCATATTTTGCCACACTGTTTTGACTGGTGCAGACGGGAAAATTAATATTTAAAAATGTCATGAAAGTTGACTAAGTAAGAAAAGAGTTGTAAAGGAGTTTAAAAGTAGGCAACTGGACTTTTTCTTTGAGCTTGAAGACGTTTCACCTTTCATCCGAAAGGCTTCTTCAGTTCTAGCCTAATGATGGAAACCAGGAGCTATATCTCTGGATCACAGAGGGTGGAGCTATAGACCACACCTCCCATCCCATAACAAAGGGTCATGTAGGTAAACCTTCAAGGTGTGAATTGGGATGAGAGTCGTTGTGGTCACATGATCCAGAGAAAGAGTCCTGCTCTGATGGTGAAGAGCAGTTAAACTTCCTGGGATGAGATCTCAAGGCAGGATGGTATGTAGCAGATAGATTATGACGCAGCTCCCCTCCTCTGTTCAAAGTAGGTTGTTCCAAATGGACATAGATGGCCTCTTTCACTCCTCTCTAAGAAAAGAGTCTGCATACAAATAACATAATTTTGCATTTTTAAATTGTGTCCAGATGACATCAATATCATGTAAATATAATAAACTTGTATTTTTAAGCTGATTTTAGTTTGTTAGGATGTAGTTTTGGGTGGATGGCTTGATACTGTGTTGACAGATGAGGAGACGAGTAGGTGAGAATGCTAACCAATTATTCTGTAAAGGAGGATGAGGAGACCTCGCTGGTGTGTCACAGAAAGACAGAGAAAACAAGAAAACATGTTATACTAATTAAAATGTACGGTGTTATTCAAAATACATTTACTGTAGCCACTGTGTTTTTTCCATAAAGGCTTTTTTTACTGTCAGTGCTGCATTTTGAATGGGATATTAGTTTTACACAGAGATAATTAAATAAGCCCTCTGCCTTTTTTTAAAATGCACCAATACACAGATATCCTATATTACAGAGTTATGGGTAGGGTTACTTCCAGGCTAACAGTCTATTAGAGTGGCAGTAGTTACCTGCTGCATTTAGATCATGCAGTACAATGTGGCACTGCTGTGATGGATTGATCTGCAGTGTGTGAGGCAGATATGTGCATTTCTATGTGTGTGTGTGTGTGTGTGTGTGCGTGTTGGAGCCTCGGGGAAGTCTGACTTCCTGCCTGTGATCGGTCTTTATGATGTCGGTCATGGCTGTTAACTTTATGACCCCACAGAGGACAAACACATCATCTTATCCCTCACACACACGCTCTGTCCATCAGACACTGACATGTCCAGTAGTGTGTTTCATCTGACAAACCAAAACATTTATTGACTAATCTTTAGGAACATCCGCTCAGCGAAAATTACTATTGATCTAAAGGATGAAACAATTCCTTTTTAAAGGGATACTGGCATATTTGAAAGGATTTGGCTGTCGATTTTCTATAATTTTCTCAGCGTCAACAATTAGAGGCTCAGAGCTGGTGAGCTTGTCAACAAAAATTATGTTTTAAAAACTGGTGTTTTCTTCCCAAAACTTTTTTGGAAAAAGCTTTTCTAACTATTACTACTGCTTGTAGCTTTTGTAGGACTTATGTGGCATAATATTTTTTTTGATGCATGTCATGTTTTTTTGGCTGTTGTTTCTGTTTGATTGTTATATTTATTCTAGTTTTTTTCTATAATTATTTACTTTCTTTGTAATAATTTATCTGTAAATAAATTATATAATTTATATACATTCCTTTGTTCCTTATGATCTTTTTTGTGATATTAATGTAATTATATGGTGAGGTTGCATTATAATCCCTCCTCGGGTTTCTTACCTCACCAGCACAATTGTTTTGTTGTAATCTTTCCATGTGAAATACATATCCTATATCCTAAATATCATATGCATTTTTTAAAATTTTGTTTTGTTGTGTACAAACCAATAGATTCCCCCCAAAAAATCCAAATTCCAAAATAAGTCAGGTGCAGGTGATTAAAAATAACATTTTTCTGATTGTAATATAAGTTAGCTGTGTTATATATTTCCTGTGTTATAAGTGTTTATCCAAAATAAGTGTTCATTGTCGTTAATATTTCATTATTATTATATTGCCAGTGTCACTGCCAGACAGCTACATTTCTCACCAGTAGGTGTCAGGGTCACTTTATGAGCACAGGGAGAGTCACAGGGAATTCTCTTGTGGGAAAGTTATATATTTTATAGTTTGCTTAGAACATCTCCATTAAATGTGTAGCCCCAGCTGAGATGACCTCAATCATACAAATGAAGAGACTCATATTTGGGTTGAGGATATGTTCAGCCCATGAGGGTGAGGTGTGCTTTGCAACTCTGATAAATGTCCACATGAATGTAACTGGAATCTTTGTTGTCTACTTATTTAGGAAAAAGAACTCTAATTCTAAATGAACTATGTAGACTCAAAATAAGAGTAGTGAAAACAGGGGAAGCATTTTGGACCTTCACATTGCAAACATTGGCTCCAAAAGGATTAAATGATGAACTTATGCTTAATGTTTTTTTTTTTTTTTTTTTTTTTTTTTTTTTTTTTTAGCTTTTCTGCCTATTTTTCTATTAACTTTTGTTATGACATAAATACTAAGACATATTTATATGCACTGTTTACTGATTTTATATGTGGCTCTTTTAGATATTTGTTTTGCTTCCATAAGGCTTGATTGCTCAATAGGCTTGAAACATTTCTCTAATATTATTTTTCTCTGAGATTGTTCTGGATCTTGTTGTTGGGGCTTCATCTTATTCTAGTGATGTTTCACCTTCTTTGTAAGTATTTGTACTGATGTTTCCCTTTTTTGTCATTTCTTCCCCTGTTTTCACTACTCTTATTTTGACTCTACATATTTAATTGTCTTTTTTGTAGTGTGAAAAAAATGCCATTGTCTGACTGTTGATGACATGTCTGAAGGAAAGAGATGTGATTGGTCCAGATTTACCCAAAACCGCATTTAAACTGTGCTCTCTTTCCTTCCTGTCAAAACTACCTGATGAAGGCCTGAGTACTGAACCAACGTAACATTAAAATGATTATTTTGCTAAGTGATTGACAGTGTGCAGGAGTTCTTTTTCCTTGTTCCAGTGCAGCTTTTTTGCCTCTCTTACACACCTGTCCTCTGTCTATGAGTGCACAACCTTCTCTTTTGAACTTCTACCATTGTCTATTTATTTATCTCTACTCTCTCTCTCTTTCTGTGCACCACTATACTTGCTGTCTGACAGAAAGAGGCGGAGCTTGGTGACCTTTCAGGTTTACTGGCACTTGAATTTTTTTTCTTCTGAATACATCACAAGACTCTAAATTGCATCTAAATTGATTGTGTACCCCACGATAGGCTGGCGACCTGTCTGGGGTGTATCCCTGCCACTCGCCCAAAATACGCTGGGACTGGCTCCAGCAGATCCCTGCGACCCTAGTGAGGAATAAGCTGGTATAGAAACTGGATGGATGGATGAATACGTCACGCTGTACAGATTCAATTTAAACCTGGCTGAGATCCAGTCACAGTGAGAGCCAGTTCACTTCCAATCGATGTCTAGCTGATCACAATGTGTTCATTAGTGCATACAAACCTGCATTAAAATGTGTATTTAGATATTGATTACATTTTAATGAAAGAAGTAAATAGGGTATGGAATTCCTACATTTATTTTCATTATATGAAAGGAAAATCAATGCTAAAACACTGCTTTAACACTGAGAGTAAGAGTACAGAGACAACACAGTACAAGTTGTATACATTTTTTTTTTTTACAATTTTCACAACAGATATAACAACTAGCGTTAATTTGACATTAATTTGATTAATTAATTAGGCCACAATTTCATGCATTAAAAAATTTAACGCAATTAATTATGACATTTTTGTTAATTGAATAACATTTTTGAAGAAAGCTTTATTTTATTTATTTAACTGTATTACTGTATTTGTTTTTTTGAATAATGCACCTGGCCTAACTGGTTTAATGTGCTTCACCTTTACTTTTGGATTTAATTCCTGAAGCACAGTTCACCAATAAAAAATTGGATTTCAGATCTTCTCTTCTTACTGTATTCAATTGATTAGTCATGCACCACAATTTTTTAATATCCTAGAATTCAAATTCTTTATCAGGAGACCTTTAGCAGATATGACATTAAAATGCGATTCATTCGATTAATAAATTACAAAATCCTGTAATTAATTTGATTATTTTTTTTAATCGACTGACAGCACCAATAACAACTTTAATTCTGCCTTGTGTGATATGTATAAGACGACTGACTATCATTACCAGAAACTTGTATAACAGGCGAGAAAGGAAATGGGAACAAGACCAGGTCAAAATCTATATATGGCTGGACTGTATATAATATGCTAGAGGGCTTTTGTTTCATATGGTGCATGGTTACCTTCAAACATGGACATCGCCAACCTGTTTTTTTATTTGTTCTATTTTTTTTCCCACACAACCCTGCAGCATTACAGTGCAAAGCATAGTTTCCACTTAGCAGTTGCTAGGTAACAAAACACACAAACAAAAAGAGAACAAAAGCAAAAAAATGAAAGTAAATGCAAAAAAACACAGCACAGTAGTGTGGAGCATTCTTTCATTAAAGTACACATTAAAGCTTTGTATCGCATCTCACAATCTAGTGATCCCTATTTTGAAAAAAAAAACATCTGAGGAAGCTTTCCCATATTTCACTTCATTTAGACACAGAGTCTTTCAGTTTGACACTAGATTGTATGATGCTATAACCATCATGAACCTGATCTAGTCCTGATAATACATCATGCTGTTTTGCAGTTCCTAAATATAATCCTGGCTGCATTGAGGAAGCCTCCTTTCAGTGTTAATACCACCAGAACAAAAAATGGATGCTCAGCTTTGATTTAGTAATATTCTAAAAAAACAAATGAAGGGCTTTCTTCCCAGGAAAACAGTTAAATAGGTCAAAGTGAGTTTCAAGTTATTGACTATGCAGAAGAAAAGCTGCCTTTGTTTCTTTTTTTTTATACCGGTTGGATTCCACTGACCTCCGTTGCCAAAGGGCCTGGATTAGGGAGGCACTGGAGCTTCATCAAACGGGATTTTCCATGAGTGGTGGGCTGACAGTGACTCATACAGGAAACCTCGGCAGAAGAAGAAGCTTAGTGAATTCCTTACCCTCCTTCATTTTGTGTATCTCTTGACTGTCTCTTCTTGCTTTTATTCTCTCTTTGAAAAGTCATCTCATTCACGCCGCTATATCTGTGTCTGGCCTGAGTGTCAATACTATAACTATAATGCTTCCAATGATGTGAAGAGTGCCAGTATTGTATAAATTAATTATATTATATAATACTAATAAAGTTGGGTGACACGGTGGCGCAGGGGTTAGCGCTGTTGCCTCACAGCAAGAAGGTCCAGGTTCAAGACCTCCTTGGTCCTGGGTCTGGGACCTTTCTGTGTGGAGTTTGCATGTTCTCCCCGTGTCTGCGTGGGTTTTCACCAGGTACTCCGGCTTCCTCCCACAGTCCAAAAACATGCTGAGGTTAATTGGAGACTCTAAATTGCCCGTAGGTGTGAGTGTGTGAGTGAATGGTGTGTGTGCCCCACGATTGGCTGGCGACCATCTGGGGTGTATCCCTGCCTCTTGCCGTAACGCGCTGGGATTGGCTCCAGCAGACCCCTGCGACCCTAATGAGGAATAAGCAGGTATAGAAAATGACTGACTAATAAAGTCAATAAATACATAGTAATTAATTAAGTAAATAAATGAAAACATATTTTAATAAATATAAATTAATAGTAAAATAAAAAGTAAAATAAAATAATAAAACACTAAGAAAATAAATACAAATATATTATAAATACAGGAAAAATAGTAAGAAAATACATATTAATTAAAATAAATTTCTATTCGAAATGCTACTCATACATAACATTGGCCTTAAGTCTGATATTTAGAAGACTTGACCATAAATTTAAATTAATTAGAATAGAATAGTAAATCTAATGTTTTATTTTAATTAGAAAATGACAGTCGTAGTCTTCAGCAATTTTAGTTGCTGGTAAGTTTAAATGGGTTAAAATTTCATTGCTCGACAGACAAATTTTAGTAGCATAAAATTAGCAACATAATTTTAGTAGCATTGGAATGTTAGTTGACAGTTGGAATGTTAGTTCAGTCTTTGTTCCAGACTGAATTAATGCAGCACTTGAAGAAGTTTAACCTGCTGAAGTCAATAATTCTGCACTTTCTAGACTGCCATCATTGAGTCCAGCCTCGCCACCTCCATCACCATCTGGTTCTCTGCTGCAGCTGACAAGTGTAGACTGCAGTGTGTCATCTGCTGTGCTGCAGAGGTGATGGGTTGCAATCTGCCACCCCATCCAGGACCTGCATCCCTCCAGGATACTGAGGCAAGCAGGGAAGATCATGGCCAACCCCTCCCACCTCAGACATAAATTTCTTGTTGGCCTTCGGCAGGACGTTGAGGTCTGTCAAGACTGAAAACCTCAAGCCACAAGAATAGTTACTTTCTATCTGTAGTTTCATCAACAAGGCCTGAGGCCAATACTAACACAAACTCTACACTATACTCTACCTAATGCACATATACAGCATATTAAGATTACACCATAATTACATATTTGCATGTGTGAGGTTTGATCTAACACAGCAAATTACATTCATGACGCATTTTATTATTATTAGTAGTAATAGTAACAGTAGTAGTAGTAGTATTAAATGCACAATACATACACTATCTACTGCTGGTCAATATTTTGTACATTTCATCTCATTCTCTTCTATTAAATATTTAAACTTTATACCTATAAACCCTCTACTCACTTAATACATTTTACATTTTAGTATTTGCTCCTGGGGGAATATTTGCTGTGTATTGGCAAATATTATAAATATTCTACTTTGAATTGTGTCAGGAGCTATATCTATGATTTGGTGCTACATGGAAAAAAAAACTGACTGGACGTGACATTACAATATCTATCTATTCATCTCACTATCAGAAAGGCAAGAATGCCTTGCAAACCCCATATGCCCATCATCATCTTTGTCTTTGCACTACATACTTTTTCAGCACCATCTTGCACTTTTTTTGCACCAAGACTAGCCTTATTTATTTAGAATTAGCTAATTTATTACTTTTTACACTCAGGACAGCTAATTTATGATTCTTATCATCCTTTACTTTTACACTCAGGACAGAAAAAAACAACACAAATATCTACAGCCCTCCACATTATATTGTCTTGCACACTGTCTTGTAGATTGTCTCCACATTGTATTGTCCTGCACACTGTCTTGTTCTGCAACATTGCACTGTATTGTCCTGCATACTGTCTGCATACTGTCTTATCCTGCAACATGCACTTTAATGTCAAATGTTTAATGTTTTAATGTTTAATGTTTTAATGTTTAATGTCTCATCTTGTCCACGCACGGGATAGTAAGAAAACATACTTTCGATTCCTTGTATGTCTCTAGCACATGTGAAGAATTGACAATAAAGCTGATTTTGACTTTTGACTTTGAAAGAAAGCAGATTTATTGTCCTTTTACTCAAGCTCCTAAACTTAAGTTCTATAAACTTTTCAAATCAGTGAAGTACAAACAAGCCGTGGAATAGCAACAAATTCTAAATCCACTGGGTTGGGCTGTATGTATGTTCACCAACTTAAGTGGCTTTTGTGCTCTCTATAAAATCTATGGTCAAATCTCACAGCTGATTTGTTTGAACAGTAAAAAAGTAATTTGAGAGCACAGATTATTAAATGGTGTGCAAAAAATTGTTTCCCTCCATAACAGCTCCAACACTGTATGTATATGAATAATGAAACAGCCTGAACGTCTTCTGCTTCTATCTCTGTCTACAATCAATATGATATTTAATGTGACCTAGCAGCTGTGTGAAATAAGCCCTGTCTGGCAAAGTTCTTGAAGTTTTTAATAAAGATAGGATGTCATCTTGAGATCATTGCTTATAATAAATGTTTTGGAGAATAGAATTTTGTCATTTGGGAAATTCATGAGTGCAAATCCTCTCAGAAAAAAGTACATTTTTTTCTGAATTAAATCATTCCTGGTCTGTGTCAATCTAAAAAAAGAACATCCAGGATTATTTGGGATCAACCAAAAGCTTTATTTTTTATCAGTCGATTTTGTATGTTGTTATAAAGTTCAGATTGTTTTTCTGTATTTATTTTTATATATTTATTATTTTTACCTGCAACATGCATTACAGCTAGGCTTGTTTTCATTGTGGCAGTGATGCTTTGGTGGATAAAGTGCACCAGACTGTGACACATAACACTAAATCTGAGAATCTGTGGCAAGATGTAGAGGCTGTAATACAAAGTTGTAGAAGGAGCTCACAGGATAGTGACGGTTTAGCTAATTCTACCCCCTTACAGGTTTAAAATGTCAAATTAGTCCAGAAAACTGGAATTTGAGGAGGAATTATGCAGCCACTTAGATATAATGGGTTTGTCCTTTTAGGAGGTTTAATTAAATAATATTCATACATAATTTGAACAATGGATTAATGATTAATATGATTTGAGTCATTTGTATGAACTCAAAGATTCACTACCAAGCCCTCTTCACTCAGAGTCTCTAAAATGAAGTTATCGTAAGCTACAGTACAATGAAATGAGCAAGGACATGACTGCTAGTTGTGGAAAAATCAAATGCCGACTTGATGATGCGATGAAGAGCTTTTCATCTGAAATCTGTATCGATTTGCTCTCAGGTGGAAACACAAAGTCGTAAGACACATTTCAGGTAAGGGAGAGGACTCCAATTCATCCACGTCTGCTGTACTTGCTCACACTCATCAATCACTCCTGCTCCGGCTCGTCTACTTACACGAAACCAAATTCTTCAGTTTAGAGGCCAAAGCCGCTTAAGTCCTACAGGGACAGTGCTCAGGGCCTCTTATGGTGCCAGAGCAATTCAAGCACCACAGGGGACATCTCCACCTTCCTTTCTGGTCCAAGTGAGCGACTGCTTATGCAGGCAGTGGCTGATTAGTGATTGCTGGCAGCGCTGCAGCAGTGGAGTGTAGTTGTTTGTTAGCTTGCCCAGAGACCTGCCAGCATCTGACTGCTCTGTGTGTGTGTGTGTTCTTCCTCAAAAAAAAAAAAACAAACACTCACCACTCAGCTCTCTGTGTTCCACGTGTACCACAGTTTATACAACTCTGGAAGAAAAATAAGAGATTACTGCAAAATTATAATTTTTTTCTAATTTTACTATTTATACATATGAATTCGGGCAAAAGGAACATTTTTGTTTGAGTTTATAAACTACTGACATTTCCCCCAAATTCCAAATAAAATCTTCAAGCGTTTGGAGTAGTGCCGTTAGTTGATTAAAAAAAATAATCAAATTAATTACAGGATTTTGTAATTAATTAATGGAATTAATCACATTTTAATGGCATATCTGCTAAAGGTCTCCTGATAAAGAATTTGAATTCTAGGATATTAAAAAATTGTAGTGCATGACTAATCAATTGAATACAGAAGATCTGAAATCCAATTTTTTATTGGTGAACTGTGCTTCATAAATGAAATCCAAAAGTAAAGGTCAAGCACATTAAACCATTTAGGTCAGGTGTATTATTCAAAAATGTAAAACAAATACATCGATTCAGTTTAATAAATAAAATTCTGAAATAAAATAAGGCTGTCTCAAATAGGCACTTAAGCTCAATATAGCAATTAAAAAGTGAAAAATAGAAGTATAACATGCCTCTAAATGAGGCAAAATGAAGAACAAGACGCCAACAGGCATTTCTTTAGGCCTTTTTACCAGAGGTTAACAAAAATCAGAGGATCAACACCTCAACCCCAAAAGAGGATCTGTGGTTTAAGTATCAACCTCTGAAATTAAAAACCCACAGGATCTAACTTGCCTGAACATGTTTCGCATTTAAATGGTACGTCAGGCTGGAGTTGCTCTGGTGGTCAGAGAACTCCTTTTTGTTGTTATTTATCGTCCCGTCTCTGTTCTTTTTGTAAATAAACTGGCTGAAGACGCACTTGCCTCATCCTCCTGAGTCTGTTCCATGTCGTTGCCCACTGCCTTGTTAATTTGGCAGCGCAGTTGATGTAGCATGGCCGAGAAGACTACGGGTCCTCCAATGAGCCAAAATTCAAATGCGCAAGCATTGGCTCGCCACCATTGACACTTACTTAATTGCGTTAAATTTTTTAACGTGTTAAATTGCAGCGTAATTAATTAATCGACGCGTATTATTACGTTAAAATGACAGCACTAGCTTAGAGCATTTATTTAGACAATGACAAACGGTAAAAATGACAAAAAACACACAATGTTTTCAGACCTCAAACAATGCAAAGAAACAAAATTAAATTCATTTTAAAACATAATACTAATGTTTACACTTAAGAAGAGTTCAGAAATCAATATTTGGTGCAATAACCCTTATTTTTAATCACAGCTTTCATGTGTCTTAGCATGCTCTCCACAAGTCTTTACCATTCACGCGTTCATGGGTGACTTTATTCCACTCCTGGTACCTCTTTAAGCAGAATGAGGTGTTCATATGTTGGAATTCAACAGAGGCTGGAATGGAATGGCTGGAATACATGTAGAGATGTTGATTTCAGAAAAGAAATGCAGTGGTCTCATTTTTTTCCAGAGCTATAGATACACTTTACTGTCACTGTTCTGCACAGCACAATTGACAAACAAAAATTAAAGGACAGATGAACATTAAATAGAGACATGAGATCCGAGCAATTAGAGCTAAGTGATCAATCCTACAGCAGTGTAGTTATGGATAGCCCAGCAGTGAAATACATGTGGTGCATTAAAAAAGTATATAAAAGTACAGCCCTTGTTCTCCAGCTATAAAGTGTGTATGGTTCATTAAAATGATATAGGTATATATATTATAATGTATAATTACCAAAGATGTTTACAAAAAGACCACTAAAAAGATTTTTTAAAACACCTAGCAGCCTCTTCCTATGTTGTGTGCTTTATCTGCTCATCTCTCTCCTATGTTCCCTTCTCTGTGAAACCTATAAGATATAACAGAATCAAAAAATAAATTCACAGATGCCCCTTTTCTTGAGATAAAGAAAAACATGTCTATTTCTCTGATGAGAAAATTGTGTGTATACTGTAGTTACTGTTGCATGTAATTATAAATCACAATGCCTTCTCTTTTAATCTCTGTGTTTTCCCTCACAGTTTTCGAGTGAAGTCTGGGTCATTTTTGAATCATCTATCAGTGTCATCTTTAATCATTTCTGATATAATTGATGAATATGCACACTGGATCAGAACTGAAGCTGAGGAGCCCAGACAAAAGTTGCAATATCCTATAACTATTGTAATATAGTTGTAGCATTGTATCATAAACTATAGAGAAATACACATTGTTTGCTGGTAACGTCTTAGAAACAACCCACGCTCCTCTGAACAATCATCCCTTGAAACATGCTAAGCACAAAAAGTAGAAGCACAACAGGCAGCTTCTCTCTGCATGCTGTTTGCCATTCAGCTGTGCCTCCAATCTTGTAGGTGATTAGAAAGGAATTGTTTGATGAGAGTAGATTTTCATTCAAAATCAACACTGTCAACACTGAAAAGAGAACTATGTTGGAAAGACGTCCATATACACATCCTGACCTTGTCAGGAAAATCAATCTGTAGAAGAAATAGCCAGTGACTCACTCGTCTACTTAGAGCACGTTGTCCTTGTGTTTAAGGCTTGGATGAACATACAACACACATTAACACAAATTAACTATGGATCCTTTACTTTACATCCATTCTTTAGGGAGCAGTGGCTCTGTAGTTACGATTTAAATAGATACTGGTGAATAAATGTAAATAAACATACAGCAACAACATCAGGTGATTTCACTGATTCTCTTGAATGCTGCCAACAGTGATTATAAGGTTAAGAGATCCAATATGTCAGTATCTCACACATTTCTTGCAGTTTAAAAAGGCTAATCAATTCAATTACCATGTGATTGATTACAATGAATACCTGTATATAGTGTCTACACAAAAACAAACATGAATTGCAAATAAATAAATTACACTGAAGTGCTTTAGACTGAGAGACCAAGCAATAGAGCATGCCAGTGAACATATATATATATATATATATATATATATATATATATATATATATATATATATATATATATATATATATATATATATATTCCTTTTGGTGCATTACCCAGACAACATCAACAACACATCATGTATATCCACTGTCTGATAAAAAAAAAAGAATGAAATACATTACTTGTGCAATCTATAAATTTGTTTAGAACAGCAAATTTCAGCAAGTTTTATACAGGTGCAGCTCAAATAATTAGAATATTGTGAAAACTTTTGGGTTTTCATTATCTGTAAGCCATAATCCTCAAGAAAATAAGAAAGAAAATAAAAAGGCTTGAAATATTTCAATCTATGTGTAATGAATCTCTATAATGTATGCGTTTTACTTTCTGAAATGATTTACAAAAAAATTGAACTTTTTCATAATATTCTATTTATTTGAGATGCCCTTGTCATTCAGGTAGAATGAAAACAAAAACAGTTGACATCAGGTAGGTATTGTTCTATCATATATTTACAGTTTATATTTGAAAAAAGTAACATACCCACGGAACATACGTAGATGACGTTAAAACAAAGTCCATCCTGCAGTCCTTTAAGAAAAAGTGCACAGTGGCTGGGTTGTACATTTTGTCCTTTAACTTCAAGTCCTTAAAAGTTCTTATTCTATCCTATGTTCTATCCCATTCTGGTGCATGTTTTATCTTCTGCTGAGCTGAGAATGTTGTCTCCAATAAAGCTGTGGACAGACAGTGAGTACTTCTTGTATGAGGTTCATAGTATCAGTAGTTAGTGTTTGTAGTTAATGTAAAGTGACATGATTAGTGAGTAGATGTGATTTAATTTAATGAGCTATCCAAATTATATACTGCCTATGTATGACAAAACAATCCCAAAGTAATGTCCACCTAATATAACTCTTTACAGAGCTTGAAAGCAGAGCGTCAAAGTGCTGTGGATGACTTCACAGCAGCTACAGAACTCGCATATCAACAGATCCATCACTATGACAACTGAGTAAACTCCATCTATTGACAAAATTGTGTGATAAGGTTGAAAGATCTGAAAGAAGCCGGTAAATAGACTTTGAATTGAGATTGTTTTGGCAAACAACTGTTTCCAAGGTCAGGAAGGAATTTTCATGATTTAACAGTCGGACAGCATTCTAACACACACCCTGCAGCCACCGCAATGGCCTGTCAGGTCATTATGTATAATTCCAAATAATGATGTGCTTGTTCACAAGCACACCAAGATTTTTTGATGAAGTTATTTGAAATTATGGTAAATAAACAAAATATTTTTAAAAAGCCTAGAACCATTGGAAATCATATCGGTATCCCATGACATTTTTTAATTATAACGTGTATTGATTTATCCACTACCACTCCTATATGTATTATGTTCAAATGTAATTTCCTATACACTCTACTCTACTAGTTTGTAGACAGTCAGATTCTTGCCTATATTATGTATTTAATAAACATGTTGCAGAATAAAAGACTGAAATGAAGGATTAAACATATTTCATTATTAGGCGGGGCCTATTTAGGCATCTGGTGACTGCACTGTTGAGAATTATTCCGTTGTACGTTATAAGTACATATTCGTTAGGCCTATGTGGGTATAATTTGGATATTGTTTGCCTACTATTCAGGCATCAATATCTAGCCAAATATTAGTTTGTTAAAAATATCCAGTTGCTGTGCTGGAAAGTTTGGCCCATAACTAAATAATTATTGAATAGTAAAAAACAAATAAACAAAAATGAACAACCGGGTTTATCTGAAGTGTAACCTTCTTTTTTTGAGAGGGGGGTCAGGTTCGGAGTCAGAACCTTTCTCCTCACTCCAGTCTGGATCAATGAATTCTGATATGTCTCCACTTTCCAACTGTTTCTTAACCAGTTCCTGGACAATGGCCAAAACGTCTTCAACCGTGTATTTTCTTTCTCTTATCTCCAGCTCCCAGTTGTCAAATTTAGTTTTTAGTGTTTAGCTAGCTAGGGTGACGCAGTGGCACAGGGGTTAGCGCTGTTGCCTCACAGCAAGCAGGTCGCAGGTTCAAGACCTCCTGGGTCTGGGACCCAGGAGGTCTTGAGTTTGCATGTTCTCCCCGTGTCTGCGTGGGTTTTCACCGGGTACTGCGGCTTCCTCCCACAGTCCAAAAACATGCTGAGGTTAATTGGCGACTCTAAATTGCCCGTAGGTGTGAGTGTGTGAGTGAATGGTGTGTGTGCCCCATGATAGGCTGGCGACCATCTGGGGTGTATCCGTGCCTCTCGCTGTAACACACTGGGATAGGCTCCAGCAGACCCCTGTGACCCTAATGAGGAATAAGCGGGTATAGAAAATGACTGACTGACTGCTTAGCTAGCTGGCTTCTCTCTCGGTTTCTCCCTTATTTCTGTCTGTCTGTCTCACTATCTCTCTGTATGTCTCTTTCTGTCTATCTCTCTGTCTTTATCATCTCTCCCACTCTACAAAATGTCCCCTAGATGAATTCAATAATTAAGAAAAAAATTATAGACACGGAAAACAGAAGCTTGGAAATTTGATAAAAATGTCTAATTCTTAAGCAGTGGTCTACTTAACTATTCGGGCATTCAGAGTTATTAATGCTCATAAATTTGATGTATCTTATATTAGGATCTTCTAGGCCTCAGAAAATATATATATATATATATATATATATATATATATATATATATATATATATATATATATATATATATATATATATATATATATATATATATATATATATATATATATATATATATATAAAAACATATATTTGGAAAAAGTCATGGACTGCAAGGCTTGTAGATTTTATATTAACAGAGATATTTGCATTACAAACTCCCCAACGGTCTGTCAAGCTACCTTAGTGAATGTTAGTGTATAATTCAAGTGTTAATTTGTATATAACTTATTCACATTGATTTCTGCCAAATGACAGCCAGAGAGAGGGCGATCAGATTGTGTGCAAAACAATCATCTTGGATCTAGCTGGTGGAATCAAGACAGTCCAGGAAGAAAGAATGAGGAAGTAAAGGACTTAATCACAAGTTACTGAATGGATGACATAATTTAAGATTGTAGGGGAATGTATGAATCATTGAATACGTGAGAGGAGGCATGCACAGAGAGAACGAGAGGGGAAATAAAAGAGTTTGCTTGTGTTCTTATCTCTTGCTGCCTATAAATCCACTTTCAAATCACAGATCAGAGGGAAAGAGAGAGTGTGAGAGGGATCCAGGCAGAGACGGAGAGCAGTAGGTAGCAAGCTGTAGCTCCTATCTTCACCCTTCAGTTGAGTTTGAGTACCAACAGATGGCATTGTAAAGCTGTCATCACTATAGCCCTAATAGAAAACCTGATCCCATCGTGTCATAGAAAAGAAGCAGCAAAGAATAGAGACCTTCCTTCTCTGTCTTCTCTCTTTGGCTTTATCCCACTCCATCAAATTAATTCATACTGTATTACATCCTTCCCTAATCATATTACATCCTTATTTCATATCCTTGAGCTCTGTGGCTTGAATGCCTGCTAGCCCGCCTGGCTTCCATGATATAATGTATATCTGAAGGCTATAATCTGCTGCTTGCTACAGTAAAGCACACCCACACTTCTATCTCTGTATCTCTGTGTGCAGTGGCTGAATGGGAGGCCATTGTGTCGTGTGTAAGAGTTTACTTTAGAATTACATTTTCATTGCAAGATAAGCCACTGAATCTAATCCTGTCATATACTTCAGGATGACCTGTGTTGAATGGGTATCAACATGGATCGCAAGTCTTTACAATACTATTATTAGTTTGTGTGAGTGTCTGAGAGTGTGTGCAAGTCCTTATATTCACACTACTTGTTATATTGGTAATAGTGTTTTTTTTCTCCATCAAATCAATGTTTAAATCTTGAGCCTTATTCTGAAAGGTAAAAAAGGTCATCAGGCACAGGGCATAGTTTACAGAATCATCTTAGTTCCATTCCACTTCAATGAGGCTCTTTTGTCAAGTCTATAGAAAAAGTCTGAGTCATGTTATATCTACAATAATATTCCACTGAATGGACATGTTGAATGTCGGAGGACATGACATTGCTCTGCACATGTAAAGTACATATAGAAGATATGGAGGCTGTTTTTGTTGTGAGATGCGTGGCATCAGCCATGCAGCAATAAACAAATACGACTTGGGAAAAAAAAGCTATGGATGCTCAAAATGCCAACTTAGTTACCAAGTTAATGTGTTTACATGTACTCTTGAACCACAGTTTTGACCCTGTGCAAGAGGAGCAAAACACTCACTCGTTTGTTCAGAAATAGGTCCAAAGGACACTATCATCCATTTTTTCACCAAATACTCACTCATCACAGTAATTAACAAATAGGCATTGATTATATGCAGCCACTTATGGCATTTGTGGCAAATAGGGCATGGATGAATAAAATGAAGACCCTCTGGAGCCTTTGTGATTGAAAACATTGCTCTTAATATTAGCAACCAAGAGCAGAGGATGGTTTTGAGCCATCAACCTCTGAGTTATGGACTCACCATGCCTCATCTGCACCACTCTGGTGTCAGGTGAGGGTTTTGCCCTTGCACATGCATTCCATGAGTCCAAACCAATTTATTATCTGTAAAAGCCTTCGGAATATATGCAACATCAAATGGACGGACATGTCGGAGGAGCTTGTTAATTACCTGGAGTGCTTTTTTTTTTAAATGGCTGACAGAGTGACAAAGTACAGCGATATTGAGGATTTCTTCACCAATGCCGTTCTCGGAATGGACGGTCCAGCAATAATGTCACACATTTTCGGGGAATTTATCGTGACCTTCATTCTGAAGTTCAGCATGCACCTGCCTTGGCACAGAGAATCTTCAGGTACCAGGAGCTAAAGTTTGAACTCACACCTCCTTAGTGACTGGAACCTAAACCCAACATCTTAGACCACTCAGACATTGCATGTAAATGATTTATACGTAAAAATGTAGGAAAATTCCTATCATAATTGCTTTTGATAAATATTAATATTCTATTGACAATCAAATCTTCTCCCAGTAAAGCCCTAATGTTATCTCTATTTGCAAAGACAAAGGCACTACACACTAGACAAGTGGCTGTTTGTTTCATACTCAGGATTTACACTACTTCAAAATCAGTATCATGGTTGACAAAACAAACAATTCAAGGGGCCCGATTTAGACAGTACTAAAAAGTGGTCAGAGTGCCAGACGCAATTGTAATTGCTAGTTTATACAGGTGCAAGTGTCAATTTCATGCCTAGAACAAATGCAGTTTCAATTAGGGTGTGTTACAGGCATGGTCTGGCACATTAACCGTGCAATGATAACTGCTCTTTAAGCGGGGCATTAGAAGATGTGCTCCTTTCTGGTGTGGGAAAAAAAACTGAATACAATTTGGATTAATGAGCAAAAGAAAAAGCTTTTTATTTAATTATACTGTAAAATCTTCCAGGGACCACTCATTTTTAATAATCTACAGTCCCTTAAAATCAATGACTTTGATTAAACTAACCACCAGAGCAATTTGTGGCAATATGTCCTAATACTACTATTACTATTTCATCCTATGGCCATGACACATCTTTTTCTGAATCTGGCATTAGACTTGCAAACACACTTGGCTTTTAAAGGGGAAGGGAGATGACACTATTATTGATTGAGTTCATGTTATAGAAGGCTTCTAATGAATAATTAAGGAACCTAAGACAACCCATCTGCACCATACTATGAGCCCACTTTGTGCACCATCTAATAACATGACTGAAGGTTTTTCCCTATTTCCTTTGTGCTCCCTACTTCTTTGTGTTTTTTCCTTATTTTTCATTGACTCATTGACATTGAATCTATTTGGCTGGCTTTTCTCAGTTACCACACATGTATTGAGCCAAAACATTCAGGTAACCATTCTTTCTCACACACATTTCCATTGCCCACATTTATACACATATGTGGTTTATTGTGGTACACTAACGTAGCTCAGGACCACATTGAAACTCCCAGTAGAGACATGTAGCACACTCCCAGTAGTTTGTGTGTATGTGCATCCTCCTCTTCCCTTCAAACAAGATAAGTTTGTTGAAAACTTGTTGTTTTTGGGGAATATTGTCTGCTGTCTCCTGTGAGTAACTTTATATGCACAATGATAGATATGGTTAGACCTCAAAGAGATGTATGAGTTAATTAACTTAATGGTGTGTGTGTGTGAATATATGGCATGAGTGAGCATATGTATACTATGTGTGCATGTAAACTGTGCACGCATATAACTGTGTGTGTATGTTGTCTGGTGAACTGAGCAGCATAAAGAAAGAGGCTCATTACCTCAAAACGAGGAAGACAAATTGGAACCAATGGCCCAGTCATTGACTCAGCTTATAATTAATGATGCTGGGTCCTTCTGACCAGAGTGCTTATCCCTGGACTTCTTCATCACAGATCCAAGTTTACCACATGATTTAATGGAAATCTTATTATACAGGTGGCACTGGTGCTCTTTAAGTGACACTTGTTTAACTTAATGACACTTCTTGGAAAGTGGAAAGTTACCAGTTTTAATCTTTGCACCAGCTGGAGGCAGGCTGTATCATATTGGTGGTATTGGGCTGCTGCCAACAATCTATATGAGTGTGAATTTGCAGTAGGGCAAGACTGGAAAACAATATGGTGTCCATAGTTACCACTTAATTATGCAAAATGAAAAAAATGGAAAAAAAAGTTACATGATTCTTCATTACACCTGATGATATTGATGTATTATGACTGAAATCTTTCATCATTGACATTTTCAAGTGGCAAAAGTTTTTCACAAATGAAAATGAGTATTAATCTTGGCAATTGGGATATTTTAATTGTTTCCTTCTCTCACCGAGTTTGTCAATTTCTGCAGTGTTTTCTGTGACACCGACCCATACCAGCTCAGAGTACCTCTTTTTTGCTCATGCCTATGAATGTGAAGAAGGGAAAATTAATGATGTTGTTGGTGCTGTCAGGTGGAACAGAAAAGTCGGTCTCTGGCATCTCTCTCCTTATCGTCTATGTTTGTCATGCAAGCCATGATTGCCCAGGGCCAACATGTAAGCTCGTCTATGTCAGCAATAATTTATGACTACCCACGATTGCCTGTCACACAGTGACCATCTTGAGAGGTAATACATCATTTGATCCAGATATAAGCTACATAATAAGTTATTCATAAGGCAAGTTCTTTGGCCAAAAACAGTATAACCTTGAAGAGATGAATATTTTGTGTTTGTTCACCAATCCCACTAGCCTGGGTATACCCATCATTCATTGCACACAAATTCACTTTGCTGTAAAATTTAGTCTAGACATCAAGGACCAATATTTCCCCTTAGCAAGGGAGCCAATCACAGAACAGGGAGGCGTGCAGCAAGATGATGAAATACAGAAGCGACTTTTTTGATAACTGTGGATCCAACATGGCGGCAGATGGTAATTTAGGGTACGGACGACCACGCTACATTTCATTTGTTTCTACCCCTAATGTAGAAAAGGCAAATAGTACCTTGGACAATTTGCCAAAGTCTGCAAAAAAAGTGACTAAAAACTAATGATGCGAAAGTGGTGGAGTGGGCAGCGGGTCAGGACAGGCGAGCCAATGAGCCACAAGTGTGAAGGGAATACATTATGGGCATCTAGTAGGCAGATAAGGAATAGCAAAGTGAAAACATACACACAACAAAATGTGTGATTTCCAACAGAAGTTGCAAGCAAAATAAATTAATGTGACTTGAAAAAAATAGAATCATATGTAATCACATCCCTATCCATAAACACATAATGCACATCACAGAAAAAAAACTATATATTTCAAACTATTTCAGTGCTATTCTTTTTTATGAACATGAGTACCATGGCCTCAAAGTTAGAAAAACATATATAATATTGTAGCCTACTTGACTAACCCTAAACCTTTATTATATAAACATTACCTTAGCATTAGCAACAAATATAAGACACCAATAATTTCATTCTAAACATATAGTTTCATTTCCAAAATGCCCATTTTTGCATATTTGAGGTAGATAATGCCTATTTTTAATGGTGAAACATGAATCCAATGGTTTTCCTCTGACTAACTGAATCAAACCTCATTTGGAAACATTTGATAAATTGCTTTGCTAGCTCTATGGTATTAATTTGTTGGCAGATGTGGTGGAAATTTCCTGTTCAGGCTTTCAGAAATATTGTGTCTATTTCTTGGATTTGTGTTAAATTAGTGCAATTAGTCACATATCTCAATTTACTGGAAAGACTGGAAACTCCACTGGTTACTCCACTTCTTAGTTGCAAGCAGATGAATTTGAATCTGGAATAATGATACTCATATTCATATTAAAGTGCTCTGGTGGCTCACAAAAGGTTTGAAAGGCAGTCTTGCACTGCGTGGGCTCTGTAGGAGATATGTGTGTGTGTGTGTGTGTGTGTATGTGTGTGAAGAGAGGTGGGCTTTCTTCAATGTCCAGCCTGAGCAGCTGTAGAGTAAAGAACAAGTGCAAGACAGTGTGGAGATGGGTAGGACGGTGTGGGAGGAGAAGGGCCTTGATAAGGAAGAAAAGATGAATACAGGGGCAGAGATAACCACAAATAAGCCGAGGAGGGTAAAGAGCAGAGGTGCAACTTGGTTGTCTATTCAGATGAAGAATATAGGAGTCCCTCTAGTGGGGCTGTAAAACCACACATATCAATGGTCAATAGCTACTACAAAGACCTGGGTGGTGTCACATCAGGTGACACCTCCTCAGGGCTGTTATAATTATGCTAAGTAAAAATAGTTAGTGGTTTCGACCACTGCTTGTACAACTTTTTAACTTTTTGCATCTTTTTATCTAGCCACCACCCAACCTGCCACCTCAGAAAAGGGTTGTCACCTTATATAGATCATCACTCTAACAGTATGTGTAATGGAGGTGGGATGTAATGAGGATAATCAGGAAGGTGGAATCAACAGGATAATACTAACAGGACATAGTGGTGGTGTTGGTGTGGTTAAAGTGCCAAAAAAGGGCAGTGGTGATCAGGAAGAATGGACACAGAAAGATTGACAATCATCAAAGGTTGAAAGAACAGCTGGAACAGATGTGGACATGGGCCCCACAGAACCCTCAAGATCCAAGACCTGTTTGAAGGTCCAAACTTGATGATGCACAGACACAGAGACCTCCCAAAGACGGCTGAGAGGGACATTTTCATTTAAATTCTGTCACAGCCTGGTTCTTACAGCCATGATGAAAATAAGAAATTCACCAATGTTCCAAATGTACCTGTGTTTTTTAACAATTAATGAGGAAAATATGAGAACAACAAAGAAATAACTCAACATGAGGTGTGGATGTCAGTAGAGTGAGCATGAAGTGTGTGTTGTGTGAATGGAGAGTGTGTGTGAGAATGTTGTAAGGATGTTGTGTCATCAAATTATGAGGTTGAATAATGAACTTATAGCAGCGGCATCACCAGGGTGATTGCAGAAGGAGAGAAAATGAGATTTGTCTGACTGAACACAAATCCACAGAATGAAAATGTATCTTTTTAAACAGTGATGTGAAGGGCATGAAAAAAACGGCACTATTTGGTGCTGTGGGAATGCAAGTTTTTTTTTTCTGAACACAAATCCTGTTTTGGTCTTGAACAATGACAATAATGCTGATTCTGATGCTCAATATCTACTGAGAACTGAACATTACATTAGATGTATGGTGACATCTAATGTAATGGTGTATAGATGGTGACCTGTAGACCATGATCTTGAAATTGAGTTTAAACTATCAATGTTATGTTAGTGCATATAATAGATAAGGAGCTTTCTCTAGCTTGGCCACAGTTTACATGATTTATTAACTGCTACAGATGTAACTGACAAAAATGATGCAAAATGATGATAATGAAGGAATATTCTGGAAATGAAAAAAAAACAAGGTTTACCACTAAGACTTGTAATTATTAATATAATGTAATTAACGGATATTTAAAATATATATTATTATAATTATAATTCGCTTGTCTGGCCATAGCAGGAAAACAATTTAAAAAGGGGACTGCCAGCATGTGCCAGCATGCGCCATGACCCTTTCCCCTCAAATGGAATGCACCAATGGTTAATTAATTAATCCCACCTATGTTTATTAAATTAAACTGTCTATTGTCATTTTAATAAATATTATATATAAGGTTCATTGACTGTTGATGATTGTTTTTGTTTGTTTGTTTGTTGTTTGTTGTTTGTTTTTTTTCAGTGATGAGTTGCCTTCACATTTGTTTAGATTACAAAACAATGTATTTTTTCAAGTTCCCCTATTGGTACTAACACTTGCACAGCTCTCAACCTCCTTTCATGTTTCATCTTTATCTTTTGTTTTTCGCCTCTGTAACGTCCACTGCTACCCCAGCTGCAGCCACAATTATCTTGAAGTCAAACCAAAAGGGATGTTCAGGTCTGGGAACACTGATAAAGCATTGATCCAACTCCTTTTACCCTTGTTCATCTGTTTCCTTTTCCTCTGTGGGCTTCCTTCATTCTTTTTGGTATTTCTCTCTCTCTCTTCTGTCCATCTGTCTTGCTCCTAGTCTGGCCTGACAGGGCAGAGTTTTGGGTGTTGTGTCTCTTTTGTGTTGTTTTTTTTTTAACTTATGGTCTGTATCTATTGGCTGTGAGATCCAAACATTAAGTGTTTACAGACATTTATTGGTTGGAAGTGCTGTTATCGTCTCCTCCCATGATATTTCCCTCACTTTTTTTTTCATTCTGTCCTCGCCACACTGTCAGCTGCTGTCCTAGAACATTATTATTCATTGCTTCACTGAGTGGTCCTATTGTTAGACATACTCTGTGCTTTACTTTGAAAGTTTGGCCATGTGTTTAATCACTTTCTCTTTGTGGTTTGTGCTCCTTATTCTCAGGAGGAAACGGAAGAGGCTCAAAACTATCCATCACCGCTATAGATAAGGCTCCACATGAGAAAGGGATGTTATTGATCTTCTAACTTTGTTCCAAACCTTAGTAACAACTAGAAATTCTATTGACCTTATGTATCATTAAATGCATAATGTGTATTTTCTGCTGCATCAAAACAATAACAAAAGACATGGTTGATGATGTCATAAAGTAGCATTGTGTAAGTCATGCTGTTGCATTCTTCTGCTGCGGTCTTGGTCAAGGTTCCTTCAATGTCCACAGTACAGAAGGCTTTAATGGGAGCCAAATTACCTTTAGAGGTCTCTTGCTCCAAAACAAACAGACCTGGTGATTAAAGCAAAAACACTTATAATGCAGTTTCACTTCAAAATCTGTGTTTCTCCAATGTTGTTCAGTAGCAAACCGAGCTGTTACCGCAAGGCAGCGATGCCACATGGGCTAATGCTAACACTTTATTTTATTATTTTGATCCACTGATAGCCTAAGATCCAGATGTTCAATGATTAAAATCCTTCATCTGGGTTCAAGATGTCTATAATAATGACTAGGATGGTATTGGACAAATATGGCTCAAAATTGGGACGGTCAATTTATGATTCACTGATGCATAAACACAGTCAAATCATGCATGATGGGGATCTTGATAGGTAGCTATAGGCTGTCCCTTTATTTAGGTTTAACTTTTAATTATGAATTTCCCAAAATTCAGTGTTAAGTAAATAATAAAACAGTGAAGTGTAGCATCTTTGAATGTGTGTAAAAAGATCAAAAACAAACTAACAATAGTCAGTCAAAAAAATAAAATAAAATAAAACATCATCACCCTAGTTATATTTGACCAGCTTTTTAAATCAACTTGGCTTTAATTTATTTTGGATGTTGTAAGGAACAAAGCTGGCTACAAACAGGGCATTTATTCATGTTTACAGAAGGGATTTGAGCTGAGGATGTGATAGTAAATCAAAACAGGAATGAAGCACACAAACTAAACAAGCCAAAAGTTCACATTCTCTATGTGCATTACAATTTAGTATAACTGTAAAAAATAGTGTAGAAATTTCAAATATAAATCAATATCAACTACATCTAGTCACTTGCCAAAAGAGTGCGGCTCTTCTAGATTCAAATATATCATATCCCACTAGTGAAACCAATAATTTTGTGGGGATGATTTTTGGTATTCAAAAATTAAATATAAAACAAATATATTTTGTCAAAATTGAATCATCTGTTCATGATACCCAACATTCACTGTGAAAGTTTGATGAAACTCAGTCAAACTTTTTGTCTTATCTTGCTAACAGACAGACAAACAAACACCGGCGAAAACATCACCTCCTTGGCGGAGGTAATAATTAGAGACCAAATGTCAAACTGGCAGTGGTGGAACTGCCTGTAGCCATGCTTTATTCCACAAAAAAACAAAGATAGCAGAAGAGGGCTTTGATTCATTGACACATTGGGTTATAGATCCAGTATGCTTCTGCTGCACCATTCTGCTAGGAATGTTCCTGCTAGTTCTTTCAGCCACATTTCACTGATTTAAAGTGAAGCAAAAGTGAGGACTCGACTAGCCACTGCTCTTTCTCGGCAAATAGATTTGGAAGAAGTTGGCCAAATTGGAAGTGTTAATGTGTGAAGCCTCAAAAAAACAGAATGTCACAGTAGTGAATTTTCACACCATACTGACAGCCGGCAGCCACCGGCCTCACCAGTGAATGTTGTCAATCGCTCCCACTACAAACACCCGAATGGCAGGGGTGGGATTCAAACCCATAACTCCTGAATGGCTTAGACCACTCGACTACACTACCAGCCACAGAGTCTCTTTTCATGGTTTCTAAGATCTACCAAATAATCAAAAACCAGACAAATGCTGGTGATTACATTACCTTCTTGGCAGAGGTAATAAACAAGTAACGATTCATCAAAAAGGTAGATCTCGAGTTTGTTTAAAAATGTCAACATTCTTTCAAATTTTTTAAGTTCATCATACAAATACCAGGTCTACTTTGGTGGAGAAGTTTAACGCAAATACTCTAACTTGTTTACTCTCTCCCCTGTAGCCTCTCACTATAATCCAGCTTGTTGCAAGTAGCCACTTACTGTGTTATTAACAAACAATTCTGTCTGACACCCACCAGCAGCAAAGCTATGGGAAAGAACAATGTAGGTCTGCCAAGTTCAAATCTCCCAATGTCAAACTTTGTAGAATTACTTTAAAGCCTGAGTCCATGAGAGGCAGGAGACACATTAGATTGAAAACAGCTCAGACATAGATATAGGTCCTGTGGACTTTGAATTTCCTGTGCTTAATACAATCTTCCAGCCTTGTGGATAGAGCAAGCAAGTATAAGAGGCTAAGTAGGTGCAAGTACATTCTTAATGGATTTAATGGATTAAATACAGCAAATATTGATCATTCAGTAACTCCAAAATTTCCAAAGTGGGAATGTTGATGAGTGCCACTCCCAGGAATCTATTTTTGCAAGCTCATTAAAGATTAGTTACCACTATCAGTAGCTAATGTTTTTAGAGACTAACTGCTATGACATATTCTTTTTTATTTATTAAGCTGACTGCCTTAGTCATAGTTGCCTAGGTGTTTCCTAGACAGTAGCATGTTGGCAGCAAACTAGATAGCACTTTCAGGTGGTTGCTACATACACATCAGGCGAATCGTCTATGCAATGTGCGTACAATTTTTTGGAAAGGTGGTATTTTTGGTGGGTGGTAATAAACACATTTGTCTTTAATAAACACACAGGTTCAACCCATTGATGTTGTGTTAGGATAGTCACTCAACTTGTTGGTTTGACACATCATTTATCATGACATTATTATGGATTATTATGGATTCATATGCTGTGGAGACTTTGCTTTAAATATGTAAGAAATATTTTCATAATATTTAACTGTGTTATTATTTGTGTTCTGATGCACTGACACCATAATGTCAAGATAATGTGTTGGTGGTTTCTGGGTGTCTGTAGTGCACCACACATGTGATCCTGTCATATAACCAATTGTGGTATGTATTGCAAATTTCATAATGAATGATTATTGGACTATTCAGGCCCAGTGGAATTCTGAAACCCTGCTGGCACCACTGCTTTTTTGGTGTTTGGGACAATTGGTGTGTTCTAAACCAGTGATTGCAAAGTTGTTCTGAATAACAGCTAGTTAGTCACATAAACGTTGTGGACGGGTTAACGAGGTGATATGGTTATCATGGTTGTTGTTACCAGGTGGTTGTTATTGGTGCCCTGGGTGGTTATGATAGCCCTGGGTGGCCTTAACAAAGACGCATAGGTAGGTGGTCTTATTCTCTGTTGGGTTCCATTGTAACTATTAACTTTCCATCTTCATTTTGGAGCAAAGAAGTGTTTAAAGGGAAAGTTGTTGCTCTCCTGTACGATGACCTTTTCTTTCCTTAGATCCTCATACTTCTAATCATATGAGGGGGCCCCCATACATACTAAATCATTGCTAAATCCACCACTGTAGTTTCACCTTTCCTACCAACAGTCAACATTGGTAGATCTTTTAAACATGACCAGATCATTATTATTGTAATGATGAAGCTAACCTTAACAAATTAACTCTTTTTTTCTCTAAATCATGATATTTCCCTGTACCTGACCAAGATGTTCTTTGTCCGAAGATCACCAAATCTTAACCATGGCCTTGTCACATAAAACAGAAATTTTACAACATTTATTTGTGCCGGCTTTGTAGGGTAGAGGCAATTGATTGTCAGATAAGGAAGTATGTCATTCTAATGGGCAGTAAAAAAATACATATGTAGTCTTTTGGATTGGATTTGGAAGAAAAGAAAATTTATATTTATTTGAGTTAATCCTGAGTTTCTTAACGTGGAATGTTTTTTTTTTACAATTATTATTAATTTATTTTCACATTTTTACATTCTCTTTATTTCCTATCATCTGAATAACAGAATTATTTATTCCATTTTGTGCATTGGCTAAATTCAATTATAAAAATGGAATTGTTCATTTTATTTTTATCGTCTTTATTTAGGTATCTTTATATGTTATTTATATGTTTGTTAGATTGTGTAAAAACACTTTTTAAAAAAGCCAGAAAATGCGGCTTATTCTTCCTGTCATCTAGTGAGACTCAATGTGCATGTGAGTATACTGTCATTATATCTCTGGATATTTACTGTGATTCTCGCTTTTTTTGACATTGTGCTAATTGAACATTTCCGCACATATCAGAGGTGATAGAGTACTGTATAGATCAAGACCCAGAGTACTAATTTGTCCCTGTTTATTCTGTGATCTCTACATTTACACGTCTAAGAATTTAAAATATTAAAATCCTACAGTGTGATTGCATCATGGTGAACTCCATATAAATACCTTATATAAAGTCTTTATGAAAGACATCTCTTTCATGATTTATTCAGCTGCATTATAAAAGAAAAAAAACTTTCCAATCTCCTTTCTGACATTTGAGTGCCACACATGCTGTGAACCTCAAACACATTGTCATGAGAGGGAATTTCAGATGTCTTTTTTCTCTCATATCCTGGATTTCTTTTCTTGTCTTGCAAAGTTTCGTCTTTAATATTTTTTCTTTGTCTTTTTATCTTTTTCTCTATATCTTAGCCCCTTCCCTAGCCAAATCTTTTGTGCCGATATCCTTGACACTCAGCAAAAAAGATGTCGCTATTGGTAGGAATGTAGAGTTACTGTTCTTTTAAAGCATCACACAGCTTACAGTACAAGGACACTGCTATGATCAGAGTGAAAGATAGAGAGAATGGTGGAGAGACAAACAGAAATTGAGAGTGAGACGAGAGAGAGAGAGACTGACAGAGAAGGTGGGGGAGACAGACAAAGTCACTCACAAACAGAAATGTTTTTGAAAGAAAACAAACTTTGCAGAATGCATGCAAAATATATGCTATATGTTGTAGGGAAGTGAAAAAATGGAGATCACAAAAAAAACTTAAAGAGGGGGATCATACGGTTTGGGACGAAGCAAGTGTGCGAGAAAAAGACCCTGAGGAGAGATCTACCTCCTCCACCTCCTTATCTCCTGTTCCCAGGGTTTAGGAAGAGCTTAACATAAAACCCAGTGACTCTACAGAACAGTCACAGCCCATACTGAAGTGGGAAAACCAGATAGTAAAGTGAGGAGCAAGGATTGAAGTATAGAGTGAGATGGGTATTATGAGACTGACTGAGTGTATTTGAGTCAGCATACAAAGATGCTCAAAGATGACAGAAAACAATATGCACACTAACGAGTAACACTAAACATTAAATATTAAATCTCTATATATACTATATATTAGGGCCCTAAGAGATTATTTTCCCTATTGTAATTTTGACTCTACGACAGGGGTGTCAAACATGCTGCCTGGGGGCCAGGACTGGCTCACTAAAGGGTCTAATCCACCCCATAGATGGCAAAGTGTCACAAAACATAGATATGTTCATGTTTATTCATGAAATTGTGAAGCCAGGGAGCATCTTTCAGTGCTCAATGGGATACAATATTTGCAGTTTTGTTTTGTAAATAGTTTTGAAAGACAAGAAATAGCTTTACCTGCTGCTTAAAAAACTAAATATTATTCAGTATATTCATATATTATTGTTTTTGACACCTCTCCTGTTTTTTTTTTTTTTTAATTGAAGGTACCATGTAAAAATGTATAATGTATTTATTTACATAAAAAGGAGGGGGAGAATTTGTAGGTGAGATTAATTATATGTTAATTTTTACTGGTCCAGCCCACTTGATATCAAATTGCCAGACATTATATTTTGAGTGTAGACCTTAACAGGAGTGTCAAACTGCAGTCCTGGAGGGGCAGTGTGGTTGCAGGTTTTTGTTCCAACCAAGCAGTAACACACCTGATTCTACTAATGAAGGTCTTTAGCAAGGGCTCTAGTGGTTGATTAGTCAAATTAGGTATGTAACTCCTTGATTGGAACAAAAGCCTGCACCCAGGACCCCACCAGGACCACAGTTTAACACATGCGCCTTTATATTACCAGCTAACATAATAGTAACATAATAAAACAGGTTAGGGTTAGATCTCGTTAAGGTACATATCACCATCTACTGCAAAGGAGTGTGTTTCCTGATGAAGACATGCCTATTCACGACACAACCCTTTCTTGCAGCTTACAAACAGACCCTTTCAAATTTCATTCATCTTATTGGTTTTGCGATATCAAATCTGGATGAAAGCTGACTGACTGCCATTAAATAGACTACTTAGGAATAATAACAATTATAAAAATACCCACTTGATTCCCAAAATTCTTGCTGCGAATGGGCGGAAACTTCAACCACCACCAATGGGTAGCACCCATGTGGATGTTTCACGGAAGTAATTTTGTGCCAGAATTCTTACCACACATCAAATTTTGTGCCAGAATTCTTACCACACATAAACTTGAGCTAGAGATGGAGAGAGAAGGAAAGTAAATCATTGAGCCAGTCACACATTGGGGATGATTAGGCAGCCAGATGGAGAGAGCCAGGTTTGGAATTTTACCACAACACTGAGCAACCAGTCCACAGTGGCCAAGAGCGTGTTGTCACCAAGAGGTTGCTACAGCTGGTACCCTTTTGCCTAAAGAGAGAACTAACTCTTGTATCTGATAAACTGAGCTAAACTGTTGGTTTGTCAAGAAATAGTTAACATACCTTCTCCCCTTGAAACCACAAATCCCAATTAAAACATGACTTCTGATCTTTAAACTCAGTGGGGAACTCGTATTATCAACAGCAGTAGAGAGTACAAATGACATGTAAGAAAAGAATATATATATAACTAGTGCTGCAAGCAGCATTAACGGGCCCTCGCCATGCTATGCCACCGCCCTGCCATGCCACCGCCCTGCCATGCCACCGCCCTGCCATGCCACCGCCCTGCTATGCCACCGCCCTGCCATGCCACCGCCCTGTACCACCGCCATCCTGCGCCCCCGCCCTGCTATGCCACTGCCCCCCGCGCCATTGACCCCTCTCCGTGCCACTGCCGGAGTAGCGCGTGCATTGTGCTCAGACTGAGGAGGGTGAAAAAAAATGGCTGGCTGAAACAGAAAACTGCCATGCCACACTCATCCAGCAGGTGGCGCTGTCGGCGTAACCATACTTGGGTGTCTACGTTCAGCGGCAGTCTCTCATCACACATGTAAAGTTTGGAGCAGATAAAGCATTGCAACACAGAGTTATTTCATGTTAATGGTGTGACCACCAGGGGGCAGCAGCACAGTACCCTAACTTGGGGTGGAGCGCAGAGGGACCCATCCTGATCACATGTGTGAAGTTTGAGGCAGATCGGTTTATGTGGGACAGAGTTATGACAAGTTAAATGTGTCCACCAGGGGGCAGCAGACTTCCTGTTTGACATAGACCATTGGTGCCAAACACTTTTATGTTTGTCTGGACAAGATACACGTGTGTACCGAATTTCATGTTTCTACGCTAAAAGAAACCCTATGGAGAGGGGCTATTGAATATTTAAAGGGGGCGCTACAGAGGTATTTAGCCCCACCCATGGAAGTCACCATCATCAGGTCAAATTCTTTGGCACCCTTGACCTGTGAATCCGTTTTCATGATGATATAATGTTGGTGAAGCCATCAAAAAGCCAAACGTATTTACATGGCGAGTGACCCAAAATGGCGGGGCCGCTACGTCCAGACCGTGTGACTTCACACGGTCTGGACGTGCTTGGGTGTCTACGTTCAGCGGCAGTCTCTCATCACACATGTAAAGTTTGGAGCAGATAAAGCATTGCAATGCAGAGTTATTTGATGTTAACGGTGTGACCACCAGGGGGCAGCACCACAGTACCCTAACTTTGGGTGGAGCGTAGAGGGACCCATCCTGATCACATGTGTGAAGTTTGAGGCAGATCGGTTTATGTGGGACAGAGTTATGACAAGTTAAATGTGTCCACCAGGGGGCAGCAGACTTCCTGTTTGACATAGACCGTTGGTGCCGGAGACTTTTATGTTTGTCTGGTCAAGATACACGTGTGTACCGAATTTCATGTTTCTACGATAAAAGAAACCCCATGGAGAGGGTATATTGAATATTTAAAGGGGGCGCTATAGAGGTATTTAGCCCCGCCCATGGAAGTTGCCATCATCAGGTCAAATTCTTTGGCACCCTTGACCTGTGAATCCGTTTTCATGATGATATAATGTTGGTGAAGCCATCAAAAAGCCAAACGTATTTACATGGCGAGTGACCCAAAATGGCGGGGCCGCCACGTCCAGACCGTGTGAGTTCACAAAAGGCTTTGAATGATTGTTTTATCACACATCCATTGAGAACATCCTGGCAAAGTTTGAGTTGCATACTGTAAAAGCTGTAGGAGGACATCGATCAGAGGCGAGGTGAGGAAATCGCCAAAAATCGCCCATTCAATTCAAGATGGCCGACTTCCTGTGGGGATTTCACCATGACGTCATGAGGCTTTTTTGTGCGTCTTAGCACGATTAAGGTGTGTGCCGAATTTCGTGATGATTGGGAAAGCTAAGCCCAATGTGGAGGGGTTTTTGAAAGATTCCAGGGGGCGCTACAGAGGCATTTGGCCCCACCCATGTGGGTTGCCCCTATCAAATCATAGAGGATGCCACCTTTGACCTGTGTTTCCATTTTCATGATGATAAGTCATCGTTAAAGCCATCAAAAAGCCAAACGTATTTTCATGGCGAGGGATCGATCGTCACTGCCTCACCACACGGACGCCATAGGGCGTGGCCTTACAGCGTTCATCATATAGCTTCACCAATGTGTTCTACATGTTTTAGAGGTGGAATGAAGTTTCTAAGTTGAACGATGTGTCTTTAGTACATGTAAAAGAAAAAAAAGGTCACTTCCTGTTACCACTAGGGGGCGCCACATACTAAGTGGGTAATCATGATGTCAAAACACTGGGGGCGGAGCCATGGTCACGTCCAGTCAGTTTGAAGCTGATAGAGTAAAGTATGTGGGCGTGACAGCCATTCAAAGTTAGATGGCGAGCTCTGAAGCGATGACCAAAAAAGGCGGGGCCACCACAGCCAGACCGTAAGACTTAGGAAAACGGTTTTGATAACTTTGAATCACACATGCCTTGAGAGCATCCTGGCCGAGTTTGAGGTCGTGACCTTGTAATCTCTAGGACAAGTTCGCACAGATGCGAGGTGTGGAAATGGCCAAAATCGCCCTTTTGGCGAAATTTCAATTCAAGATGGCCGACTTCCTGTTGTGATTTCACCATGGTGTCAAGAGGCTTTTTGGTGTGTCTTGGCATGATGAAGGTGTGTGCCGAATTTCATGACGATTGGTAAAACTAAGCCCAATGCGGAGGGTGTTTTGAAAATTTCCAGGGGGCGCTGTAGAGCCATTTTTGTGTGTCCATGCTGGAGACCTATAGAATACGTAAATTTTCGCGACTCCAGATGTGCACAGCAATTTTGGTGAGTTTTGAGGTATGGGAAAGTCCCCAAAAAGGCAATTCATTTCGGATAAGAACGAGAATAATAATAACAAGAGGCTTTTTTGTCCGTCCTGAAGTACTCCATGTGTCTGCCGAATTTTGTAAGTCTAGGTTAAAGATAAAGCATGGGGCTTTACATTTGAAAGTTATTTCCTGCTACCAATAGGGGGCGCTATGAGTGTGAGTGAATATGAGTGTATAAATATGTTCAGGGCGGGACCCTTATGAAGCATCAGAGATTTGGTGCAGATAGAATATAGCATGTGGAAGTTATGATGAGTTGATGTCACATGGCGAGGGATGGAAACTCGCCGCCTTGCCGAGGCCACGCCCTCCAATGAAAACTCATGGTATTAAAGACATTTCATCACAAAGGTCTTGACATGCCAGAAACACAATTTGAAGTGGTTATCCATAATTTCCTCTGAGAAATTCATTAAAGCGTGACAACAGTGACTTCCTGCTGCCAGCAGGGGGCGGTCTGACGTGGCGTGAATTTAAACATATACACGTGTTCAGGGCGGGACCAGCATCATACACCATCAATTTCATGCAGTTAGGATGTTCCTTTCATGGAGAAAACACAACTTACTTTTTCATGGCGAAACATCAGAATTTGAGGCCTCGCTGAGGCCACGCCCTCCCATGAAAACTCACCATTTCAATGATTTTTCATGATCAAGCCTTTTAGAAGCTACAACCAAAATTTTACGCCGCTGCAGGCTATAGTCTCTGACTAGTACGTGAATTTACGTTGCCTGCAAACGGCGTCTTCGCCGATGTTTGATTCAAAATGGCCGACTTCCTGTTTGACTTTCACCATGAGGTCAAGAGGATTTTTTGTGCGCCTTGGCATATTAAACGCGTGTGCCGAGTTTCGTGAAGATACGATGTACTAACCCCTATGGGGGGGGTGTTTTGAAAGTGACAAGGGGGCGCTACTGAGCCATTTTGCCCCGCCCATTTTCAAAACCGATGAAATACGTAATTTTTCGCCGGGCCTGATGTGTCCAGAAAGAATGGGGACTTTTTAGGTATGTTCAGGCCCCCAAAAGGGCAATCAAAGACGCGGAAGACAAAGAAAAAAAAGAAAAAGAATAATCTTTTGGAGAACAATAGGGCCTCGCGTACCGCGACTGCCTTGCAGTCGCCGCTCGGGCCCTAACTAGTGCTGCAAGCAGCATTTGACGGGCCCTCGCTATGCGACCGCCCTGCTATGCCACCGCCCTGCATGCCACCGCCCTGCTATGCCACCGCCATCCTGCGCTACCGCCCTGCTATGCCGCCGCCCCCCGCGCCATTGCCCCCTCTCCGTGCCACTGCTGGAGTAGCGCGTGCATTGTGCTCAGACTGAGGAGGGTGAAAAAAAATAGCCGGCTGAAACAGAAAACTGCCATGCCACACTCATCCAGCAGGTGGCGCTGTCGACGTAACCGTGCTTGGGTGTCTACGTTCAGCGGCATTCTGTCATCACACATGTAAAGTTTGGAGCAGATAAAGCATTGCAACACAGAGTTATTTGATGTTAATGGTGTGACCACCAGGGGGCAGCAGCGCAGTACCCTAACTTGGGGTGGAGCGAGAGGGACCCATCCTTATCACATGTGTGAAGTTTGAGGCGGATCGGTTTATGTGGGACAGAGTTATGACAAGTTAACTGTGTCCACCAGGGGGCAGCAGACTTCCTGTTTGACATAGACCATTGGTGCCAAAGACTTTTGTTTGTCTGGACAAGATACACGTGTGTACCGAATTTCATGTTTCTACTCTAAAAGAAACCCCATGGAGAGGGTCTATTGAATATTTAAAGGGGGCGCTATAGAGGTATTTAGCCCCGCCCATGGAAGTCGCCATCATCAGGTCAAATTCTTTGGCACCCTTGACCTGTGAATCCGTTTTCATGATGATATAATGTTGGTGAAGCCATCAAAAAGCCAAACGTATTTACATGGCGAGTGACCCAAAATGGCGGGGCCGCCACGTCCAGACCGTGTGAGTTCACAAAAGGCTTTGAATGATTGTTTTATCACACATCCATTGAGAACATCCTGGCAAAGTTTGAGTTGCATACTGTAAAAGCTGTAGGAGGACATCGATCAGAGGCGAGGTGAGGAAATCGCCAAAAATCGCCCATTCAATTCAAGATGGCCGACTTCCTGTGGGGATTTCACCATGACGTCATGAGGCTTTTTTGTGCGTCTTAGCACGATTAAGGTGTGTGCCGAATTTCGTGACGATTGGGAAAGCTAAGCCCAATGTGGAGGGGTTTTTGAAAGTTTCCAGGGGGCGCTACAGAGGCATTTGGCCCCACCCATGTGGGTTGCCCCTATCAAATCATAGAGGATGCCACCTTTGACCTGTGTTTCCATTTTCATGATGATAAGTCATCGTTAAAGCCATCAAAAAGCCAAACGTATTTTCATGGCGAGGGATCGATCGTCACTGCCTCACCACACGGACGCCATAGGGCGTGGCCTTACAGCGTTCATCATATAGCTTCACCAATGTGTTCTACATGTTTTAGAGGTGGAATGAAGTTTCTAAGTTGAACGATGTGTCTTTAGTACATGTAAAAGAAAAAAAAGGTCACTTCCTGTTACCACTAGGGGGCGCCACATACTAAGTGGGTAATCATGATGTCAAAACACTGGGGGCGGAGCCATGGTCACGTCCAGTCAGTTTGAAGCTGATAGAGTAAAGTATGTGGGCGTGACAGCCATTCAAAGTTAGATGGCGAGCTCTGAAGCGATGACCAAAAAAGGCGGGGCCACCACAGCCAGACCGTAAGACTTAGGAAAACGGTTTTGATAACTTTGAATCACACATGCCTTGAGAGCATCCTGGCCGAGTTTGAGGTCGTGACCTTGTAATCTCTAGGACGAGTTCGCACAGATGCGAGGTGTGGAAATGGCCAAAATCACCCTTTTGGCGAAATTTCAATTCAAGATGGCCGACTTCCTGTTGTGATTTCACCATGGTGTCAAGAGGCTTTTTGGTGTGTCTTGGCATGATGAAGGTGTGTGCCGAATTTCATGACGATTGGTAAAACTAAGCCCAATGCGGAGGGTGTTTTGAAAATTTCCAGGGGGCGCTGTAGAGCCATTTTTGTGTGTCCATGCTGGAGACCTATAGAATACGTAAATTTTCGCGACTCCAGATGTGCACAGCAATTTTGGTGAGTTTTGAGGTATGGGAAAGGCCTCAAAAAGGCAATTCATTTCGGACGAGAATAATAATAAGAAACGAAGCAGTTCCAATAGGTCCTTCGCGGACTGCTGCGCAGTCGCCGCTCGGGCCCTAAAAAGAATCAGAGCAGTTCCAAGAGGGCCTTCGCTGACTGCTTGCGCAGTCGCCGCTCGGGCCCTAATAAATACAATATAGTATGGGATGGATTTACCATATGTACAAGATAGATACAAGATAGATATGCAACAGTGAGTAGGGTAGATTATTAGGGCCCGAGCGGCGACTGCGCAGCAGTCCGCGAAGGACCTATTGGAACTGCTTCGTTTATTATTAGGGCCCGAGCGGCGACTGCGCAGCAGTCCGCGAAGGACCTATTGGAACTGCTTCGTTTCTTATTAGGGCCCGAGCGGCGACTGCGCAGCAGTCCGCGAAGGACCTATTGGAACTGCTCTGATTCTTTTTATTATTAGGGCCCGAGCGGCGACTGCATAGCAGTCGCGGTACCGCGAGGCCCTATTGTTCTCCAAAAGATTATTATTATTCTTATTATTCTTTTTTTTCTTTGTCTTCCGCGTCTTTGAATGCCCTTTTGGAGGCCTAAACATACCTAAAAAGTCCCCATTTTTTCTGGACGCATCAGGCCCGGCGAAAAATTACATATTTCATCGGTTTTGAAAATGGGCGGGGCAAAATGGCTCAGTAGCGCCCCCTTGTCACTTTCAAAACACCCCCCCCATAGGGGTTAGTTTATCGTATCTTCACGAAACTCGGCACACGCGTTTATCATGCCAAGGCGCACAAAAAATCCTCTTGACGTCATGGTGAAAGTCAAACAGGAAGTCGGCCATTTTGAATCAAACATCGCCGAAGACGCCGTTTGCAGGCAACGAAAATCACCTACTAGTCAGAGACTATAGCCTGCAGCGGCGTAAAATTTTGGTTGTAGCTTCTAAAAGGCTTGATCATGAAAACTCGTCGAAATGGTGAGTTTTCATTGGAGGGCGTGGCCTCGGCGAGGCCTCAAATTCTGATGTTTCGCCATGAAAAAGGAAGTTGTGTTTTCTCCATGAAAGGAACATCCTAACTGCATGAAATTGATGGTGTATGATGCTGGTCCCGCCCTGAACACGTGTATATGTTTATATTCACACCACGTCAAACCGCCCCCTGCTGGCAGCAGGAAGTCACTGTCGTCACGCTTTAATGAATTTCTCAGAGGAAATTATGGATAACCACTTCAAATTGTGTTTCTGGCATGTCAAGACCTTTGTGATGAAATGTCTTTAATACCATGAGTTTTCATTGGAGGGCGTGGCCTCGGCAAGGCGGCGAGTTTCCATCCCTCGCCATGTGACATCAACTCATCATAACTTCCACATGCTATATTCTATCTGCACCAAATCTCTGATGCTTCATAAGGGTCCTGTCCTGAACATATTTATACACTCATATTCACTTACACTCATAGCGCCCCCTATTGGTAGCAGGAAATAACTTTAAAATGTAAAGCCCCATGCTTTATCTTTAACCTAGACTTACAAAATTCGGCAGACACATGGAGTACTTCAGGACGGACAAAAAAGCCTCTTGGATCCATATCCTAAGTCCGACAGGAAGTCAGCCATCTTGAATTGAACGTCAGTGATATCGCCGTTTGCAGGCATCATACTTTGACGAACTAGTCCTAGGGATTTATCAGCAGTGACTTCAAATTTTGGCTGTGGCATCTAAAGACGTCAATGATGAAAAAACATTGAAATGGTGGCTCTAAAGGTTAGGGCGTGGCCTCGGTGAGGCCTCAAATCCTGATGTTTCGCCATGAAAAAGGAAGTTGTGATTTCTCCAGGAAAGGAACATCCTAACTGCATGAAATTGATGGTGTATGATGCTGGTCATGCTCTGAACACGTGTACGTGTTTATATACACGCCACGTCAGACCGCCCCCTGCTGGCAGCAGGAAGTCACTGTTGTCACGCTTTAATGAATTTCTCCTAGAGAATAACCCGCAACCGCTTCAAATCATGTCTCTAACATCTCAAGAACTTTGTTATGAGAAAGTTTACAAACGGTGACAATTCAGTAATGGGTGTTAGCGTTGGCAGACAGCGAATTACGCTGCCTCTCCCTCAGACAGGGACTTGAGATAGTTTCAACATATTGCCTCAAAATCAACGATCGCCCCCGACACAAAGCAAACACACATGCTCTGACTCGCCCATACCCCGACTCGCCCATACCCCGACTACCCATACCCCGCGAGGGCCCTTCAATGCTGCTTGCAGCACTAGTTATTATTATTCTCGTTCTTATCCGAAATGAATTGCCTTTTTGGGGACTTTCCCATACCTCAAAACTCACCAAAATTGCTGTGCACATCAGGAGTCGCGAAAATTTACGTATTCTATAGGTCTCCAGCATGGACGCACAAAAATGGCTCTACAGCGCCCCCTGGAAATTTTCAAAACCCTTTTGCATCGGGTTTACCTTTACCAATCGTCACGAAATTCGGCACACACCTTCATCATGCCAAGACACACCAAAAAGCCATTTGACACCATGGTGAAATCACAACAGGAAGTCGGCCATCTTGAATTGAAGTTTCGCCAAAAGGGCGATTTTGGCCATTTCCACACCTCGCATCTGTGCGAACTTGTCCTAGAGATTACAAGGTCACGACCTCAAACTCGGCCAGGATGCTCTCAAGGCATGTGTGATTCAAAGTTATCAAAACCGTTTTCATAAGTCTTACGGTCTGGCCGTGGTGGCCCCGCCTTTTTTGGTCATCGCTTCAGAGCTCGCCATCTAACTTTGAATGGCTGTCACGCCCACATACTTTACTCTATCAGCTTCAAACTGACTGGACGTGACCATGGCTCCGCCCCAAGTGTTTTGACATCATGATTACCCACTTAATATGTGGCGCCCCCTAGTGGTAACAGGAAGTGACCTTTTTTTACTTTTGCATGTACTAAAGACACATCGTTGAACTTAGAAACTTCATTCCACCTCTACAACATGTAGAACACATTGGTGAAGCTATATGATGAACACTGTAAGGCCACGCCCTATGGCGTCCCTGTGGCGAGGCGGCGACGATCGATCCCTCGCCATGAAAATACGTTTGGCTTTTTGGTGGCTTTAACGATCACTTATCGTCATGAAAATGGATACACAGGTCAAAGGTGAGATCCTCTATGATTTGATAGGGGCAATCCACATGGGTGGGGCCAAATGCCTCTCTAGCGCCCCCTGGAAACTTTCAAAAACCCCTCCACATAGGGGTTAGTACATCCTACAGTCATGAAATTCGGCACACTCCTTAATCATTCCGAGACGCACAAAAAAGCCTCATGACGTCATGGTGAAATCCCCACAGGAAGTCGGCCATCTTGAATTGAATGGTCGATTTTTGGCGATTTCCACACCTCGCATCTGTGCGATCTTCTCCCAGAGATTACAAGGTATGGAACTCAAAGTCGGCCAGGATGCTCTCAAGGCATGTGTGATTCCAAGTTATAAAAAGCGTTTTCCTAAGTCTTACGGTCTGGCCGTAGTGGCCACGCCTTTTCTGGTCATCGCTTCAGAGCTCGCCATCTGACTTTGAATGGCTGTCACGCCCACATACTTTACTCTATCAGCTTCAAACTGACTGGACGTGACCATGGCTCCGCCCCCAGTGTTTTGACATCATGGTTACCCACTTAATAGGTGGCGCCCCCTGGTGGTAACAGGAAGTGACTTTTTTTACTTTAATATGTACTGAAGACACATCATTAAACTTAGAAACTTCATTCCACCTCTAAAACATGTGGAACACATTGGTGAAACTCTGTGATGAACGCTGTGAGGCCACACCCTATGGCGTCCGTGTGGCGAGGCGGCGACGATCACTCGCCGTGAAAATACGTTTGGCTTTTTGATGGCTTTAATGATCGCTTATCGGCATGAAAATGGAAACACAGGTCAAGGGGGGCAGGATCTTTGATCTGATATGGATGACCCACATGGGAGGGGCTAAATACCTCTATAGCGCCCCCTATAAATATTCAATAGACCCTCCATAGGGTTTCTTTTATCGTAGAAACATGAAATTCGGTACACACGTGTATCTTGTCCAGACAAACATAAAAGTCTCTGGCACCAACGGTCTATGTCAAACAGGAAGTCTGCTGCCCCCTGGTGGACACAGTTAACTTGTCATAACTCCGTCCCACATAAACCGATCTGCCTCAAACTTCACACATGTGATCAGGATGGGTCCCTCTGCGCTCCACCCCAAGTTAGGCTACTGTGCTGCTGCCCCCTGGTGGTCACACCGTTAACGTCAAATAACTCTGTGTTGCAATGCACGATCTGCTCCAAACTTTACATGTGTGATGAGAGCACAATGCACGCGCTACTCCGGCAGTGGCACGGAGAGGGGGCAATGGCGCGGGGGCGGTGTCATAGCAGGTCGGTGGCATGGCAGGGCGGTGGCATGGCAGGGCGGTGGCATGGCAGGGCGGTGGCATAGCATGGCGAGGGCCCGTTAATGCTGCTTGCAGCACTAGTTATTATTATTATTCTCGTCCGAAATGAATTGCCTTTTTGAGGCCTTTCCCATACCTCAAAACTCACCAAAATTGCTGTGCACATCTGGAGTCGCGAAAATTTACGTATTCTATAGGTCTCCAGCATGGACACACAAAAATGGCTCTACAGCGCCCCCTGGAAATTTTCAAAACACCCTCCGCATTGGGCTTAGTTTTACCAATCGTCATGAAATTCGGCACACACCTTCATCATGCCAAGACACACCAAAAAGCCTCTTGACACCATGGTGAAATCACAACAGGAAGTCGGCCATCTTGAATTGAAATTTCGCCAAAAGGGCGATTTTGGCCATTTCCACACCTCGCATCTGTGCGAACTCGTCCTAGAGATTACAAGGTCACGACCTCAAACTCGGCCAGGATGCTCTCAAGGCATGTGTGATTCAAAGTTATCAAAACCGTTTTCCTAAGTCTTACGGTCTGGCTGTGGTGGCCCCGCCTTTTTTGGTCATCGCTTCAGAGCTCGCCATCTAACTTTGAATGGCTGTCACGCCCACATACTTTACTCTATCAGCTTCAAACTGACTGGACGTGACCATGGCTCCGCCCCCAGTGTTTTGACATCATGATTACCCACTTAGTATGTGGCGCCCCCTAGTGGTAACAGGAAGTGACCTTTTTTTACTTTTGCATGTACTAAAGACACATCGTTGAACTTAGAAACTTCATTCCACCTCTACAACATGTAGAACACATTGGTGAAGCTATATGATGAACGCTGTAAGGCCACGCCCTATGGCGTCCGTGTGGCGAGGCGGCGACGATCGATCCCTCGCCATGAAAATACGTTTGGCTTTTTGGTGGCTTTAACGATGACTTATCGTCATGAAAATGGATACACAGGTCAAAGGTGAGATCCTCTATGATTTGATAGGGGCAATCCACATGGGTGGGGCCAAATGCCTCTCTAGCGCCCCCTGGAAACTTTCAAAAACCCCTCCACATAGGGGTTAGTACATCCTACAGTCATGAAATTCGGCACACTCCTTAATCATTCCGAGACGCACAAAAAAGCCTCATGACGTCATGGTGAAATCCCCACAGGAAGTCGGCCATCTTGAATTGAATGGTCGATTTTTGGCGATTTCCACACCTCGCATCTGTGCGATCTTCTCCCAGAGATTACAAGGTATGGAACTCAAAGTCGGCCAGGATGCTCTCAAGGCATGTGTGATTCCAAGTTATAAAAAGCGTTTTCCTAAGTCTTACGGTCTGGCCGTAGTGGCCACGCCTTTTCTGGTCATCGCTTCAGAGCTCGCCATCTGACTTTGAATGGCTGTCACGCCCACATACTTTACTCTATCAGCTTCAAACTGACTGGACGTGACCATGGCTCCGCCCCCAGTGTTTTGACATCATGGTTACCCACTTAATAGGTGGCGCCCCCTGGTGGTAACAGGAAGTGACTTTTTTTACTTTAATATGTACTGAAGACACATCATTAAACTTAGAAACTTCATTCCACCTCTAAAACATGTGGAACACATTGGTGAAACTCTGTGATGAACGCTGTGAGGCCACACCCTATGGCGTCCGTGTGGCGAGGCGGCGACGATCACTCGCCGTGAAAATACGTTTGGCTTTTTGATGGCTTTAATGATCGCTTATCGGCATGAAAATGGAAACACAGGTCAAGGGGGGCAGGATCTTTGATCTGATATGGATGACCCACATGGGAGGGGCTAAATACCTCTATAGCGCCCCCTATAAATATTCAATAGACCCTCCATAGGGTTTCTTTTATCGTAGAAACATGAAATTCGGTACACACGTGTATCTTGTCCAGACAAACATAAAAGTCTCTGGCACCAACGGTCTATGTCAAACAGGAAGTCTGCTGCCCCCTGGTGGACACAGTTAACTTGTCATAACTCCGTCCCACATAAACCGATCTGCCTCAAACTTCACACATGTGATCAGGATGGGTCCCTCTGCGCTCCACCCCAAGTTAGGCTACTGTGCTGCTGCCCCCTGGTGGTCACACCGTTAACGTCAAATAACTCTGTGTTGCAATGCACGATCTGCTCCAAACTTTACATGTGTGATGAGAGCACAATGCACGCGCTACTCCGGCAGTGGCACGGAGAGGGGGCAATGGCGCGGGGGCGGTGTCATAGCAGGTCGGTGGCATGGCAGGGCGGTGGCATGGCAGGGCGGTGGCATGGCAGGGCGGTGGCATAGCATGGCGAGGGCCCGTTAATGCTGCTTGCAGCACTAGTTAGGGCCCGAGCGGCGACTGCGCAGCAGTCCGCGAAGGACCTATTGGAACTGCTTCGTTTATTATTATTATTATTATTATTATTCTCGTCCGAAATGAATTGCCTTTTTGAGGCCTTTCCCATACCTCAAAACTCACCAAAATTGCTGTGCACATCTGGAGTCGCGAAAATTTACGTATTCTATAGGTCTCCAGCATGGACACACAAAAATGGCTCTACAGCGCCCCCTGGAAATTTTCAAAACACCCTCCGCATTGGGCTTAGTTTTACCAATCGTCATGAAATTCGGCACACACCTTCATCATGCCAAGACACACCAAAAAGCCTCTTGACACCATGGTGAAATCACAACAGGAAGTCGGCCATCTTGAATTGAAATTTCGCCAAAAGGGCGATTTTGGCCATTTCCACACCTCGCATCTGTGCGAACTTGTCCTAGAGATTACAAGGTCACGACCTCAAACTCGGCCAGGATGCTCTCAAGGCATGTGTGATTCAAAGTTATCAAAACCGTTTTCCTAAGTCTTACGGTCTGGCTGTGGTGGCCCCGCCTTTTTTGGTCATCGCTTCAGAGCTCGCCATCTAACTTTGAATGGCTGTCACGCCCACATACTTTACTCTATCAGCTTCAAACTGACTGGACGTGACCATGGCTCCGCCCCCAGTGTTTTGACATCATGATTACCCACTTAATATGTGGCGCCCCCTAGTGGTAACAGGAAGTGACCTTTTTTTACTTTTGCATGTACTAAAGACACATCGTTGAACTTAGAAACTTCATTCCACCTCTACAACATGTAGAACACATTGGTGAAGCTATATGATGAACACTGTAAGGCCACGCCCTATGGCGTCCGTGTGGCGAGGCGGCGACGATCGATCCCTCGCCATGAAAATACGTTTGGCTTTTTGGTGGCTTTAACGATCACTTATCGTCATGAAAATGGATACACAGGTCAAAGGTGAGATCCTCTATGATTTGATAGGGGCAATCCACATGGGTGGGGCCAAATGCCTCTCTAGCGCCCCCTGGAAACTTTCAAAAACCCCTCCACATAGGGGTTAGTACATCCTACAGTCATGAAATTCGGCACACTCCTTAATCATTCCGAGACGCACAAAAAAGCCTCATGACGTCATGGTGAAATCCCCACAGGAAGTCGGCCATCTTGAATTGAATGGTCGATTTTTGGCGATTTCCACACCTCGCATCTGTGCAATCTTCTCCCAGAGATTACAAGGTATGGAACTCAAAGTCGGCCAGGATGCTCTCAAGGCATGTGTGATTCCAAGTTATAAAAAGCGTTTTCCTAAGTCTTACGGTCTGGCCGTAGTGGCCACGCCTTTTCTGGTCATCGCTTCAGAGCTCGCCATCTGACTTTGAATGGCTGTCACGCCCACATACTTTACTCTATCAGCTTCAAACTGACTGGACGTGACCATGGCTCCGCCCCCAGTGTTTTGACATCATGGTTACCCACTTAATAGGTGGCGCCCCCTGGTGGTAACAGGAAGTGACTTTTTTTACTTTAATATGTACTGAAGACACATCATTAAACTTAGAAACTTCATTCCACCTCTAAAACATGTGGAACACATTGGTGAAACTCTGTGATGAACGCTGTGAGGCCACACCCTATGGCGTCCGTGTGGCGAGGCGGCGACGATCACTCGCCGTGAAAATATGTTTGGCTTTTTGATGGCTTTAATGATCGCTTATCGGCATGAAAATGGAAACACAGGTCAAGGGGGGCAGGATCTTTGATCTGATATGGATGACCCACATGGGAGGGGCTAAATACCTCTATAGCGCCCCCTATAAATATTCAATAGACCCTCCATAGGGTTTCTTTTATCGTAGAAACATGAAATTCGGTACACACGTGTATCTTGTCCAGACAAACATAAAAGTCTCTGGCACCAACGGTCTATGTCAAACAGGAAGTCTGCTGCCCCCTGGTGGACACAGTTAACTTGTCATAACTCCGTCCCACATAAACCGATCTGCCTCAAACTTCACACATGTGATCAGGATGGGTCCCTCTGCGCTCCACCCCAAGTTAGGCTACTGTGCTGCTGCCCCCTGGTGGTCACACCGTTAACGTCAAATAACTCTGTGTTGCAATGCACGATCTGCTCCAAACTTTACATGTGTGATGAGAGCACAATGCACGCGCTACTCCGGCAGTGGCACGGAGAGGGGGCAATGGCGCGGGGGCGGTGGCATAGCAGGTCGGTGGCATGGCAGGGCAGTGGCATGGCAGGGCGGTGGCATGGCAGGGCGGTGGCATAGCATGGCGAGGGCCCGTTAATGCTGCTTGCAGCACTAGTTATTATTATTATTCTCGTCCGAAATGAATTGCCTTTTTGAGGCCTTTCCCATACCTCAAAACTCACCAAAATTGCTGTGCACATCTGGAGTCGCGAAAATTTACGTATTCTATAGGTCTCCAGCATGGACGCACAAAAATGGCTCTACAGCGCCCCCTGGAAATTTTCAAAACACCCTCCGCATTGGGCTTAGTTTTACCAATCGTCATGAAATTCGGCACACACCTTCATCATGCCAAGACACACCAAAAAGCCTCTTGACACCATGGTGAAATCACAACAGGAAGTCGGCCATCTTGAATTGAAATTTCGCCAAAAGGGCGATTTTGGCCATTTCCACACCTCGCATCTGTGCGAACTCGTCCTAGAGATTACAAGGTCACGACCTCAAACTCGGCCAGGATGCTCTCAAGGCATGTGTGATTCAAAGTTATCAAAACCGTTTTCCTAAGTCTTACGGTCTGGCTGTGGTGGCCCCGCCTTTTTTGGTCATCGCTTCAGAGCTCGCCATCTAACTTTGAATGGCTGTCACGCCCACATACTTTACTCTATCAGCTTCAAACTGACTGGACGTGACCATGGCTCCGCCCCCAGTGTTTTGACATCATGATTACCCACTTAGTATGTGGCGCCCCCTAGTGGTAACAGGAAGTGACCTTTTTTTACTTTTGCATGTACTAAAGACACATCGTTGAACTTAGAAACTTCATTCCACCTCTACAACATGTAGAACACATTGGTGAAGCTATATGATGAACGCTGTAAGGCCACGCCCTATGGCGTCCGTGTGGCGAGGCGGCGACGATCGATCCCTCGCCATGAAAATACGTTTGGCTTTTTGGTGGCTTTAACGATGACTTATCGTCATGAAAATGGATACACAGGTCAAAGGTGAGATCCTCTATGATTTGATAGGGGCAATCCACATGGGTGGGGCCAAATGCCTCTCTAGCGCCCCCTGGAAACTTTCAAAAACCCCTCCACATAGGGGTTAGTACATCCTACAGTCATGAAATTCGGCACACTCCTTAATCATTCCGAGACGCACAAAAAAGCCTCATGACGTCATGGTGAAATCCCCACAGGAAGTCGGCCATCTTGAATTGAATGGTCGATTTTTGGTGATTTCCACACCTCGCATCTGTGCGATCTTCTCCCAGAGATTACAAGGTATGGAACTCAAAGTCGGCCAGGATGCTCTCAAGGCATGTGTGATTCCAAGTTATAAAAAAGCGTTTTCCTAAGTCTTACGGTCTGGCCGTAGTGGCCACGCCTTTTCTGGTCATCGCTTCAGAGCTCGCCATCTGACTTTGAATGGCTGTCACGCCCACATACTTTACTCTATCAGCTTCAAACTGACTGGACGTGACCATGGCTCCGCCCCCAGTGTTTTGACATCATGGTTACCCACTTAATAGGTGGCGCCCCCTGGTGGTAACAGGAAGTGACTTTTTTTACTTTAATATGTACTGAAGACACATCATTAAACTTAGAAACTTCATTCCACCTCTAAAACATGTGGAACACATTGGTGAAACTCTGTGATGAACGCTGTGAGGCCACACCCTATGGCGTCCGTGTGGCGAGGCGGTGACGATCACTCGCCGTGAAAACACGTTTGGCTTTTTGATGGCTTTAATGATCGCTTATCGGCATGAAAATGGAAACACAGGTCAAGGGGGGCAGGATCTTTGATCTGATATGGATGACCCACATGGGAGGGGCTAAATACCTCTATAGCGCCCCCTATAAATATTCAATAGACCCTCCATAGGGTTTCTTTTATCGTAGAAACATGAAATTCGGTACACACGTGTATCTTGTCCAGACAAACATAAAAGTCTCTGGCACCAACGGTCTATGTCAAACAGGAAGTCTGCTGCCCCCTGGTGGACACAGTTAACTTGTCATAACTCCGTCCCACATAAACCGATCTGCCTCAAACTTCACACATGTGATCAGGATGGGTCCCTCTGCGCTCCACCCCAAGTTAGGCTACTGTGCTGCTGCCCCCTGGTGGTCACACCGTTAACGTCAAATAACTCTGTGTTGCAATGCACGATCTGCTCCAAACTTTACATGTGTGATGAGAGCACAATGCACGCGCTACTCCGGCAGTGGCACGGAGAGGGGGCAATGGCGCGGGGGCGGTGGCATAGCAGGTCGGTGGCATAGCAGGGCGGTGGCATGGCAGGGCGGTGGCATGGCAGGGCGGTGGCATAGCATGGCGAGGGCCCGTTAATGCTGCTTGCAGCACTAGTTATTATTATTATTATTATTCTCGTCCGAAATGAATTGCCTTTTTGAGGCCTTTCCCATACCTCAAAACTCACCAAAATTGCTGTGCACATCTGGAGTCGCGAAAATTTACGTATTCTATAGGTCTCCAGCATGGACACACAAAAATGGCTCTACAGCGCCCCCTGGAAATTTTCAAAACACCCTCCGCATTGGGCTTAGTTTTACCAATCGTCATGAAATTCGGCACACACCTTCATCATGCCAAGACACACCAAAAAGCCTCTTGACACCATGGTGAAATCACAACAGGAAGTCGGCCATCTTGAATTGAAATTTCGCCAAAAGGGCGATTTTGGCCATTTCCACACCTCGCATCTGTGCGAACTTGTCCTAGAGATTACAAGGTCACGACCTCAAACTCGGCCAGGATGCTCTCAAGGCATGTGTGATTCAAAGTTATCAAAACCGTTTTCCTAAGTCTTACGGTCTGGCTGTGGTGGCCCCGCCTTTTTTGGTCATCGCTTCAGAGCTCGCCATCTAACTTTGAATGGCTGTCACGCCCACATACTTTACTCTATCAGCTTCAAACTGACTGGACGTGACCATGGCTCCGCCCCCAGTGTTTTGACATCATGATTACCCACTTAATATGTGGCGCCCCCTAGTGGTAACAGGAAGTGACCTTTTTTTACTTTTGCATGTACTAAAGACACATCGTTGAACTTAGAAACTTCATTCCACCTCTACAACATGTAGAACACATTGGTGAAGCTATATGATGAACACTGTATGGCCACGCCCTATGGCGTCCGTGTGGCGAGGCGGCGACGATCGATCCCTCGCCATGAAAATACGTTTGGCTTTTTGGTGGCTTTAACGATCACTTATCGTCATGAAAATGGATACACAGGTCAAAGGTGAGATCCTCTATGATTTGATAGGGGCAATCCACATGGGTGGGGCCAAATGCCTCTCTAGCGCCCCCTGGAAACTTTCAAAAACCCCTCCACATAGGGGTTAGTACATCCTACAGTCATGAAATTCGGCACACTCCTTAATCATTCCGAGACGCACAAAAAAGCCTCATGACGTCATGGTGAAATCCCCACAGGAAGTGGGCCATCTTGAATTGAATGGTCGATTTTTGGCGATTTCCACACCTCGCATCTGTGCGATCTTCTCCCAGAGATTACAAGGTATGGAACTCAAAGTCGGCCAGGATGCTCTCAAGGCATGTGTGATTCCAAGTTATAAAAAAGCGTTTTCCTAAGTCTTACGGTCTGGCCGTAGTGGCCACGCCTTTTCTGGTCATCGCTTCAGAGCTCGCCATCTGACTTTGAATGGCTGTCACGCCCACATACTTTACTCTATCAGCTTCAAACTGACTGGACGTGACCATGGCTCCGCCCCCAGTGTTTTGACATCATGGTTACCCACTTAATAGGTGGCGCCCCCTGGTGGTAACAGGAAGTGACTTTTTTTACTTTAATATGTACTGAAGACACATCATTAAACTTAGAAACTTCATTCCACCTCTAAAACATGTGGAACACATTGGTGAAACTCTGTGATGAACGCTGTGAGGCCACACCCTATGGCGTCCGTGTGGCGAGGCGGCGACGATCACTCGCCGTGAAAATACGTTTGGCTTTTTGATGGCTTTAATGATCGCTTATCGGCATGAAAATGGAAACACAGGTCAAGGGGGGCAGGATCTTTGATCTGATAGGGATGACCCACATGGGAGGGGCTAAATACCTCTATAGCGCCCCCTATAAATATTCAATAGACCCTCCATAGGGTTTCTTTTATCGTAGAAACATGAAATTCGGTACACACGTGTATCTTGTCCAGACAAACATAAAAGTCTCTGGCACCAACGGTCTATGTCAAACAGGAAGTCTGCTGCCCCCTGGTGGACACAGTTAACTTGTCATAACTCCGTCCCACATAAACCGATCTGCCTCAAACTTCACACATGTGATCAGGATGGGTCCCTCTGCGCTCCACCCCAAGTTAGGCTACTGTGCTGCTGCCCCCTGGTGGTCACACCGTTAACATCAAATAACTCTGCATTGCAATGCTTTATCTGCTCCAAACTTTACATGTGTGATGAGAGACTGCCGCTGAACGTAGACACCCAAGCACGTCCAGACCGTGTGAAGTCACACGGTCTGGACGTAGCGGCCCCGCCATTTTGGGTCACTCGCCATGTAAATACGTTTGGCTTTTTGATGGCTTCACCAACATTATATCATCATGAAAACGGATTCACAGGTCAAGGGTGCCAAAGAATTTGACCTGATGATGGTGACTTCCATGGGTGGGGCTAAATACCTCTGTAGCGCCCCCTTTAAATATTCAATAGCCCCTCTCCATAGGGTTTCTTTTAGCGTAGAAACATGAAATTCGGTACACACGTGTATCTTGTCCAGACAAACATAAAAGTGTTTGGCACCAATGGTCTATGTCAAACAGGAAGTCTGCTGCCCCCTGGTGGACACATTTAACTTGTCATAACTCTGTCCCACATAAACCGATCTGCCTCAAACTTCACACATGTGATCAGGATGGGTCCCTCTGCGCTCCACCCCAAGTTAGGGTACTGTGCTGCTGCCCCCTGGTGGTCACACCATTAACATGAAATAACTCTGTGTTGCAATGCTTTATCTGCTCCAAACTTTACATGTGTGATGAGAGACTGCCGCTGAACGTAGACACCCAAGTATGGTTACGCCGACAGCGCCACCTGCTGGATGAGTGTGGCATGGCAGTTTTCTGTTTCAGCCAGCCATTTTTTTTCACCCTCCTCAGTCTGAGCACAATGCACGCGCTACTCCGGCAGTGGCACGGAGAGGGGTCAATGGCGCGGGGGGCAGTGGCATAGCAGGGCGGGGGCGCAGGATGGCGGTGGTACAGGGCGGTGGCATGGCAGGGCGGTGGCATAGCAGGGCGGTGGCATAGCAGGGCGGTGGCATAGCAGGGCGGTGGCATGGCAGGGCGGTGGCATGGCAGGGCGGTGGCATAGCATGGCGAGGGCCCGTTAATGCTGCTTGCAGCACTAGTTGCACATGAATTGCAGAGTAGGGTAGGTTATTTTATTTATTTATTTATTTTAGCAGTGTTCATTGTAGAGTCAGCATAAAACATATGAAAGAAGAGGATAAAAACATAAATGTGATGATTCTTTTTGTTTCTCTGGCTTTCCTGAGCAGGTGGAACCTTCTCTCAGGAAAAACAGCTCTGACATGCTTGGTCTCAATCTGCTCTCTATCCTCAGCTCATCCAGCCTCTCATCCCTGCCCCTGCCTGCTCAACACTTGGCAGCCTCTCCAAAGAGATCCTCTTGTACTCTGACTACCTAAATCAAAACATAATGAGTGCTTGTCAGGAAAGCATTCCATGGCCGGTGTGTGTGTGTGAAAGAACATGTGACATTGCACACTGAAAACAAAGAAATAGCGTATGTAACAGAAAAATGGCTCTGACTCTGAATAAAAATAGACTTTTATATGAAAACCCTAAACACATTTGAGAATTAAAGTTACAGTAAATCCTTGATAATTTGAAAAGCACCTGCTGAGCAATTTCTTTTTGTTCCCCTTCATGTCATGTCAATGTTTGTGTAGACCGCTATTATACAGTTTTAGACAGATTTCTATGAAATGATTAAAGAAACACTGAGGATGCATTTTCTGAAGTGTCTGGTCATCCCCTCTCTGTCATTCACAAGGAGATGGATTAAAGCTGGAGTAAAATACAAACTGTCTTCTTCACTTCAGCAAGTACTTTGTCCAGAAAAGTATCTGCATCCCAGCACTTTTTTCAAATTATGCTATTCCTGTTTTATTTCCAGATACACATACAAATACATTAATGGAAAGATGGTGCTCCCATAACAACCTGAAACTCAACACCACAAAACTAAAGAGATGGTAATAGATTTCATAAAATCAAAGCAAACTAAGAACTCTACCCTCTGTTGTCATATTGATTCATCATGTGAAGAAGGCCCAGTAGAGACTATATGTTAAAACAGACAAGACTGTGGAACACTAGAGGGATCTGCAACAGGTGGTGAAGGTACCTCTGCGGGTCATTGGGACTACACTACCACCCCTGAAGGACATTTACATTGGCTGGCTACAAAAGAAAGCCAGCGGTATCATAAAAGAGCCGACCGACCCTGGACACTGTCTGTTTCCCCTCTGGAAGAAGGAAAATAGGAAATCAACGTGCAATTTAACTAAGGGCGCTGGCTGGTGGTGAAGGCAGCCAGGCATGGGGAAGGCAGTTTCTCCTGAATGGGGGACGGAGTGAGGTGGACAAAAGGCACGAGGAACTGTGGCAAAAAGGAAAAAACGGTAAGAACAAAAAAAACGGAAATAATCCACGAACACAGGAGAATAATAGCGAGCATGTAGACCGGTACCGGGACGAGCCTTGGTCGTAGATCACTGGTGACATCGACTAGTAAAATCCGGCGCAGGTGTAACGTTGCTTCCGGGTATATAACGGGACCTGGTGATTGCTGATTTCTGCCTTCCCAGGCCACGCCCCACCACTCTGAGGAAAAACAGTGAGGGAAGGGAAAAGAGAACACCACAACAAAACCAAAGCCCAAACCATAACAGCTACACAGATAACAATAATCTAATCAAATCTAATCTCATCAGACCAGTCATTTTAAAGCTGCCTAAGTAAATGTCTGGTTTTCTTCGGTCACTAAAAGAGGAACACTGTAAAAAAAACAGTGTGTTTTCAGTAACTGGGTATGCGTACTTCCCTCCAGCCCTTACAATCTCTATTTAAAACCCAATTTAGAAGTGAGAAAATACACTCAGGCCTTGTAAATGTCTTGTCTCACACAAGTTGATATTATGTTTGTTTTCAAAATGGATGATTTCATCCAGGGACCATTTACATTCGAACAAGCACCTGTTTACAACCCAACCGATGGAGTTCTGTCACTTGCACCATCTGGCATCTCTTTTTAATTAACCTAAAAACATGCTGGCAGGGATGTAAAATGGTCATTGCAGGTGGCAAATGTGACATGAAATAAAAACCAAAGGACAGCGAGGACCAGCCTGTTAGCCTGAGGGATGAACTGGGGAGGAATTTTACTTCGACAGACAAACACATACAAGCAGAGAGCAGCTGGGAAAGTGTTGCAACTATAATTAAAAAATAATTGCTGCTGAGATCAGCAAAAATAGGGACCAGTGCATGAAGTAAACATGAATATATTATGGGTTTGTCTGGTTTAAATGAAATTCACCCGCAAACTGAGCCGAACATAGAGCCTTCTATGATTATGCTAATGATCAGGTATCACACACATTTATCAGGCTGAAACAAGGGAATTACACAAGCTTAGGTAGAGATTTAAATAGTAAAAAGCACAGAAAAAATATCTTTGCAAAGGGCCTATTGTCCTTTTCCTTTAAATCCTGCCACCAACCTGTGATTTTGGTGGCATGTCTTGTAAACTTGTTGTGTAATGTTGAAAATCCCTGGGGGACCCTTTTGACTTCAGAAGGGATGCATCGAAAAATGCTCATATGAATCATTTTTGTAAATATATTTTAGGATGTTGTGGAAGGCAACCCAAAACTATCTCCATTATTTGGTTGTTTTGACAGTTTTACAGTTTTCTAAGCATTTTAATAAATAAAGTTGTAAAATGGGCTTAAAATTGAATCCCTTTGAAAACACTACATTTTCAAAGTGCATGTTTACAAGTGATGCCACTAAAGCCATCAGCAGCTTGTGCCTGCTTCAATGGATTGGCAAATAGCTGCCACATATTCTGTAATATACACTGCTCTATGCTGCTATGAGTCCAACAGGAGAATAAAGATTAAACTCCTAGATCCCATTATACACTTGCACATGTAGACACATAGATGAGTGCAGCCTAACTTCAGTCACACTCGCGAGAAATGCTCAGAGATAAGCTTTAATCTTAGGACAAAGGCAGAGGATTTTTAACAGTTTGTGAATAAATTTAATTTAGTTTGCACACTCTTAGGGTGACATGCGGGTGTAATGTGCTGGGACCCCCGTGACCCCAGTGAGGAATAGAAAATGGCTCACTAACTACTACTATGTATTGTTTCTATCACTTATTGCACGCCTGTCCATCCTGGAACATGGATCCCTCCTCTGCTACTCTTCCTGAGGTTTCTTCCTTTTTTCACTGTTAAAGTTTTTTTTTTTTTAGGGAGTTTTTCCTTGAGGGTCTAAGGGCAGGGGATGTTGTGTTGCTTGTATACAAACTGTGAAGCTCAGTGAGGCGAATCTGTGATTTGTAATTTTGAGCTATACATATAAAATTGACTTGACAACCATTTTTATAGAAGGGATTTTTCAAGGGTTCTTTGTAGGACAAAAAATTCCACTAAGAACCCTTTTTGTCCAAATTACCTATTAAAGAAGAAAGAGTTATTCAAGGACTGTTAAAAGTAGGCGTGTGCAGGGAGTCCAGCATTTATACGTATTGAAGCAGCAAAATATCTTGTATTTGTACTTGAATTAGAATAACAATTAAATTAGGCATAATCATTTATTATGCCTCATTTACTATGTTTATCAATAAAATACTCTGAGGGGGAAGTGCCCATGTCAGGTGGAGAACACAGATACCCAAGTGCAAAGAAAACTTGCTTGACTACTGTGCAACACACTTAACATTGGCCGCAAATAGACCTGCAGCTTATTGAACACACAAGAAATGTGTTGACAGAGATTATCATACAGTCCCCATAGTCCCAGCATAGTCCCCATGTGTTGTGCATTCTAACCACTAAGCTATCAGTTTTTCTTAATGAATTCAACTGCTTTTTAATATATAATTTCCATAAAAATACTGCATTTGTGCTTTATATTGATTTGGTTCCACCTCCATTAGAAAGTGTGACTATTAGAAGACCCCTCAATATAAATGTTGATCCTCATTTATTTTTACCTTTATTATGGATAGTGGGAGGGCAGGAGGACAGAGGGTTACAGTAGTGGTGGTCTAAATGTTCGTGACCAGAGAGTTATCAGACTGACAGAATGAATCTGGTTGAGGAAAGTGAAAAAAATGCACTTCTGCCTAAAACATAATGGCTTTGGTGGAGCTGCTCAGTGGTGACAGATCAGACTGTGGTTGTACTGGGTAAAAACCCTTATAGAAAGGTGATTTTTAAAATCCCCTGTTGTGGGGTTCTAAATGAATGCACTGGAAAGATGCTGAATAGAAAGAAAACACTCCACTATGAGGGGTTTTCTATAGAACTTCTCTTAGGCTGCTTTCAGACAGACATGGTGCTGGTTGTACCTCTGGCTCTATTCTGGACTCTCAGATCTTGGTGGTTTCTGGTGAACCAGCCTGTGTCCATGCCAGTTTAAGTGGAACCAAAGGATATTACTTCATGTGAACCTAGCCATAGCCATCTAAGGTTTGGCATATAACTTGCTCTTTCTTGTACTGCTTTGTCATTTTTCTTATGATGCTTTTCTTTTTTCTTAGATGCTCAAATCACCATCAATCATATGGTTCCCCCAGCAGACCACTGCAAGCTCTTCTAATCCAGGTTGTGTTTTTCCACCTTCTCTTTCTGGCTCGACAATGACACGCTCACTGATGATATTATGGTACTTAAAGAAAAAACAAATATCTTTAGATTCCGCTGAGAACTAACTTTTTAGATGCCGGAACATTTTTTTTTTTTCAGTCTGAACACGGTGACTGGTTCAAAATTGGGTTGGGGGACCAGAACCAGCACAGAGCTCTACTGGTGTGAAACCCCTATTCCACAGTTTCTGGTAGATCCTTTCACAGATGGTTCAATAGGTTTGGTTCTTAGTAGAACTCTCTGAAGTGGTTCCAGCTGTAACCTTTATAAAAGGTTCTAGCAGCAACTAAAATGGGTTCTCCTATGGGGAGAACCTGTTCTATATAGAGCTGAAGAATTCTCAGGTCAAAGGTCAACAATATGAGGACCCTGAAGGCAGAAAAGTGATGAGGACATGAAAGGTATCTCAATCAAAGAAGCTATTAATTAAATTAAACTGCTCCTGATTGAGGCTTCAAACCAATGAACAGATGGCACATTTCATTATTAATTTACTTTTATGTATCTGTTATTCCTCAGTGTCATCTACTTTCCTTCCTCCTGTCAGCACCAGTCAACCACTGGACTGTCCAGCTGGAAGAGATCTCTGTTTTCCCTTTGTCTATCTATTTCAAATAAAGTACCAATTAGACACCTGTACCTGTTCACTGTGTGTAACATGAGTCATTTATTTCTGCTCCCTCTCCATTTTTCTCAGTTTCTTTTCTCACATGCTCGCTTCCTGTCTTTTCCTTAATATTTCTGTCCTGCTTACTTCTCTCAGCTTCTGGTCCTTTCCTTCTGCATAAGAAGGTTTTAAATAACTGTGACTGCAGAGGTTGTCAAGATACAACAGATCTTATCAGCCACCTAAATACCAACCTAACCACGACTTTATTTCCTTTTTCTAATTAACAAGATACAGAGGTTTCAATGTTACCTCTGCAATGTTGACGATGTATACGATGTGACGATATATGCTTGAGTTGCTGTGGTTTTCAGGCTGTGGATGTTTGAGGGACATAAGATAAAGTTTGACAAAGCCTTTAATTCCTCCTGCAAATGTTTCAAGTTCAAGTTCCTTTAATAAGGACACAGGAAGGTGGTGTTTTAATTAAGGCTGTCAAAGTTAACGTGATAATAACATGTTAACGCAAATTCCTCCTAAGGCCACTAATTATTTTAATGCAGGATTAACCCAGGGACACTTGAGGAAAAAACGACACAGATCTGTCCAGTTGATCTTTCTATATGCTGCCACATTACACTGCTCTCTCCCCTTGAGTGAATGAATTCAAAACAAAAGTATCTGTCTTCACAGCAAATTTCTTTTTGAGTTTTCATCAACCAACCTTTTTCTCTCCTGAATCCTCTTACATGGCTGCCGCTGCAGCACATCCAGACCATAGATTGTACAAATAAAGACAGACTTTCTCGACCAGCTGATGGCTTTTACATTAAATGTTATCAAAATGTTGAACTGTTCCTAGAGCAACACAATCTAAAAATATATATGTTATTAATGGTGAGGAATTTGCAAAAAATGAAATCAAATTAGCGTTAGCTTTGTTAATTAAGAAATAATGCAGCGAAGAAGCGCAGAAACAGCCTCAATGAGATGTATGAAGAGCTGCAGATGACCGGCAAACACCTCCAACAGGTAAACTACCTCGATGACCATATAAAGAAATCTGCCACCAATCAACAATAACTTGGGTCAAAGGTACACTATCATTTAAAAGTTTGGGGTCACTTTGAAATTTCCTTATTTTTGAAAAGCACTTTTTTCAATGAATATGACTTAATTAATTACTTAATTAATCATAACTACACTCTATACATTGCTAATGTGGTAAATGTGAGACGGCTTGTCTTGTCAGCTCTGTGATACACATGTTTATACCTGCTACTCTGTAACAAATGTGTAGCCTGAACTCATTTCTTGTTTCTATCTGCAGTGTTCAGGTTGCTGTAGAAAAGCTGCAAAAGTACCAAATTCCAAACATTTATTAAAGTTCACAGGAAAACGTGGGCAACAGGATTTCATCACGGCTTGACAATAAGATTGCATACAAATTTCTCAGAGCATTTTAACACCACACTATGATAGTATCAGAGATGCTAACTACAATTAACCTTTGCTGGAACTTATTTGTTCCATTGTATCTCTACATATGAATATATACAATGGGGGAAATAAGTATTGGACGCGTCAACTTTTTTGTCATTACATTTATTTCCAAAGATACAATTCATGTGACATTTCTTCCAGACACTGGTATTAACTCAAATAATCCACACAAGAAAAGAAATCACAGCATTCAAGTCCATAAATAATGATTATGTGGAATTAAGTATTAAAAGTATTGAACACACTATCTGAAACTCGTTTAATACTTTGTGGAGAAGCCTTTGTTTGCAATGACAGCTTCCAGACGCTTCTTGTATGTATTAACTAATCGCCCACACTTCTCAGGTGTGATTTTTGCCCATTCCTCCGCACAGATTGTCTTTAAATCTTGAATATTCTTTGGTGTCCTCTGGTGAACCCTTTTCTTTAGTTCTTTCCACAAATGTTCAATCGGATTTAAGTCAGGTGATTGACTGGGCCATTCTAACACATTGATTTTCTTTTTTTTAAACCATTCGAGAGTCAACTTTGCCATGTGCTTTGGATCGTTGTCCTGTTGAAAGGTCCAGCCACGTCTCATCTTCATCATCCTGGTGGATGGCCGCAGGTTCATCTCAAGAAATTGCCAATAGATGTTTCCATTCATTGCTCCTTCAATTATATGAAGTCGAGATGAGAAACAACCCCATGCCATGATGTTTCCACCACCAAACTTCACTGTTGATGAGTGTTATTTGGGTGATGTGCAGTGCCATTTCTCCTCCAAATATGGTGTGTAGTACGACAGCCAAAAAGTTCAATTTTGGTCTCGCCTGACCAGACAACATTCTCCCAGTATTCCACAGGATATCCAGATGCTGTTTAATAAACTTTAAACAAGCTTCAACGTGCCTTTTTTTGAGGAATGGAGTCTTGCGGGCTGAGTGTCCATAGAGGCCATAGCGGTGGAGTGCATTGCTTATCGTTTTCTCTGTAACACTTGTACCTGCTGCCTCCATGTGTTTCTGGAGCGCTTTCCAGGTGGTCATTGGCTCTTTGAGAACTCTTCTGACCATCTTTCTGATTCCCTGGTCAGAAATCATGCGAGGAGCTAATGTGCGCGGCCTGTTGATGATAAGGTGATACTTCTTCCACTTGCGGATAATGGCCACAACGGTGCTTATTGGAATACTCAGATGCTTTGAGATAAGTCTGTAACCAGTTCCATTCTGATGCTGAGCAACAATCAGGTTGCGAAGGTCTTGAGAGAGCTCCTTGCTTTTACCCATCATGAAATGTGTCTTGTTTGACTACTTGGTGAAAAAACAACATGTTTATAGGGCCATCAATTAGCACTAACCCAGCTGATGTTGGTTTGCACTTATAGGAAGTACAAAGACTAATTACTTTCATTCAGTTATTGCACTTAATTCCACATAATCATTATTTATGGACTTGAATGTTGTGATTTCTTTTCATGTGTGGTTTATGTGAGTTAATACCAGTGTCTGGAAGAAATGTCACACGAATTGCATCTTTGGAAATAAATGTAATGACAAAAAAGTTGACGCGTCCAATATTTATTTCCCCCATTGTATAACATATTCCATACACATTTTTTCACCACTAGGTCCACAACCTTATTTTCAGTGGATTGTCTGGTTTAGCCACATATTCATTGTTAAGAAAATTGTTGTTAAAAGTGTTGTTAAAATTAGAAGAAGGAAGGAAATACATATAACATATGTACACATAATGTCTGTGATAAACAAGTCTAGGATCTGTCCATCTTTTGTGTGGATTAACTTTCTCTTATTAACTTTAACTCATGAGGCTTTTATTGCACTTACAGTAATGTAAAGAGATAACTTTATCACCTCAAGTATTTTCTCTGGTTCACACAGTCTCTCTGCTCTGCACCCACAGAGAGCAAACTAGCTCTATTGTGACCATAAGTGATACTTATTTGTAGTTGTTCTTGGTTTTACATTTTATTTGTATGTGTCTCATGAACATGGAAAATGTGTCTAGAGAGGCAACATAAGTGCAGTAAACACTTGTTATGTATAGAGCCACAAAATGTCTTTGCGATCTCAACCCTGAGTCTTAACACTGATTGATTGTGGTTGAATGTGGGTGTGTAGAGGGGATATGAGGCAGAGCCACATGTGCATATTTCCAGGTGGACTGGTGGACTGAGGGGAAGTTTCCTGCAGTGTGGGTTTAATATATGTTATATGATTTTTATTTTCGCCACACACCATTTGAGTACACTTTGAGTATGCATCCTGCACACTAACATTTAGACCCCCGGTGATTCTGTATAATAATCAAATGTTATAAAAGTGAGGGTTAAATCTGTAAAGATTTAGACTTCTGGATTCAAATTACCTAAGGTTTATGTTAGTCTTTCCAGCTCTGTACATTTATCAGCTGTTCAAACAATACAATTAGACCTTTTATTAAAAACAGAGAGAAATTAAGATTTCAATCTTCTTCTGCATATCCATATCCACATAAAAACACCAGGAACAGGATTAAGCAACTGCTTAACAAGGCCCTATATATTGCTTTATCTCTGCTTGTTCTTTGTACTTCAGAGTCAGATTGAAAAATTAACATAAATTTTCCAGATTCTATTTATTTTAGCACAAAGACTGGAAACAGAGAAGGCTAAATGTCTAGCGTTGCTTGGTGAGACATTTAAAACATGAAATACCTTGAAACAACTGAGCCTGAGCTTGAAACCCTCTAGACCTTGAAAACAAAAGATGTTTCATCTTTCTGATTTCTGTTGGTAAGAATGAAAATAGAAAGTAACGGTTAAATATATATGAAATGTAAACCAGCTTTAAAAGATACGATTTTCTGTTGATATTAGCATTGTTTTGCACAGTGTTTGGCTTCTAATTTTTTTTCTATCCATGTCTTTTTTTTCCTATTGCAGCACTGCAAACTGATGAAAATGAATGTGCTGTAAATTATGTGCTGTAGATTACTTAGATTGCTAAGAATTTAAATTAAAGTGCATGCTCTGATTTGTATTAATTTGGAGCACAAGTATATTTTTGAGCACATGCTTGCTTGTTACACAATGGCTCAATGCCAGTTCTATTAAGAATAATGGGGCATGAGTTAAAGTATTTGAAATGAAGAGGGTAATTTAAATTAAAGATGTTGCCTGCTTTGCCCTTTGGTTTAAGTGAAAAAATGGCTGGAGTAAGAAATTATTAAGTCAAATGGAATCATTAGGAAGCTGAAGGTCAAATACCTACATTCATCAAATTATGCATTTTCTGATGAGCAAATGCAACCATCTATTTTGTAAATGTCAAAGATTTCTTTTAGACATTGGGGGAGGATTGCTGTTTGGTGCCAACCTCACTTTTCAGGTGATTTTATCTCTTGCGGTTAAGAGTTTTGCTGGAGTTGCTGTTCACTCTCACACATCTGGAGTGTAAGATGGTCAGAAACCACTTTTTTCCGCTCAATGTTCTGATGGAATCAATCAAATTTAATATTTGCAAAGGTTTTTAGTCTTGCCTAAAGTTCAATTGAACATTGTCAACTTCCCAACAGAAGTTTGATGTTTCTAACAGGAAACATCAAACTGGGTAGTAAACATGGAAGGGACTTGAAGGGACGTGAAGGCACACGAACATGAGTAAGTCTTGGTTTGCATGGAAGGTGGAAAAGAAGAAGGGTTTTTTTAAGGTGTTCAGGTCATGTTCATATTCTGTGGTGTCTTTTTTTCTTTTTGGCTGTTTTTTTCAGACTTCTGTACACACACACACACACACACACACACACTCACGCACGCAAACACGGTTATGCACACACATACACACACAGAGGACAGCTGTGGTCAAAAGCTGCTTCTGTTTCTGCTCCATTATTCGCTAGTTTTTCTTCTTGTTAATTTCCACCAGGAGCAGGAGGTTGAAAAAAATCAAAAGGAATAGTTGTAGTCTTGCTAATAGTAAAGCTGCAAAAACTCAAGAGATTTTTGACACATCGACCTTCATGCAGCAACATTTTCACAAATATCTTGTAGTTTTTTTCAACTCCAGATGCACAAAACACTTTCAAACTTTCTTTTACCCAGGGGTACTGAATGATGAATCCCACTTACAAATTAATTTTAATTAAAAACATTGAAGGTGCATAGCTGATTGTTATTAAGTAATGCCCTCTAAACACCATATAAGGGCAGGGGTTGTACTGTGTGCAAATACTGTGGCACATGGTCAATAATTAGAGAGATGCCACCAAAACATTCAGCAAAAGAAAGTAGTCAAATTTTTCCATATTTTCTGCAGCCACCAATAAATCACATGCTTTACAGCTTGACATCCAGTCACAGGACCAGAAAATTAACATGAAGCAAAGACTACAGCTTACATCAGAGACACTGCATACTGATTGAAACCTGGTCACATGACCAGCAGATAATTAGGTGATAAAAGCCTGCAGCTTGTATTAGAGAGTCCTTCTTTTCCTGACTACAGCACCCTCTTGACACTCTCTCTCGTATTAAGGGTGGTAGTGTCACAGGCATCCCATCATCCTGTCTGTTACAGGGGTCACAGGAACAAAACTGATGTAGGACTGATGTGACCAACCGCTAAGGTGCCATGCTATTGGACTGTTTCCCTCCTTCTCCTCCTTGATTCAACCCTCACCCTCAAATCTTAAATCAGGCCAACCCAGTCCTTGATTAACACTCTTTATATACGATTGATTTAAATGATATAACTTCTTCTGTCTCTAATTTCTGTATGAACAGCTGAATGATTTGTATTGTATAAGACTGGGTTCACATTGTCACATCTCCCTTCTGTGGTGGAACTGCACTGGTGATCTTTGTGGTGTGTAACCCATATATTGCATGCTCCTTTGTAGTGAATACTGTAGATATTAGTAACCAGTACTGCATCCTAGTTTGTAGTGTTTGTGTAGATATTAGCCGTGTAGTGCTTGCTCATGGGACTAGGCCAGTCCCAAGTATCTCCCACTTTCACCTGATAGGGAGCTCACTCTTCCCAGAGTGAGAAGAGTTAACGATTCCTTTACCTGTTTCCTGCCTCATGTGAACAGAAAATGATTTTCTATAAAATCGGCTTCTGAAATTGTTCCTGTTAAAGGAGCCCACAGAGTTGGTCAGTAGATACTGAAGAGAAAAGGATTTTAAATTTTCCTCTCACACCTTAGGGTAGAATTGTTGGATTATAATAGTACCAGTACCTTTTGTGCCTGATCCCACCCAAAGCATGCATGTGTTTTTCCATAGGTCACTACTAGCGTTACAGGAAAATAAAAAAAACAGCAAAACGTTTAAGATTCCACAAATCCAGTGATGGTAGATGGACACACAATAACTGAACTTAAGGGTTAGGGTTAGGGTTAAGGACTGGGTTGGCCTGTCCTTTATATTCCTCAATTTTAAAATGTAGGTTTCCTTGCTTTGGACAAACAATTTGTGCACTGTGAAAACTAGATCTTTCGTTCTTATCTTGGTAATAGGCTCAACAATTTTGAAATGTTCTCTTACCTAAGTTACTAACAAAATAAGAAGAAATTGTAGATAAGGAGAAAAATTAGAGGAAATTTGTTTGCATATCACTGTTATGCATGAGGTCCATTTTCTTTAGATGAGAGTGGGATGTCAGACCTTAGCCGTTTCAAAGCCTTCTAGTGTATTGGCATTACTTGAGGGGCTCGCTCACACAACAAGTCTACTTAGCATGTAAAGGTGTGTGAGTGAGGGTGAATCATGCATTGTATTCTGATCACATAATTCAAGCACACAATCATATGTAACTATTATCATAGTAACCCCAAGGTGCTGAAATTCAGTAGCTTACACTGATGTACATAAACTTCCCTGCGGATATGTTGCATAAACCTTTTTCATGTATCTGTTCTTACCATCTTTCTCATGTACACATGCAGCAGAGTGTGAGGAAGTTATCTTTAATGTAAAATGGAACATCTGAACCTCACATCTGGTAATATAAAGATCATAAAGCAAAAGCCGCTCCGCTGTGTGTGTGTGTGTGTGTGTGTGTGTGTGTGTGTGTGTGTGTGTGTGTGTGTGTGTGTGTGTGTGTGTGTGTGTGTGTGTGTGCGTGTGTGTGTGTGTGTGTGTGTGTAACGGAGCAAGAAAGGTGGGCTCATACCAGCAGGACCAAATATATTTTCTCTTCCTCCCCTGAGGGGGATACTCAGTGCACACCATCATCATCTCCTGCCGTGTGTGTGTGTGTGTCAGGGCTGGTGCAGATGTCCTCTGTGTATTTGAATCAGTCTCACCACACTGCCTCCCAACACAGCTGAAAATCCCCTCTCACAGCCAACTGATGAAAACAGACCTTTTGGACAGCAAAGATCACAGCACCAAAGGCCCTCCTAATAAAATATTGATGAGTCAATGGTCTGAAGAAGCTGTTATACTCAATGATAATTTTTTTTTTCTGAATTCATTTTGACAATCTGTCATAATTAACTTTTTATTTTACCTGTTGTTTGTTTGGTATTATAAGAGACCAGAAGTGTTTACTAGCAGTTGTGTGTAATAATTACTGAGATTGGCAGACTGTAATTAAAGACACGCTGTGATGATTACTTTAGCCAGCATCCCTCTGAAAAAAATGAACCCCTCTCTCCTTTGTTGTCTGGAATTCCAAACCTGTGTTTTCCCCTTCTACACTGCAGTAAGAATCATACATTTGTAACAGATTGACTCACTTTGACACACTGATTTGCATAAAAGAGAAAACGATTTCCATTTCTCCTGATAAAATTGTTTACACCTGTACTTGCGGTAATGTATTTGTGACATTGACAGTTATAGTAGTGGAATTAATTTGTCAAACTGTTAATTTTACATGTCTGTTTCAAAGATATAAAAAGATACTACACATTAATTATTGAGTTTGAGAGATAGTGTTAAAGTGCAAGTGAAGGGATGTGAATCACACTGTATGTTAAGAGATGGAGGTGAGTACAAATGTTTTTTGGTTCTGTGTTCACTAGTAGACAGAATCCCTAAAATAGGATTTAACATTAAAAAAATCCTTTACTTACACTTTAACTGTATTTTCTTTTACTTGGGCAGAGCTGAACCAGCTCTTTCCCCCTGCTTCCAATCTTAGCACTAAGCAAATATTTTCCCCTGGTTTTAGCTTTCAACTTAAACTTGCAATAATAATGCTTTTGGCCACTTGGGAGCAGCTATAAACACAACACCTTGACATATTAACACATCTCTAGTTGATATGGCTAATGTAATGGCAACAACATTTTGCTATCCATACATCTAGCAAACACAAAAGCAATGTTATCATTCGTCGAGTCCTGTTTTTTTTTTTTTTTGGCCACCTGGTGGAAGTCAGGTCTTTAGTAAGTTTCCTACAAAGGAACAATGCCAATCCTCATAATTTTTCTACACACACACACACACACACACACACACACACACACACACACACACACACACACACACACACACACACTCTACATGAGTCCCTGTCACAATCCCTGCTTGGCCCATGGCCAATTAAGTTGGTGCTCTTCTTTGGCCTTACACTCTCATACACATGCATGCACATTTTCACTGAGACATAAACACATCCTTCTCTTCTTCTCTACCTCTCTCTCTCTTACAGGGACAGAAAGGCTGAAAGGTAGTTTCAGTCCTCCACTTGAAAGAGCTCAATGAAGATTGATAGCACCACTTAACTGAACACACGCACACACTCTTAGATTAATAGTCAGTCTCTTGAGAATGCTTTAGAGAGTGTGTGTCTGCACAACACAGCAAACTTAAACTATGTTTGATGAGAACATTATTAGGTGCTGTCATTATTGAACTTCTCCCAGTTGCCTCTTCAGCTCTGTGTTTGTGTGTTTCTGGACTTGAGAAAATTTTGGGACATTCAATTTAAACCACTTGATTAAGAATGGCTCATCAATCTGAGAAAGAAGTTGGTCTCCCCATTTACTTTTCTTTGTACCTGCATTGAGCACAAGAGGAAAAGGTTTGTATTTAAATTGAGTTATGTTAAAATGAGGAATATACATTGTCATGTGGTCATGTGGTGTGTGTAAACGTTTCATTTTATGTGATCTCCATCTACATTCTGTCTACATTAGAGTTTAATGTCTCTTAAAGTTAAAATTGTTATCCCTGCAAAAACACAATTTCATACAGGAAGGTAGCGTGCCTAACACAATGGAGCACTTACTGCTATATGATATAAAAAAACATAAATCAGCAACCTCTAAATTACCTAGAATCTACAGTCAAAATTACTTGGAAGCAGCTAAACCTAGAGTCCAAGGAATCAATTTTGGCAACGGACAATCTTGAGGGAACTCCTGTAAATTATGCCAACCCATTCTCAACAGGTGGCATAAATAATGTTACATTGTCACCCTCCTCTGTGTCTGATTCTGATGCACAAGCCACATTAAGTGTTCACCTTGCTCCAATGTAAATCCATATGCTCCATTATGAGATGTGAGACAGATGGCCAGGTGATGGTACAAATATCCAGTGATCTGCTGCAGTGCTCTCTGGTTACTTGTACAACGGTGTAATTGCATTTATTTCAGGCCCAGACTTCCCTCTTCCAGGGCCACTTCGTCCAACTCTTCCAGGGGAACCCCAAGGTTACCCGAGAGACATAGTCTCTCCAGCATGTCCTGAGTCTTCCGTCTGTAGGGTATGTCTGGAACACCTCACCAGGGAGGCGTCCAGGAGGCATCCTCAATAGATGCCAGATCCACCTCATCTGGCTCCTCTTGATGCAGAGGAGCTGTGGTTCTACTCTGACCTCCTTGTGGATGACCAAGCTTCTCGACCTATCTCTAAAGGAGAAATGAGCCCAGGGTGGCTGGGCTCATTTCGGTCGCTTGTATTTCGGTCGCTTGTATTGCGATCTCATTCGGTCACTACCCAAAGCCATAGGTGAGGGTAGCAATATAAATTGACTGGTAAAACCTTCTTCACCACGATGGACCAATGCAGAGTCAACATCACTGCAGACGCTGCACCAATCCACCCATCAATCTCCATCTCTAGCCTTCCCTAAATCATGAAAAGACCCTGAGATACTCTCAAACTCCTCCACTTGGAGAAGGATCTCATCCCCAACTCAGAGTCTGCACTTCACCCATTGCCAGCTGAGAACCATGTCCTCAGATGGAGGTGCTGATAGTTTTAGGACTATATATATACTATATATATATATATATATATATATATATATATATATATATATATATATATATATATATATATGCATGGTTAAGTGCCATGGTGCATGAGAAAAAAAAACATTTAAAAATTTTATTTCAGAGCACTATGAAATCACCCACTTTATCATAAACATTTAAGCCAGCAGTGTTACTCATGCTTGTGCTAGAAATCCCTTAATATTATATGATCACCTTTCAAGTTTTTAAAACTTTAATGCAACTCAAATCTCAAATCAACATCCGCTTAACATTTCATCATCTCACCTGGAGCACAGAGAGGGTCTTCTGTGAAGCAGCACAGCTTTTCAGGATCATATCTCATACTGTACATGAATCACCTAGTGCTATTTTAGTTTCCATATACTTTTGTTTAAAATTGCTGTAATGCACACACTGCAGGGTTTTGCATTAACTGGGAACATGCCCCGCTGCAAGGTACAGAAAGATCAATTTTACTAAATAAATAATTAATAGTATATTGAGTGACTCCCCGTCCTGGCTGCTGGAGGATGTGGTGGATATCCATGGTTAAGAGTCCCTGCCTGGCCTAGCTGAATGAGTATCGCTGGACAGGGTCTCAGGAAGTTGTGTGGAAAGTTGCCAGCTCGGCTGCATTGTTCACCGGGGATGCAGTGCACCAGCTGCTCCAGAGGGCTTTAATGCTGATCTCCAGAGAAATAGGAGAAAGGGGGCATGTGTCAGCAAGGTGACCTGCGTTCTGCGACTGCAGAGCTGCTGGAGGGCTCCTGTCCAAACCTGCGTGAGTTATTGAATTATGCTTCGATGTGAAACCTGTTGGGTGTGTTCTACACATTTCTCACACTTTCCACCGCAAGAGAGAGAAACTTATTATGTCTGACTCTATGACCCACAGGAATGTTTCTTGAAGTTGTATATGGTTGCTTTCTGCTACACACACATAACGTCAAGAAGTCTGAGAACAGGGAAATGAGACAATAAAGGTCTGTTACTGGTGTGTTCAGCTGATTAGAGAGATGTTATTCTGCCCCCAGTACCTGCAAATGCCTCAATTTCACCAGGACAGAATCAAAAATGAATCCCAAACATCCGTAAAATTCACTGGTTATTAGCTCAGCCCAGGTATATTATTGTCTCACAGGGTACTTGTACACAGGGTTTTGGTTGTGGCTTCAGTAAAAATACAGCTTGAATAGATCAGCTACTGCAGGGATTCAGATTATGGTCAGGGTATCTCACTTGGAGAATTGTCTTTAGTGGTTGAATAGTATCACCAGCTTTCTGAGGCCTAATGTTGTTTCTATGGGGTGACCATGACTTTTGTTCAGCTCCTGCCTCTCACCTGGCCTTTTATGAGTAGACGTCGATCCAGAACTTGTTTATGGTCTGGATACTGGTGGAGTGAGGGTCCTTTGATCACTACACCTTGGTGGGGACTAATCATCATCAGTACTGGTGTTGTTTACAAAGTGGAGAAGACAGCCCTTTGTGAAGCTGCAGCAGACATACTAGGTATATCCTCTTCTGCATTGCCTAGTACAATGGTTACATTGCTAATTCTCTCAATGAATTAACAGTTTTTTTATTAATTTGGAAATATGAATATTTGTATTTGTAATAAACTAAAATGTCTTAATAACTTAGACAATCGAAACAGCAGTTATCATTGTTTCATAAAATCCTTGTACATACTTTGTGAGTTGTGTTTTTTTTCTGTAAATTAATTATGCCCTGAAAAGTGAGCGACACATTTTTAATATCTTCCAAATAATAACTATAAGACTGACTCTATAAGAAATGTCAAAGCTGTGTCCTCCTTCTGCTTAAGTCTCAGCATCATGATGATTAGTTGGTAAAGTGTGTTCATTGTTATCACTTTCATTATGTACAGTACAGGCCAAAAGTTTGGACACACCTTCTCATTCAATGTGTTTTCTTTATTTTCATGACTGTTTACAATGTAGATTCTCACTGAAGTCAAAACTATGAATGAACATGTGTGGAGTTACGTACTTAACAAAAAAAGGTGACATAACTGAACTATTCTTCAATTTCTTCAAAATAGCCACCCTTTGCTCTGATTGATAAAGACATTTTAATAATTAACCCTGATAAGGCACACCTGTGAAAACCATTTCAGGTGACTACCTGAAATGATAGTTCATCAAGAGAATGCCAAGAGTGTGCAAAGGAGTAATCAGAGCAAAGGGTAGCTATTTTGAAGAATGTTTTCGGTTATTTTACATTTTTTGTTAAGCATTTGTTAAACATGTGTCCATTCATAGTTTTGATGCCTTCAGTGAGAATCTACAATGTAAATACTCATGAAAATAAAGAAAACACATTGAATGAGAAAATACAATGAATGTGTCCAAACGTTTGGCCTGTACTGTATATGACATTATCTGACATTTAAAAGTAGTGTAAAGTTTGTAGTGGCATCTCTGCAGATTGTAACCAACAATTTACCCCAAGCATGATGGAGAGGCAACAGTGGCTATCACAATCACTATAGCCATTATTTGATTTGTCTGTTCTGGGCTTTGGTGGTGCCGCATGGCAGGGACACTTGCTCCCAATGTTGACAAAATGGCTTAATCTAAGGTAATAAAAACACAACAATGACAAACTGCATGATGCCAATCAGTTTCTTTTCCTGATGCAGCACCAGCCTGTAGTATGAAAGGATTTTTATTCAACTCATCTTGGGAAACAGATTTACATAATTCTTGTTTTACTTTTGGTGGCATTTCAAGTTGTGGTGACAATTCCCCTGTCAGTTGGAGTGAATCATAAGTGACATAGTTATGAGGTTGTCTCATTTTCCACCTTGCCTTGTTCATTTAGTACCAGGATGCTTTGATCTTGATTTCACATGTGCTCTGTCATAGCTTGCCTTCACAGCTCCTGTCAGTACAGGGTTCATGGGTTCATGATTGGAACTGAGCTGAAATGAGAATTAAATGAGAAAAGTGGCACGGACCGAAGTCAGGGGCAAAGCGGATGACACCAGAAATATGACTGTCATCAGAGATACACCCGTATATATATAGACATATATACGGGTTTGAAGTTAGAAGTGAGAATCCCACTTCTGACAAGTAACCCTGTAATTGTTATCTGTCATGTTCTATAGTGTATACATAGTTACATACTTACCTTTTTAGCAGAGTCATTGAAGTGTTTGCATTCAACACTTTTGACGTGAGCAAGGGGTCCGTACTTGACCAGAAACAAGGCTCGACTGAACTGAGATAGACTCGGTGCCCGCTCAAAAAACAGGCGCCAAAGTGCTATGTCAGGATGGCCGAGCGGTCTAAGGTGCTGCGTTCAGGTAGCAGTCTCCACTGGAGGCGTGGGTTCGAATCCCACTTCTGACAAGGGTGGTTTAGATTAGCTCTGTAAGTCTCTAATCACATTGTAGTCCCATCAAAAGATACTCCCACATAAGTCGTTCTGCTACTGCTCTTGAGTGAGCGCGACTGTAATTCCTTTTGCGAGCTATATTGCCTCGATTAGATAGTCGTCTTCTGAGGGGATGATCGTGCAATTTGAATAGCAAAATGTGTGCGTGCATTGGCCGGGAATCGGACCCGGGCCTCCCGCGTGGCAGGCGAGAATTCTACCACTGAACCACCAATGCTTGCAACGCCTGATATACATTTACTGATATGATAGGTGGACTAAGGCACTCTGTCCGTTATACACATTTGCATCTTCCAATATGTCAGTATGACATACTGCTGGGCACAATGCATTGACAGGAGTACTTACCTTTTTAGCAGAGTCATTGAAGTGTTTGAATTCAACACTTTTGACGTGAGCAAGGGGTCCGTACTTGACCAGAAACAAGGCTCGACTGAACTGAGATAGACTCGGTGCTCGCTCAAAAAACAGGCGCCCAAGTGCTGCGTCAGGATGGCCGAGCGGTCTAAGGCGCTGCGTTCAGGTCGCAGTCTCCACTGGAGGCGTGGGTTTGAATCCCACTTCTGACAAGGGTGGTTTAGATTAACTCTGTAAGTCTCTAATCACATTGTAGTCCCATCAAAAAATACTTCCACATAAGTGGTCATGCTACTGCTCTTGAGTGAGCTCAACTGTAATCCTTCTGCGAGCTATATTGCCTCGATTAGATAGTCGTCTTCTGAGGGGATGATCGTGCAATTTGAATAGCAAAAGGTGCGCTTGCATTGGCCGGAAATCTGACCCGGGCCGCCTGCGTGGCAGGCGAGAATTCTACCACTGAACCACCAATGCTTGCAAAGCCTGATATACATTTACTGATATGATAGCTGGACTAAGGCACACTCTGTCAGTTATACACATTTGCATCTTCCAATATGTCAGTATGACGCACTGCTGGGCACAGTGCATTGACAGGAGTACTTCCCTTTTTAGCAGAGTCATTGAAGTGTTTGCATTCAACACTTTTGACGTGAGCAAGGGGTCCGTATTTGACCAGAAACAAGGCTCGACTGAACTGAGATAGACTCGGTGCCCGCTCAAAAAACAGGCACCAAAGTGCTACGTCAGGATGGCCGAGCGGTCTAAGGCGCTGCGTTCAGGTCGCAGTCTCCACTGGAGGCGTGGGTTCGAATCCCACTTCTGACAAGGGTGTTTTAAATTGACTCTGTAAGTCTCTAATCACATTGTAGTCCAATCAAAAGATACTTCCACGTAAGTGGTCCTGCTACTGCTCTTGAGTGAGCTCAACTGTAAGCGACTGTAATCCTTTTGCGAGCTATATTGCCTCGATTAAATAGTCATCTTCTGAGTGGATGATCGTGCAATTTGAATAGCAAAAGATGTGCTTGCATTGGCCGGGAATCGGACCCGGGCCTCCCGCGTGGCAGGCGAGAATTCTACCACTGAACCACCAATGCTTGCAAAGCCTGATATACATTTACTGATATGATAGCTGGACTAAGGCACACTCTGTCAGTTCTACACATTTGCATCTTCCAATATGTCAGTATGATGCACTGCTGGGCACAGTGCATTGACAGGAGTACTTCCCTTTTTAGCAGAGTCATTTAAGTGTTTGCATACAACACTTTTGACGTGAGCCAGGGGTCCGTACTTGACCAGAAACAAGGCTCGACTGAACTGAGATAGACTCGGTACCCGCTAAAAAAACAGGTCCAAGGCGCTGCGTTCAGGTCGCAGTCTCCACTGGAGGCGTGGGTTCGAATCCCACTTCTGACAAGGGTGTTTTAAATTTACTCTGTAAGTCTCTAATCACATTGTAGTCCAATGAAAAGATACTTCCACATAAGTGGTCCTGCTACTGCTCTTGAGTGAGCTCAACTGTAAGCGACTGTAACCCTTTTGCGAGCTATATTGCCTCGATTAAATAGTCGTCTTCTGAGTGGATGATCGTGCAATTTGAATACTTGCATTGGCCGGGAATCGGACCCCGGCCTCCCGCGTGGCAGGCGAGAATTCTACCACTGAACCACCAATGCTTGCAAAGCCTGATATACATTTACTGATATGATAGCTGGACTAAGGCACACTCTGTCAGTTCTACACATTTGCATCTTCCAATATGTCAGTATGACGCACTGCTGGGCACAGTGCATTGACAGGAGTACTTCCCTTTTTAGCAGAGTCATTGAAGTGTTTGCATTCAACACTTTTGACATGAGCAATGGGTCTGTTCTTGACCAGAAACAAGGCTCGACTGAACTGAGATAGACTCGGTACCCGCTCAAAAAACAGGCACCAAAGTGCTATGTCAGGATGGCCGAGCGGTCAAAGGCGCTGCGTTCAGGTCGCAGTCTCCACTGGAGGCGTGGGTTCGAATCCCACTTCTGACAAGGGTGTTTTAAATTGACTCTGTAAGTCTCTAATCACATTGTAGTCCAATCAAAAGATACTTCCACATAAGTGGTCATGCTACTGCTCTTGAGTGAGCTCAACTGTAATCCTTCTGCGAGCTATATTGCCTCGATTAGACAGTCGTCTTCTGAGGGGATGATCGTGCAATTTGAATAGCAAAAGGTGCGCTTGCATTGGCCGGAAATCTGACCCGGGCCGCCTGCGTGGCAGGCGAGAATTCTACCACTGAACCACCAATGCTTGCAAAACCTGATATACATTCACTGATATGATAGCTGGACTAAGGCACGCTCTGTCAGTTCTACACATTTGCATCTTCCAATATGTCAGTATGACGCACTGCTGGGCACAGTGCATTGACAGGAGTACTTCCCTTTTTAGCAGAGTCATTTAAGTGTTTGCATACAACACTTTTGACGTGAGCAAGGGGTCCGTACTTGACCAGAAACAAGGCTCGACTGAACTGAGATAGACTCGGTACCCGCTCAAAAAACAGGCACCAAAGTGCTATGTCAGGATGGCCGAGCGGTCTAAGGCGCTGCGTTCAGGTCGCAGTCTCCACTGGAGGCGTGGGTTCGAATCCCACTTCTGACAAGGGTGTTTTAAATTGACTCTGTAAGTCTCTAATCACATTGTAGTCCAATCAGAAGATACTTCCACATAAGGGGTCCTGCTACTGCTCTTGAGTGAGCTCAACTGTAAGCGACTGTAATCCTTTTGCGAGCTATATTGCCTCGATTAGATAGTCGTCTTCTGAGTGGATGATCGTGCAATTTGAATAGCAAAAGGTGTGCTTGCATTGGCCGGGAATCGGACCCGGGCGAGAATTCTACCACTGAACCACCAATGCTTGCAAAGCCTGATATACATTTACTGATATGATAGCTGGACTAAGGCACACTCTGTCAGTTCTACACATTTGCATCTTCCAATATGTCAGTATGACGCACTGCTGGGCACAGTGCATTGACAGGAGTACTTCCCTTTTTAGCAGAGTCATTGAAGTGTTTGCATTCAACACTTTTGACGTGAGCAAGGGGTCCGTATTTGACCAGAAACAAGGCTCGACTGAACTGAGATAGACTCGGTGCCCGCTCAAAAAACAGGCGCCAAAGTGCTATGTCAGGATGCCCGAGCGGTCTAAGGCGCTGCGTTCAGGTCGCAGTCTCCACTGGAGGCGTTGGTTCGAATCCCATTTCCGACAAGGGTGGTTTAGATTAACTCTGTAAGTCTCTAATCACATTGTGGTCCAATCAAAAGATACTTCCACGTAAGTGGTTCTGCTACTGCTCTTGAGTGAGCTCAACTGTAAGCGACTGTAATCGTTTTGCGAGCTATATTGCCTCGATTAGATAGTCGTCTTCTGAGTGGATGATCGTGCAATTTGAATAGCAAAAGGTGTGCTTGCATTGGCCGGGAATCGGACCCGGGCGAGAATTCTACCACTGAACCACCAATGCTTGCAAAGCCTGATATACATTTACTGATATGATAGCTGGACTAAGGCACACTCTGTCAGTTCTACACATTTGCATCTTCCAATATGTCAGTATGACGCACTGCTGGGCACAGTGCATTGACAGGAGTACTTCCCTTTTTAGCAGAGTCATTGAAGTGTTTGCATTCAACACTTTTGACGTGAGCAAGGGGTCCGTATTTGACCAGAAACAAGGCTCGACTGAACTGAGATAGACTCGGTGCCCGCTCAAAAAACAGGCACCAAAGTGCTACGTCAGGATGGCCGAGCGGTCTAAGGCGCTGCGTTCAGGTCGCAGTCTCCACTGGAGGCGTGGGTTCGAATCCCACTTCTGACAAGGGTGTTTTAAATTGACTCTGTAAGTCTCTAATCACATTGTAGTCCAATCAAAAGATACTTCCACGTAAGTGGTCCTGCTACTGCTCTTGAGTGAGCGCGACTGTAATCCTTTTGCGAGCTATATTGCCTCAATTAAATAGTCATCTTCTGAGTGGATGATCGTGCAATTTGAATAGCAAAAAATGTGCTTGCATTGGCCGGGAATCGGACCCGGGCCTCCCGCGTGGCAGGCGAGAATTCTACCACTGAACCACCAATGCTTGCAAAGCCTGATATACATTTACTGATATGATAGCTGGACTAAGGCACACTCTGTCAGTTCTACACATTTGCATCTTCCAATATGTCAGTATGATGCACTGCTGGGCACAGTGCATTGACAGGAGTACTTCCCTTTTAAGCAGAGTCATTTAAGTGTTTGCATACAACACTTTTGACGTGAGCCAGGGGTCCGTACTTGACCAGAAACAAGGCTCGACTGAACTGAGATAGACTCGGTACCCGCTAAAAAAACAGGTCCAAGGCGCTGCGTTCAGGTCGCAGTCTCCACTGGAGGCGTGGGTTCGAATCCCACTTCTGACAAGGGTGTTTTAAATTGACTCTGTAAGTCTCTAATCACATTGTAGTCCAATCAAAAGATACTTCCACATGAGTGGTCCTGCTACTGCTCTTGAGTGAGCTCAACTGTAAGCGACTGTAACCCTTTTGCGAGCTATATTGCCTCGATTAAATAGTCATCTTCTGAGTGGATGATCGTGCAATTGGAATACTTGCATTGGCCGGGAATCGGACCCCGGCCTCCCGCGTGGCAGGCGAGAATTCTACCACTGAACCACCAATGCTTGCAAAGCCTGATATACATTTACTGATATGATAGCTGGACTAAGGCAAACTTTGTCAGTTATACACATTTGCATCTTCCAATATGTCAGTATGACACACTGCTGGGCACAGTGCGTTGACAGGAGTACTTACCTTTTTAGCAGAGTCATTGAAGTGTTTGCATTCAACCCTTTTGACGTGAGCAAGGGGTCCGTACTTGACCAGAAACAAGGCTCGACTGAACTGAGATAGACTCGGTGCCCGCTCAAAAAACAGGCGCCAAAGTGCTATGTCAGGATGGCCGAGCGGTCTAAGGCGCTGCGTTCAGGTCGCAGTCTCCACTGGAGGCGTTGGTTCGAATCCCATTTCCGACAAGGGTGGTTTAGATTAACTCTGTAAGTCTCTAATCACATTGTGGTCCAATCAAAAGATACTTACACGTAAGTGGTTCTGCTACTGCTCTTGAGTGAGCTCAACTGTAAGCGACTGTAATCCTTTTGCGAGCTATATTGCCTCGATTAGATAGTCGTCTTCTGAGTGGATGATCGTGCAATTTGAATAGCAAAAGGTGTGCTTGCATTGGCCGGGAATCGGACCCGGGCGAGAATTCTACCACTGAACCACCAATGCTTGCAAAGCCTGATATACATTTACTGATATGATAGCTGGACTAAGGCACACTCTGTCAGTTCTACACATTTGCATCTTCCAATATGTCAGTATGACGCACTGCTGGGCACAGTGCATTGACAGGAGTACTTCCCTTTTTAGCAGAGTCATTGAAGTGTTTGCATTCAACACTTTTGACGTGAGCAAGGGGTCCGTATTTGACCAGAAACCAGGCTCGACTGAACTGAGATAGACTCGGTGCCCGCTCAAAAAACAGGCACCAAAGTGCTACGTCAGGATGGCCGAGCGGTCTAAGGCGCTGCGTTCAGGTCGCAGTCTCCACTGGAGGCGTGGGTTCGAATCCCACTTCTGACAAGGGTGTTTTAAATTGACTCTGTAAGTCTCTAATCACATTGTAGTCCAATCAAAAGATACTTCCACGTAAGTGGTCCTGCTACTGCTCTTCAGTGAGCTCAACTGTAAGCGACTGTAATCCTTTTGCGAGCTATATTGCCTCGATTAAATAGTCATCTTCTGAGTGGATGATCGTGCAATTTGAATAGCAAAAGACGTGCTTGCATTGGCCGGGAATCGGACCCGGGCCTCCCGCGTGGCAGGCGAGAATTCTACCACTGAACCACCAATGCTTGCAAAACCTGATATACATTCACTGATATGATAGCTGGACTAAGGCACGCTCTGTCAGTTCTACACATTTGCATCTTCCAATATGTCAGTATGACGCACTGCTGGGCACAGTGCATTGACAGGAGTACTTCCCTTTTTAGCAGAGTCATTTAAGTGTTTGCATACAACACTTTTGACGTGAGCAAGGGGTCCGTACTTGACCAGAAACAAGGCTCGACTGAACTGAGATAGACTCGGTGCCCGCTCAAAAAACAGGCGCCAAAGTGCTATGTCAGGAGGCACTCTCTGTCAGTTATACACATTTGCATCTTCCAATATGTCAGTATAATGCACTGCTGGGCACAATGCATTGACAGGAGAACTTACCTTTTTAGCAGAGTCATTGATGTGTTTGCATTCAACACTTTTGACGTGAGCAAGGGGTCCGTACTTGACCAGAAACAAGGCTCGACTGAACTGAGATAGACTCGGTGCCCGCTCAAAAAACAGGCGCCAAATTGCTGTGTCAGGATGGCCGAGCGGTCTAAGGCCCTGCGTTCAGGTCGCAGTCTCCACTGGAGGCTTGGGTTCGAATCCCACTTCTGACAAGGGTGTTTTAGATTGACTCTGTAAGTCTCTAATCACATTGTAGTCCAATCAAAAGATACTTCCACATAAGTGGTCCTGCTACTGCTATTGAGTGAGCTCAACTGTAAGCGACTGTAACCCTTTTGCGAGCTATATTGCCTCGATTAAATAGTCGTCTTCTGAGGGGATGATCGTGCAATTTGAATAGCAAAAGGTGTGCTTGCATTGGCCAGGAATCGTACCCGGGCCTCCCGCATGGCAGGCGAGAATTCTACCACTGAACAACCAATGCTTGCAAAGCCTGGTATACATTTACTGATATGATAGCTGGACTAAGGCACACTCTGTCAGTTCTACACATTTGCATCTTCCAATATGTCAGTATGACGCACTGCTGGGCACAGTGCATTGACAGGAGTACTTCCCTTTTTAGCAGAGTCATTTAAGTGTTTGCATTCAACACTTTTGACGTGAGCAAGGGGTCCGTACTTGACCAGAAACAAGGCTCGACTGAACTGAGATAGACTCGGTGCCCGCTCAAAAAACAGGCACCAAAGTGCTATGTCAGGATGGCCGAGCGGTCTAAGGCGCTGCGTTCAGGTCGCAGTCTCCACTGGAGGCGTGGGTTCGAATCCCACTTCTGACAAGGGTGTTTTAGATTGACTCTGTAAGTCTCTAATCACATTGTAGTGCAATCAAAAGATACTTCCACGTAAGTGGTCCTGCTACTGCTATTGAGTGAGCTCAACTGTAAGCGACTGTAACCCTTTTGCGAGCTATATTGCCTCGATTAAATAGTCGTCTTCTGAGTGGATGATCGTGCAATTTGAATACTTGCATTGGCCGGGAATCGGACCCGGGCCTCCCGCGTGGCAGGCGAGAATTCTACCACTGAACCACCAATGCTTGCAAAGCCTGATATACATTTACTGATATGATAGCTCGACTAAGGCACACTCTGTCAGTTATACACATTTGCATCTTCCAATATGTCAGTATGACACACTGCTGGGCACAGTGCGTTGACAGGAGTACTTACCTTTTTAGCAGAGTCATTGAAGTGTTTGAATTCAACACTTTTGACGTGAGCAAGGGGTCCGTACTTGACCAGAAACAAGGCTCGACTGAACTGAGATAGACTCGGTGCTCGCTCAAAAAACAGGCGCCAGAGTGCTGCGTCAGGATGGCCGAGCGGTCTAAGGCGCTGCGTTCAGGTCGCAGTCTCCACTGGAGGCGTGGGTTTGAATCCCACTTCTGACAAGGGTGGTTTAGATTAACTCTGTAAGTCTCTAATCACATTGTAGTCCCATCAAAAAATACTTCCACATAAGTGGTCATGCTACTGCTCTTGAGTGAGCTCAACTGTAATCCTTCTGCGAGCTATATTGCCTCGATTAGATAGTCGTCTTCTGAGGGGATGATCGTGCAATTTGAATAGCAAAAGGTGCGCTTGCATTGGCCGGAAATCTGACCCGGGCCGCCTGCGTGGCAGGCGAGAATTCTACCACTGAACCACCAATGCTTGCAAAGCCTGATATACATTTACTGATATGATAGCTGGACTAAGGCACACTCTGTCAGTTCTACACATTTGCATCTTCCAATATGTCAGTATGACGCACTGCTGGGCACAGTGCATTGACAGGAGTACTTCCCTTTTTAGCAGAGTCATTGAAGTGTTTGCATTCAACACTTTTGACGTGAGCAAGGGGTCCGTATTTGACCAGAAACAAGGCTCGACTGAACTGAGATAGACTCGGTGCCCGCTCAAAAAACAGGCACCAAAGTGCTACGTCAGGATGGCCGAGCGGTCTAAGGCGCTGCGTTCAGGTCGCAGTCTCCACTGGAGGCGTGGGTTCGAATCCCACTTCTGACAAGGGTGTTTTAAATTGACTCTGTAAGTCTCTAATCACATTGTAGTCCAATCAAAAGATACTTCCACGTAAGTGGTCCTGCTACTGCTCTTGAGTGAGCTCAACTGTAAGCGACTGTAATCCTTTTGCGAGCTATATTGCCTTGATTAAATAGTCATCTTCTGAGTGGATGATCGTGCAATTTGAATACTTGCATTGGCCGGGAATCGGACCCCGGCCTCCCGCGTGGCAGGCGAGAATTCTACCACTGAACCACCAATGCTTGCAAAGCCTGATATACATTTACTGATATGATAGCTGGACTAAGGCACACTCTGTCAGTTCTACACATTTGCATCTTCCAATATGTCAGTATGACGCACTGCTGGGCACAGTGCATTGACAGGAGTACTTCCCTTTTTAGCAGAGTCATTGAAGTGTTTGCATTCAACACTTTTGACATGAGCAATGGGTCTGTTCTTGACCAGAAACAAGGCTCGACTGAACTGAGATAGACTCGCTCAAAAAACAGGCACCAAAGTGCTATGTCAGGATGGCCGAGCGGTCAAAGGCGCTGCGTTCAGGTCGCAGTCTCCACTGGAGGCGTGGGTTCGAATCCCACTTCTGACAAGGGTGTTTTAAATTGACTCTGTAAGTCTCTAATCACATTGTAGTCCAATCAAAAGATACTTCCACATAAGTGGTCATGCTACTGCTCTTGAGTGAGCTCAACTGTAATCCTTCTGCGAGCTATATTGCCTCGATTAGACAGTCGTCTTCTGAGGGGATGATCGTGCAATTTGAATAGCAAAAGGTGCGCTTGCATTGGCCGGAAATCTGACCCGGGCCGCCTGCGTGGCAGGCGAGAATTCTACCACTGAACCACCAATGCTTGCAAAACCTGATATACATTCACTGATATGATAGCTGGACTAAGGCACGCTCTGTCAGTTCTACACATTTGCATCTTCCAATATGTCAGTATGACGCACTGCTGGGCACAGTGCATTGACAGGAGTACTTCCCTTTTTAGCAGAGTCATTTAAGTGTTTGCATACAACACTTTTGACGTGAGCAAGGGGTCCGTACTTGACCAGAAACAAGGCTCGACTGAACTGAGATAGACTCGGTACCCGCTCAAAAAACAGGCACCAAAGTGCTATGTCAGGATGGCCGAGCGGTCTAAGGCGCTGCGTTCAGGTCGCAGTCTCCACTGGAGGCGTGGGTTCGAATCCCACTTCTGACAAGGGTGTTTTAAATTGACTCTGTAAGTCTCTAATCACATTGTAGTCCAATCAGAAGATACTTCCACATAAGGGGTCCTGCTACTGCTCTTGAGTGAGCTCAACTGTAAGCGACTGTAATCCTTTTGCGAGCTATATTGCCTCGATTAGATAGTCGTCTTCTGAGTGGATGATCGTACAATTTGAATAGCAAAAGGTGTGCTTGCATTGGCCGGGAATCGGACCCGGGCGAGAATATTACCACTGAACCACCAATGCTTGCAAAGCCTGATATACATTTACTGATATGATAGCTGGACTAAGGCACACTCTGTCAGTTCTACACATTTGCATCTTCCAATATGTCAGTATGACGCACTGCTGGGCACAGTGCATTGAGAGGAGTACTTCCCTTTTTAGCAGAGTCATTGAAGTGTTTGCATTCAACACTTTTGACATGAGCAATGGGTCTGTTCTTGACCAGAAACAAGGCTCGACTGAACTGAGATAGACTCGGTGCCCGCTCAAAAAACAGGCGCCAAAGTGCTACCTCAGGATGGCCGAGTGGTCTAAGGCGCTGCGTTCAGCTCGCAGTCTCCACTGGAGGTGTGGGTTCGAATCCCACTTCTGACAAGGGTGGTTTAGATTAACTCTGTAAGTCTCTAATCACATTGTAGTCCAATCAAAAGATACTTCCACATAAGTGGTCCTGCTACTGCTCTTGAGTGAGCTCAACTGTAAGCGACTGTAATCCTTTTGCGAGCTATATTGCCTCGATTAAATAGTCATCTTCTGAGTGGATGATCGTGCAATTTGAATAGCAAAAGGTGTGCTTGCATTGGCCGGGAATCGGACCCGGGCCTCCCGCGTGGCAGGCGAGAATTCTACCACTGAACCACCAATGCTTGCAAAGCCTGATATACATTTACTGATATGATAGCTCGACTAAGGCACACTCTGTCAGTTATACACATTTGCATCTTCCAATATGTCAGTATGACACACTGCTGGGCACAGTGCGTTGACAGGAGTACTTACCTTTTTAGCAGAGTCATTGAAGTGTTTGAATTCAACACTTTTGACGTGAGCAAGGGGTCCGTACTTGACCAGAAACAAGGCTCGACTGAACTGAGATAGACTCGGTGCTCGCTCAAAAAACAGGCGCCAAAGTGCTGCGTCAGGATGGCTGAGCGGTCTAAGGCGCTGCGTTCAGGTCGCAGTCTCCACTGGAGGCGTGGGTTTGAATCCCACTTCTGACAAGGGTGGTTTAGATTAACTCTGTAAGTCTCTAATCACATTGTAGTCCCATCAAAAAATACTTCCACATAAGTGGTCATGCTACTGCTCTTGAGTGAGCTCAACTGTAATCCTTCTGCGAGCTATATTGCCTCGATTAGACAGTCGTCTTCTGAGGGGATGATCGTGCAATTTGAATAGCAAAAGGTGCGCTTGCATTGGCCGGAAATCTGACCCGGGCCGCCTGCGTGGCAGGCGAGAATTCTACCACTGAACCACCAATGCTTGCAAAACCTGATATACATTCACTGATATGATAGCTGGACTAAGGCACGCTCTGTCAGTTCTACACATTTGCATCTTCCAATATGTCAGTATGACGCACTGCTGGGCACAGTGCATTGACAGGAGTACTTCCCTTTTTAGCAGAGTCATTTAAGTGTTTGCATACAACACTTTTGACGTGAGCAAGGGGTCCGTACTTGACCAGAAACAAGGCTCGACTGAACTGAGATAGACTCGGTACCCGCTCAAAAAACAGGCACCAAAGTGCTACGTCAGGATGGCCGAGCGGTCTAAGGCGCTGCGTTCAGGTCGCAGTCTCCACTGGAGGCGTGGGTTCGAATCCCACTTCTGACAAGGGTGTTTTAAATTGACTCTGTAAGTCTCTAATCACATTGTAGTCCAATCAAAAGATACTTCCACGTAAGTGGTCCTGCTACTGCTCTTGAGTGAGCTCAACTGTAAGCGACTGTAATCCTTTTGCGAGCTATATTGCCTCGATTAAATAGTCATCTTCTGAGTGGATGATCGTGCAATTTGAATAGCAAAAGATGTGCTTGCATTGGCCGGGAATCGGACCCGGGCCTCCCGCGTGGCAGGCGAGAATTCTACCACTGAACCACCAATGCTTGCAAAGCCTGATTTACATTTACTGATATGATAGCTGGACTAAGGCACACTCTGTCAGTTCTACACATTTGCATCTTCCAATATGTCAGTATGATGCACTGCTGGGCACAGTGCATTGACAGGAGTACTTCCCTTTTTAGCAGAGTCATTTAAGTGTTTGCATACAACACTTTTGACGTGAGCCAGGGGTCCGTACTTGACCAGAAACAAGGCTCGACTGAACTGAGATAGACTCGGTACCCGCTAAAAAAACAGGTCCAAGGCGCTGCGTTCAGGTCGCAGTCTCCACTGGAGGCGTGGGTTCGAATCCCACTTCTGACAAGGGTGTTTTAAATTTACTCTGTAAGTCTCTAATCACATTGTAGTCCAATGAAAAGATACTTCCACATAAGTGGTCCTGCTACTGCTCTTGAGTGAGCTCAACTGTAAGCGACTGTAACCCTTTTGCGAGCTATATTGCCTCGATTAAATAGTCGTCTTCTGAGTGAATGATCGTGCAATTTGAATACTTGCATTGGCCGGGAATCGGACCCCGGCCTCCCGCGTGGCAGGCGAGAATTCTACCACTGAACCACCAATGCTTGCAAAGCCTGATATACATTTACTGATATGATAGCTGGACTAAGGCACACTCTGTCAGTTCTACACATTTGCATCTTCCAATATGTCAGTATGACGCACTGCTGGGCACAGTGCATTGACAGGAGTACTTCCCTTTTTAGCAGAGTCATTGAAGTGTTTGCATTCAACACTTTTGACATGAGCAATGGGTCTGTTCTTGACCAGAAACAAGGCTCGACTGAACTGAGATAGACTCGGTACCCGCTCAAAAAACAGGCACCAAAGTGCTATGTCAGGATGGCCGAGCGGTCAAAGGCGCTGCGTTCAGGTCGCAGTCTCCACTGGAGGCGTGGGTTCGAATCCCACTTCTGACAAGGGTGTTTTAAATTGACTCTGTAAGTCTCTAATCACATTGTAGTCCAATCAAAAGATACTTCCACATAAGTGGTCATGCTACTGCTCTTGAGTGAGCTCAACTGTAATCCTTCTGCGAGCTATATTGCCTCGATTAGACAGTCGTCTTCTGAGGGGATGATCGTGCAATTTGAATAGCAAAAGGTGCGCTTGCATTGGCCGGAAATCTGACCCGGGCCGCCTGCGTGGCAGGCGAGAATTCTACCACTGAACCACCAATGCTTGCAAAACCTGATATACATTCACTGATATGATAGCTGGACTAAGGCACGCTCTGTCAGTTCTACACATTTGCATCTTCCAATATGTCAGTATGACGCACTGCTGGGCACAGTGCATTGACAGGAGTACTTCCCTTTTTAGCAGAGTCATTTAAGTGTTTGCATACAACACTTTTGACGTGAGCAAGGGGTCCGTACTTGACCAGAAACAAGGCTCGACTGAACTGAGATAGACTCGGTACCCGCTCAAAAAACAGGCACCAAAGTGCTATGTCAGGATGGCCGAGCGGTCTAAGGCGCTGCGTTCAGGTCGCAGTCTCCACTGGAGGCGTGGGTTCGAATCCCACTTCTGACAAGGGTGTTTTAAATTGACTCTGTAAGTCTCTAATCACATTGTAGTCCAATCAGAAGATACTTCCACATAAGGGGTCCTGCTACTGCTCTTGAGTGAGCTCAACTGTAAGCGACTGTAATCCTTTTGCGAGCTATATTGCCTCGATTAGATAGTCGTCTTCTGAGTGGATGATCGTGCAATTTGAATAGCAAAAGGTGTGCTTGCATTGGCCGGGAATCGGACCCGGGCGAGAATATTACCACTGAACCACCAATGCTTGCAAAGCCTGATATACATTTACTGATATGATAGCTGGACTAAGGCACACTCTGTCAGTTCTACACATTTGCATCTTCCAATATGTCAGTATGACGCACTGCTGGGCACAGTGCATTGACAGGAGTACTTCCCTTTTTAGCAGAGTCATTGAAGTGTTTGCATTCAACACTTTTGACATGAGCAATGGGTCTGTTCTTGACCAGAAACAAGGCTCGACTGAACTGAGATAGACTCGGTGCCCGCTCAAAAAACAGGCGCCAAAGTGCTACCTCAGGATGGCCGAGTGGTCTAAGGCGCTGCGTTCAGCTCGCAGTCTCCACTGGAGGTGTGGGTTCGAATCCCACTTCTGACAAGGGTGGTTTAGATTAACTCTGTAAGTCTCTAATCACATTGTAGTCCAATCAAAAGATACTTCCACATAAGTGGTCCTGCTACTGCTCTTGAGTGAGCTCAACTGTAAGCGACTGTAATCCTTTTGCGAGCTATATTGCCTCGATTAAATAGTCATCTTCTGAGTGGATGATCGTGCAATTTGAATAGCAAAAGGTGTGCTTGCATTGGCCGGGAATCGGACCCGGGCCTCCCGCGTGGCAGGCGAGAATTCTACCACTGAACCACCAATGCTTGCAAAGCCTGATATACATTTACTGATATGATAGCTCGACTAAGGCACACTCTGTCAGTTATACACATTTGCATCTTCCAATATGTCAGTATGACACACTGCTGGGCACAGTGCGTTGACAGGAGTACTTACCTTTTTAGCAGAGTCATTGAAGTGTTTGAATTCAACACTTTTGACGTGAGCAAGGGGTCCGTACTTGACCAGAAACAAGGCTCGACTGAACTGAGATAGACTCGGTGCTCGCTCAAAAAACAGGCGCCAAAGTGCTGCGTCAGGATGGCTGAGCGGTCTAAGGCGCTGCGTTCAGGTCGCAGTCTCCACTGGAGGCGTGGGTTTGAATCCCACTTCTGACAAGGGTGGTTTAGATTAACTCTGTAAGTCTCTAATCACATTGTAGTCCCATCAAAAAATACTTCCACATAAGTGGTCATGCTACTGCTCTTGAGTGAGCTCAACTGTAATCCTTCTGCGAGCTATATTGCCTCGATTAGACAGTCGTCTTCTGAGGGGATGATCGTGCAATTTGAATAGCAAAAGGTGCGCTTGCATTGGCCGGAAATCTGACCCGGGCCGCCTGCGTGGCAGGCGAGAATTCTACCACTGAACCACCAATGCTTGCAAAACCTGATATACATTCACTGATATGATAGCTGGACTAAGGCACGCTCTGTCAGTTCTACACATTTGCATCTTCCAATATGTCAGTATGACGCACTGCTGGGCACAGTGCATTGACAGGAGTACTTCCCTTTTTAGCAGAGTCATTTAAGTGTTTGCATACAACACTTTTGACGTGAGCAAGGGGTCCGTACTTGACCAGAAACAAGGCTCGACTGAACTGAGATAGACTCGGTACCCGCTCAAAAAACAGGCACCAAAGTGCTATGTCAGGATGGCCGAGCGGTCTAAGGCGCTGCGTTCAGGTCGCAGTCTCCACTGGAGGCGTGGGTTCGAATCCCACTTCTGACAAGGGTGTTTTAAATTGACTCTGTAAGTCTCTAATCACATTGTAGTCCAATCAGAAGATACTTCCACATAAGGGGTCCTACTACTGCTCTTGAGTGAGCTCAACTGTAAGCGACTGTAATCCTTTTGCGAGCTATATTGCCTCGATTAGATAGTCGTCTTCTGAGTGGATGATCGTGCAATTTGAATAGCAAAAGGTGTGCTTGCATTGGCCGGGAATCGGACCCGGGCGAGAATTCTACCACTGAACCACCAATGCTTGCAAAGCCTGATATACATTTACTGATATGATAGCTGGACTAAGGCACACTCTGTCAGTTCTACACATTTGCATCTTCCAATATGTCAGTATGACGCACTGCTGGGCACAGTGCATTGACAGGAGTACTTCCCTTTTTAGCAGAGTCATTGAAGTGTTTGCATTCAACACTTTTGACATGAGCAATGGGTCTGTTCTTGACCAGAAACAAGGCTCGACTGAACTGAGATAGACTCGGTACCCGCTCAAAAAACAGGCACCAAAGTGCTATGTCAGGATGGCCGAGCGGTCAAAGGCGCTGCGTTCAGGTCGCAGTCTCCACTGGAGGCGTGGGTTCGAATCCCACTTCTGACAAGGGTGTTTTAAATTGACTCTGTAAGTCTCTAATCACATTGTAGTCCAATCAAAAGATACTTCCACGTAAGTGGTCCTGCTACTGCTCTTGAGTGTAAGCGACTGTAATCCTTTTGCGAGCTATATTGCCTCGATTAAATAGTCATCTTCTGAGTGGATGATCGTGCAATTTGAATAGCAAAAGATGTGCTTGCATTGGCCGGGAATCGGACCCGGGCCTCCCGCGTGGCAGGCGAGAATTCTACCACTGAACCACCAATGCTTGCAAAGCCTGATATACATTTACTGATATGATAGCTGGACTAAGGCACACTCTGTCAGTTCTACACATTTGCATCTTCCAATATGTCAGTATGATGCACTGCTGGGCACAGTGCATTGACAGGAGTACTTCCCTTTTTAGCAGAGTCATTTAAGTGTTTGCATACAACACTTTTGACGTGAGCAAGGGGTCCGTATTTGACCAGAAACAAGGCTCGACTGAACTGAGATAGACTCGGTGCCCGCTCAAAAAACAGGCACCAAAGTGCTACGTCAGGATGGCCGAGCGGTCTAAGGCGCTGCGTTCAGGTCGCAGTCTCCACTGGAGGCGTGGGTTCGAATCCCACTTCTGACAAGGGTGTTTTAAATTGACTCTGTAAGTCTCTAATCACATTGTAGTCCAATCAAAAGATACTTCCACGTAAGTGGTCCTGCTACTGCTCTTGAGTGAGCTCAACTGTAAGCGACTGTAATCCTTTTGCGAGCTATATTGCCTCGATTAGATAGTCGTCTTCTGAGTGGATGATCGTGCAATTTGAATAGCAAAAGGTGTGCTTGCATTGGCCGGGAATCGGACCCGGGCGAGAATTCTACCACTGAACCACCAATGCTTGCAAAGCCTGATATACATTTACTGATATGACAGCTGGACTAAGGCACACTCTGTCAGTTATACACATTTGCATCTTCCAATATGTCAGTATAACGCACTGCTGGGCACAATGCATTGACAGGAGTACTTACCTTTTTAGCAGAGTCATTGATGTTTTTGCATTCAACACTTTTGACGTGAGCAGGGGGTCCGTACTTGACCAGAAACAAGGCTCGACTGAACTGAGATAGACTCGGTGCCCGCTCAAAAAACAGGCGCCAAAGTGCTATGTCAGGAGGCACTCTCTGTCAGTTATACACATTTGCATCTTCCAATATGTCAGTATAATGCACTGCTGGGCACAATGCATTGACAGGAGAACTTACCTTTTTAGCAGAGTCATTTAAGTGTTTGCATACAACACTTTTGACGTGAGCAAGGGGTCCGTACTTGACCAGAAACAAGGCTCGACTGAACTGAGATAGACTCGGTACCCGCTAAAAAAACAGGTCCAAGGCGCTGCGTTCAGGTCGCAGTCTCCACTGGAGGCGTTGGTTCGAATCCCATTTTACGACAAGGGTGGTTTAGATTAACTCTGTAAGTCTCTAATCACATTGTCATCCCATCAAAAAATACTTCCACATAAGTGGTCATGCTACTGCTCTTGAGTGAGCTCAACTGTAATCCTTTTGCGAGCTATATTGCCTCGATTAGATAGTCGTCTTCTGAGGGGATGATCGTGCAATTTGAATAGCAAAAGGTGCGCTTGCATTGGCCGGAAATCTGACCCGGGCCGCCTGCGTGGCAGGCGAGAATTCTACCACTGAACCACCAATGCTTGCAAAACCTGATATACATTCACTGATATGATAGCTGGACTAAGGCACGCTCTGTCAGTTCTACACATTTGCATCTTCCAATATGTCAGTATAACGCACTGCTGGGCACAGTGCATTGACAGGAGTACTTCCCTTTTTAGCAGAGTCATTTAAGTGTTTGCATACAACACTTTTGACGTGAGCAAGGGGTCCGTACTTGACCAGAAACAAGGCTCGACTGAACTGAGATAGACTCGGTACCCGCTCAAAAAACAGGCACCAAAGTGCTATGTCAGGATGGCCGAGCGGTCTAAGGCGCTGCGTTCAGGTCGCAGTCTCCACTGGAGGCGTGGGTTCGAATCCCACTTCTGACAAGGGTGTTTTAAATTGACTCTGTAAGTCTCTAATCACATTGTGGTCCAATCAAAAGATACTTCCACGTAAGTGGTTCTGCTACTGCTCTTGAGTGAGCTCAACTGTAAGCGACTGTTATCCTTTTGCGAGCTATATTGCCTCGATTAGATAGTCGTCTTCTGAGTGGATGATCGTGCAATTTGAATAGCAAAAGGTGTGCTTGCATTGGCCGGGAATCGGACCCGGGCGAGAATTCTACCACTGAACCACCAATGCTTGCAAAGCCTGATATACATTTACTGATATGACAGCTGGACTAAGGCACACTCTGTCAGTTATACACATTTGCATCTTCCAATATGTCAGTATAACGCACTGCTGGGCACAATGCATTGACAGGAGTACTTACCTTTTTAGCAGAGTCATTGATGTTTTTGCATTCAACACTTTTGACGTGAGCAAGGGGTCCGTACTTGACCAGAAACAAGGCTCGACTGAACTGAGATAGACTCGGTGCCCGCTCAAAAAACAGGCGCCAAAGTGCTATGTCAGGAGGCACTCTCTGTCAGTTATACACATTTGCATCTTCCAATATGTCAGTATAATGCACTGCTGGGCACAATGCATTGACAGGAGAACTTACCTTTTTAGCAGAGTCATTGATGTGTTTGCATTCAACACTTTTGACGTGAGCAAGGGGTCCGTACTTGACCAGAAACAAGGCTCGACTGAACTGAGATAGACTCGGTGCCCGCTCAAAAAACAGGCGCCAAATTGCTGTGTCAGGATGGCCGAGCGGTCTAAGGCACTGCGTTCAGGTCGCAGTCTCCACTGGAGGCGTGGGTTCGAATCCCACTTCTGACAAGGGTGTTTTAAATTGACTCTGTAAGTCTCTAATCACATTGTGGTCCAATCAAAAGATACTTCCACGTAAGTGGTTCTGCTACTGCTCTTGAGTGAGCTCAACTGTAAGCGACTGTAATCCTTTTGCGAGCTATATTGCCTCGATTAGATAGTCGTCTTCTGAGTGGATGATCGTGCAATTTGAATACTTGCATTGGCCGGGAATCGGACCCGGGCCTCCCGCGTGGCAGGCGAGAATTCTACCACTGAACCACCAATGCTTGCAACGCCTGATATACATTTACTGATATGATAGGTGGACTAAGGCACTCTCTGTCAGTTATACACATTTGCATCTTCCAATATGTCAGTATGACGCACTGCTGGGCACAGTGCATTGACAGGAGTACTTACCTTTTTAGCAGAGTCATTGAAGTGTTTGCATTCAACCCTTTTGACGTGAGCAAGGGGTCCGTACTTGACCAGAAACAAGGCTCGACTGAACTGAGATAGACTCGGTGCCCGCTCAAAAAACAGGCGCCAAAGTGCTATGTCAGGATGGCCGAGCGGTCTAAGGCGCTGCGTTCAGGTCGCAGTCTCCACTGGAGGCGTTGGTTCGAATCCCATTTCCGACAAGGTTTAGATTAACTCTGTAAGTCTCTAATCACATTGTGGTCCAATCAAAAGATACTTCCACGTAAGTGGTTCTGCTACTGCTCTTGAGTGAGCTCAACTGTAAGCGACTGTAATCCTTTTGCGAGCTATATTGCCTCGATTAGATAGTCGTCTTCTGAGGGGATGATCGTGCAATTTGAATAGCAAAAGGTGTGCTTGCATTGGCCAGGAATCGTACCCGGGCCTCCCGCATGGCAGGCGAGAATTCTACCACTGAACCACCAATGCTTGCAAAGCCTGGTATACATTTACTGGTATGATAGCTGGACTAAGGCACACTCTGTCAGTTCTACACATTTGCATCTTCCAATATGTCAGTATGACGCACTGCTGGGCACAGTGCATTGACAGGAGTACTTCCCTTTTTAGCAGAGTCATTTAAGTGTTTGCATTCAACACTTTTGACGTGAGCAAGGGGTCCGTACTTGACCAGAAACAACGTACTTGCCACACAGTCGCAGTCTCCACTGGAGGCGTGGGTTCGAATCCCACTTCTGACAAGGGTGTTTTAAATTGACTCTGTAAGTCTCTAATCACATTGTGGTCTAATCAAAAGATACTTCCACGTAAGTGGTTCTGCTACTGCTCTTGAGTGAGCTCAACTGTAAGCGACTGTTATCCTTTTGCGAGCTATATTGCCTCGATTAGATAGTCGTCTTCTGAGTGGATGATCGTGCAATTTGAATAGCAAAAGGTGTGCTTGCATTGGCCGGGAATCGGACCCGGGCGAGAATTCTACCACTGAACCACCAATGCTTGCAAAGCCTGATATACATTTACTGATATGACAGCTGGACTAAGGCACACTCTGTCAGTTATACACGATTGCATCTTCCAATATGTCAGTATAACGCACTGCTGGGCACAATGCATTGACAGGAGTACTTACCTTTTTAGCAGAGTCATTGATGTTTTTGCATTCAACACTTTTGACGTGAGCAAGGGGTCCGTACTTGACCAGAAACAAGGCTCGACTGAACTGAGATAGACTCGGTGCCCGCTCAAAAAACAGGCGCCAAATTGCTGTGTCAGGATGGCCGAGCGGTCTAAGGCCCTGCGTTCAGGTCGCAGTCTCCACTGGAGGCTTGGGTTCGAATCCCACTTCTGACAAGGGTGTTTTAGATTGACTCTGTAAGTCTCTAATCACATTGTAGTCCAATCAAAAGATACTTCCACATAAGTGGTCCTGCTACTGCTATTGAGTGAGCTCAACTGTAAGCGACTGTAACCCTTTTGCGAGCTATATTGCCTCGATTAAATAGTCGTCTTCTGAGGGGATGATCGTGCAATTTGAATAGCAAAAGGTGTGCTTGCATTGGCCAGGAATCGTACCCGGGCCTCCCGCATGGCAGGCGAGAATTCTACCACTGAACCAACAATGCTTGCAAAGCCTGGTATACATTTACTGGTATGATAGCTGGACTAAGGCACACTCTGTCAGTTCTACACATTTGCATCTTCCAATATGTCAGTATGACGCACTGCTGGGCACAGTGCATTGACAGGAGTACTTCCCTTTTTAGCAGAGTCATTTAAGTGTTTGCATTCAACACTTTTGACGTGAGCAAGGGGTCCGTACTTGACCAGAAACAAGGCTCGACTGAACTGAGATAGACTCGGTGCCCGCTCAAAAAACAGGCACCAAAGTGCTATGTCAGGATGGCCGAGCGGTCTAAGGCGCTGCGTTCAGGTCGCAGTCTCCACTGGAGGCGTGGGTTCGAATCCCACTTCTGACAAGGGTGTTTTAAATTGACTCTGTAAGTCTCTAATCACATTGTGGTCCAATCAAAAGATACTTCCACGTAAGTGGTTCTGCTACTGCTCTTGAGTGAGCTCAACTGTAAGCGACTGTAATCCTTTTGCGAGCTATATTGCCTCGATTAGATAGTCGTCTTCTGAGTGGATGATCGTGCAATTTGAATAGCAAAAGGTGTGCTTGCATTGGCCGGGAATCGGACCCGGGCGAGAATTCTACCACTGAACCACCAATGCTTGCAAAGCCTGATATACATTTACTGATATGACAGCTGGACTAAGGCACACTCTGTCAGTTATACACATTTGCATCTTCCAATATGTCAGTATAACGCACTGCTGGGCACAATGCATTGACAGGAGTACTTACCTTTTTAGCAGAGTCATTGATGTTTTTGCATTCAACACTTTTGACGTGAGCAAGGGGTCCGTATTTGACCAGAAACAAGGCTCGACTGAACTGAGATAGACTCGGTGCCCGCTCAAAAAACAGGCGCCAAAGTGCTATGTCAGGAGGCACTCTCTGTCAGTTATACACATTTGCATCTTCCAATATGTCAGTATAATGCACTGCTGGGCACAATGCATTGACAGGAGAACTTACCTTTTTAGCAGAGTAATTGATGTGTTTGCATTCAACACTTTTGACGTGAGCAAGGGGTCCGTACTTGACCAGAAACAAGGCTCGACTGAACTGAGATAGACTCGGTGCCCGCTCAAAAAACAGGCGCCAAATTGCTGTGTCAGGATGGCCGAGCGGTCTAAGGCCCTGCGTTCAGGTCGCAGTCTCCACTGGAGGCTTGGGTTCGAATCCCACTTCTGACAAGGGTGTTTTAGATTGACTCTGTAAGTCTCTAATCACATTGTAGTCCAATCAAAAGATACTTCCACATAAGTGGTCCTGCTACTGCTATTGAGTGAGCTCAACTGTAAGCGACTGTAACCCTTTTGCGAGCTATATTGCCTCGATTAAATAGTCGTCTTCTGAGGGGATGATTGTGCAATTTGAATAGCAAAAGGTGTGCTTGCATTGGCCAGGAATTGTATCCGGGCCTCCCGCATGGCAGGCGAGAATTCTACCACTGAACCACCAATGCTTGCAAAGCCTGGCATACATTTACTGATATGATAGCTGGACTAAGGCACACTCTGTCAGTTCTACACATTTGCATCTTCCAATATGTCAGTATGACGCACTGCTGGGCACAGTGCATTGACAGGAGTACTTCCCTTTTTAGCAGAGTCATTTAAGTGTTTGCATACAACACTTTTGACGTGAGCAAGGGGTCCGTACTTGACCAGAAACAAGGCTCGACTGAACTGAGATAGACTCGGTACCCGCTCAAAAAACAGGCACCAAAGTGCTATGTCAGGATGGCCGAGCGGTCTAAGGCGCTGCGTTCAGGTCGCAGTCTCCACTGGAGGCGTGGGTTCGAATCCCACTTCTGACAAGGGTGTTTTAAATTGACTCTGTAAGTCTCTAATCACATTGTGGTCCAATCAAAAGATACTTCCACGTAAGTGGTTCTGCTACTGCTCTTGAGTGAGCTCAACTGTAAGCGACTGTTATCCTTTTGCGAGCTATATTGCCTCGATTAGATAGTCGTCTTCTGAGTGGATGATCGTGCAATTTGAATAGCAAAAGGTGTGCTTGCATTGGCCGGGAATCGGACCCGGGCGAGAATTCTACCACTGAACCACCAATGCTTGCAAAGCCTGATATACATTTACTGATATGACAGCTGGACTAAGGCACACTCTGTCAGTTATACACATTTGCATCTTCCAATATGTCAGTATAACGCACTGCTGGGCACAATGCATTGACAGGAGTACTTACCTTTTTAGCAGAGTCATTGATGTTTTTGCATTCAACACTTTTGACGTGAGCAAGGGGTCCGTACTTGACCAGAAACAAGGCTCGACTGAACTGAGATAGACTCGGTGCCCGCTCAAAAAACAGGCGCCAAAGTGCTATGTCAGGAGGCACTCTCTGTCAGTTATACACATTTGCATCTTCCAATATGTCAGTATAATGCACTGCTGGGCACAATGCATTGACAGGAGAACTTACCTTTTTAGCAGAGTAATTGATGTGTTTGCATTCAACACTTTTGACGTGAGCAAGGGGTCCGTACTTGACCAGAAACAAGGCTCGACTGAACTGAGATAGACTCGGTGCCCGCTCAAAAAACAGGCGCCAAATTGCTGTGTCAGGATGGCCGAGCGGTCTAAGGCCCTGCGTTCAGGTCGCAGTCTCCACTGGAGGCTTGGGTTCGAATCCCACTTCTGACAAGGGTGTTTTAGATTGACTCTGTAAGTCTCTAATCACATTGTAGTCCAATCAAAAGATACTTCCACATAAGTGGTCCTGCTACTGCTATTGAGTGAGCTCAACTGTAAGCGACTGTAACCCTTTTGCGAGCTATATTGCCTCGATTAAATAGTCGTCTTCTGAGGGGATGATTGTGCAATTTGAATAGCAAAAGGTGTGCTTGCATTGGCCAGGAATTGTATCCGGGCCTCCCGCATGGCAGGCGAGAATTCTACCACTGAACCACCAATGCTTGCAAAGCCTGGCATACATTTACTGATATGATAGCTGGACTAAGGCACACTCTGTCAGTTCTACACATTTGCATCTTCCAATATGTCAGTATGACGCACTGCTGGGCACAGTGCATTGACAGGAGTACTTCCCTTTTTAGCAGAGTCATTTAAGTGTTTGCATACAACACTTTTGACGTGAGCAAGGGGTCCGTACTTGACCAGAAACAAGGCTCGACTGAACTGAGATAGACTCGGTGCCCGCTCAAAAAACAGGCGCCAAATTGCTGTGTCAGGATGGCCGAGCGGTCTAAGGCCCTGCGTTCAGGTCGCAGTCTCCACTGGAGGCGTGGGTTTGAATCCCACTTCTGACAAGGGTGTTTTAGATTGACTCTGTAAGTCTCTAATCACATTGTAGTGCAATCAAAAGATACTTCCACATAAGTGGTCCTGCTACTGCTATTGAGTGAGCTCAACTGTAAGCGACTGTAACCCTTTTGCGAGCTATATTGCCTCGATTAAATAGTCGTCTTCTGAGTGGATGATCGTGCAATTTGAATACTTGCATTGGCCGGGAATCGGACCCGGGCCTCCCGCGTGCGGACGAGAATTCTACCACTGAACCACCAATGCTTGCAACGCCTGATATACATTTACTGATATGATAGGTGGACTAAGGCACTCTCTGTCAGTTATACACATTTGCATCTTCCAATATGTCAGTATGACGCACTGCTGGGCACAGTGCATTGACAGGAGTACTTCCCTTTTTAGCAGAGTCATTGAAGTGTTTGCATTCAACACTTTTGACGTGAGCAAGGGGTCCGTATTTGACCAGAAACAAGGCTCGACTGAACTGAGATAGACTCGGTGCCCGCTCAAAAAACAGGCACCAAAGTGCTACGTCAGGATGGCCGAGCGGTCTAAGGCGCTGCGTTCAGGTCGCAGTCTCCACTGGAGGCGTGGGTTCGAATCCCACTTCTGACAAGGGTGTTTTAAATTGACTCTGTAAGTCTCTGATCACATTGTAGTCCAATCAAAAGATACTTCCACGTAAGTGGTCCTGCTACTGCTCTTGAGTGAGCTCAACTGTAAGCGACTGTAATCCTTTTGCGAGCTATATTGCCTCGATTAAATAGTCATCTTCTGAGTGGATGATCGTGCAATTTGAATAGCAAACGATGTGCTTGCATTGGCCGGGAATCGGACCCGGGCCTCCCGCGTGGCAGGCGAGAATTCTACCACTGAACCACCAATGCTTGCAAAGCCTGATATACATTTACTGATATGATAGCTGGACTAAGGCACACTCTGTCAGTTCTACACATTTGCATCTTCCAATATGTCAGTATGATGCACTGCTGGGCACAGTGCATTGACAGGAGTACTTCCCTTTTTAGCAGAGTCATTTAAGTGTTTGCATACAACACTTTTGACGTGAGCAAGGGGTCCGTACTTGACCAGAAACAAGGCTCGACTGAACTGAGATAGACTCGGTACCCGCTAAAAAAACAGGTCCAAGGCGCTGCGTTCAGGTCGCAGTCTCCACTGGAGGCGTGGGTTCGAATCCCACTTCTGACAAGGGTGTTTTAAATTGACTCTGTAAGTCTCTAATCACATTGTAGTCCAATCAAAAGATACTTCCACATAAGTGGTCCTGCTACTGCTCTTGAGTGAGCTCAAATGTAAGCGACTGTAACCCTTTTGCGAGCTATATTGCCTCGATTAAATAGACGTCTTCTGAGTGGATGATCGTGCAATTTGAATACTTGCATTGGCCGGGAATCGGACCCGGGCCTCCCGCGTGGCAGGCGAGAATTCTACCACTGAACCACCAATGCTTGCAATGCCTGATATACATTTACTGATATGATAGGTGGACTAAGGCACTCTCTGTCAGTTATACACATTTGCATCTTCCAATATGTCAGTATAACGCACTGCTGGGCACAATGCATTGACAGGAGTACTTACCTTTTTAGCAGAGTCATTGAAGTGTTTGCATACAACACTTTTGACGTGAGCAAGGGGTCCGTACTTGACCAGAAACAAGGCTCGACTGAACTGAGATAGACTCGGTGCCCGCTCAAAAAACAGGCGCCAAAGTGCTATGTCAGGAGGCACTCTCTGTCAGTTATACACATTTGCATCTTCCAATATGTCAGTATAATGCACTGCTGGGCACAATGCATTGACAGGAGAACTTACCTTTTTAGCAGAGTCATTGATGTGTTTGCATTCAACACTTTTGACGTGAGCAAGGGGTCCGTACTTGACCAGAAACAAGGCTCGACTGAACTGAGATAGACTCGGTGCCCGCTCAAAAAACAGGCGCCAAATTGCTGTGTCAGGATGGCCGAGCGGTCTAAGGCCCTGCGTTCAGGTCGCAGTCTCCACTGGAGGCTTGGGTTCGAATCCCACTTCTGACAAGGGTGTTTTAGATTGACTCTGTAAGTCTCTAATCACATTGTAGTCCAATCAAAAGATACTTCCACATAAGTGGTCCTGCTACTGCTATTGAGTGAGCTCAACTGTAAGCGACTGTAACCCTTTTGCGAGCTATATTGCCTCAATTAAATAGTCGTCTTCTGAGGGGATGATCACGCAATTTGAATAGCAAAAGGTGTGCTTGCATTGGCCGGGAATCGGACCCGGGCCTCCCGCATGGCAGGCGAGAATTCTACCACTGAACCACCAATGCTTGCAAAGCCTGGTATACATTTACTGATATGATAGCTGGACTAAGGCACACTCTGTCAGTTCTACACATTTGCATCTTCCAATATGTCAGTATGACGCACTGCTGGGCACAGTGCATTGACAGGAGTACTTCCCTTTTTAGCAGAGTCATTGATGTGTTTGCATTCAACACTTTTGACGTGAGCAAGGGGTCCGTACTTGACCAGAAACAAGCCTCGACTGAACTGAGATAGACTCGGTGCCCGCTCAAAAAACAGGCACCAAAGTGCTACGTCAGGATGGCCGAGCGGTCTAAGGCGCTGCGTTCAGGTCGCAGTCTCCACTGGAGGCGTGGGTTCGAATCCCACTTCTGACAAGGGTGTTTTAAATTGACTCTGTAAGTCTCTAATCACATTGTGGTCCAATCAAAAGATACTTCCACGTAAGTGGTCCTGCTACTGCTCTTGAGTGAGCTCAACTGTAAGCGACTGTAATCCTTTTGCGAGCTATATTGCCTCGATTAGATAGTCGTCTTCTGAGTGGATGATCGTGCAATTTGAATAGCAAAAGGTGTGCTCGCATTGGCCCGGAATCAGACCCGGGCCTATCGCATGGCAGGTGAGAATTCTACCACTGAACCACCAATGCTTGCAAAACCTGTTACACATTCACTGATATGATAGGTGGACTAAGGCACGCACAGTCAGTTCTACACATTCACATCTTCCAATATGTCAGTATGACGCACTGCTGGGCACAGTGCATTGACAGGACTACATACCTTTTTATCAGAGTCATTGACGTGTTTGCACTCAACACTTTTAACATGAGCAAGGGGTCCATACTTGACCAGAAACAGGGCTCGACTGAACTGAGGCGGACTCGGTGCCCGTTCAAAAAATAAGTGGCTCGGAGCTACATCATAATGGCCGAGCGGTCTAAGGCGCTGCGTTCAGGTCGCAGTCTCCACTGGAGACGTGGGTTATAATCCTGCTTCTGACAAGGGTATTTTAGATTGTCTCTGTAATCACATTGTAATCCCATCAAAAGATACTTCCACATAAGTCATCCATAAGCCATTCCCACTCTCTCTCAAGTGAGCTCAACTGTAAGCAAGTGTAAAGCTTTTGCAAGCTCTATTGCCTCGATGAGATAGTCGTCTTCTGAGGGGACCGTCATGCAATTTGAATAGCAAAAGGTCTGCGTGCATTGGCCGGATATCAGACGCGGGCCCACCACCAATGCTTGCAAAGCGTGCTAAACATTCACTGATATGCTAGCTGGACTAAAGCACACTCTGTCTGTTCTACACATTTGCGTCTTCCTATCTGTCAGCATGACAGCATGCTGTACGAGGTCTGACAGGAACTAAGACCAGAGATCACATCTCTCCTATTTTGGCCTACTTGCTTTGGCTACCTATTAAATATAGAATGTAATTTAAGATTCTTACTTCTTACTTACAAAACTCTTCAAGGTCAGTCACCATCTTATCTACAAGAGCTCGTAACACCTTACTATCCCTCTAGAACACTGGTGCTCTCAGGATGCTGTGCTCCTTGTGGTTCCTATAGTCTCCAAAAGTAGAATGGGAGCCAGAGCATTCAGCTATCAAGCTCCTCTTCTGTGAAACAAACTACCACTCTTGGTTCGGGAGGCAGACACGATTATCACTTTTCAGAGTAGACGCAGCTTATAGCTAGGGCTGGCTCTGATCATCCCTTAGTTAAGCTGCCATAGGATTAGACTGCTGGGGGACTCCTCTCTTTCTCCCTCCCTCTCTCTTTCTCTCCATCTCGCTTATTCTCAATCTCCATCTGTGGACTTACATGACTGACATAGCCTGTCCGTGGACAGCCTGGGAGTGGATTTCCTTGCTGCGAAGGAGGGTCTAAGGAGCCCAGTGAAGCCCAGTGAGACAACTGTGTTGTGATGTTGGGCTATAAATAAAAATTGAATTGAATTGAATTGAATGAGGGCGACACTGTAGCATGTGTGTGTGAGTTTTCACCGGGTACTCCGGCTTCCTCCCACAGTCCAAAAACATGCTGAGGTTAATTGGCAACTCTAAATTGCCCATAGGTGTGAGTGAATGTTGTGTGTGCTTCACGATAGGCTGGCGACCATCTGGGGTGTATCCCTACCTCATGCTGTAATGTGCTGGGATTGACTCCAGCAGACCCCTGTGACCCTAATGAGGAATAAGCAGGTATTCCTCATTAGGGTCGCATTAGGGTGACTGAGTGACTGAATTGAATGATGCACTGTTGTTTTTGGGCACATTGTGTTGACAGGAGTACTTGCCTTTTTTGCAGAGTCATTGACTTGTTTACCCTCAACTCTTTCCAACTCTCACAAAAGCATTGGTGGTTCTTATTCTCAAGAATTTTCAATAGCCATGTAGCCAAGGTTACCTCAATAACATAATTTGATACTTTGGTATTTGCGATCTATCCTCTCTAATTTCACTGCACTCAGGAAACCTGAGCCAGACCATTTGTTTTAGACACGTAAAAGCAATAGTAAGAAGGCCTCTCAGCATCTTTGATAGAATTGTTATCCTTATGTTTCTGCTTTTATAGAAACCTTGAGTGAAAAACAAAGGAAAAAAACATAATGGTGTAATAGGGAGTTGTGTAAGAAGCAGTTTGTCGTTCTTTAACCATCAGGTTTCATTGTACGTCTATGTGAGGAGGGGGAGGGGAGTCTGATGATAACAAGGAACTCACGAGATGACAACATCCTCAGGATCTAGCTGAGACCTTCTACAGCCAATCCGAAAACGACACCTCCTTGTATTGTAGAAATCTTTCATTGTATGTGATAAAACACTGGGTCAGGGAGAGATGGCTTTGTCAGACTTTGCGACCTGGTACACTTTCCACAATCTTCCAAGATATCCAACCATTAATTCTAAATACTACATTTTATTCTCAGGCCTCTGCCATCATTAGAAAACTCACCAATTACAAGAATTGTTGGTTTATGAAATTGAGAAGGTTTGCAGATAAATCCAAGAAGTAATTTGCTGTTCAGTTACTGAATCAGATTTCATTCAGTCCTCGTCACCTTCAACTAGACCTCTCTAAGACTAAGCGTCTTTTCATCCCAGGCAGTCCTGCTATACATCAACAGATCAATATCCAGCTTGAATCAATCCACTTCATGTCCACAGTCTGCCTGAAACCTGAGTATAATGATTGATGACCAACTAACCTTAAAAGATCCAATATCGTACACTTTCCCAGGATCTAATTTGAAGCTTGTATATCACTTGCAAATAAATTTGTTGTTTTAAATACCAACAAAACATTTTAATATAGATATACATCTCTCTTAAAGTTCTCTCTGGAGGTCTGGAAAGAACAGGTAGTTTTGTTTTTGTCTCATTAATATTAAGGCACTTGATTTCAATGATTTCAATGACCATAAATGGGGTGTATTCAATGGCTGCTGGTTTTAAAATAAGGACCACTAGCATTCTAACACACCCAGCATTTGCTGCAATGGTCTGTCAGGCCATTATATATCTAATTACACATTTTGTGTTCTCAGGCACAGCGATATTGCTTGTTTGATGAATTTACTTAAAATTATGGTAAATAAACAAACTAATATACAAAGCATAAAGCAAAATTGGCAAGCGTATCGTTATCCTATGCCATTTTTATAAACTAGTTACTTAATAACTTGTGTTGATTTATCCACTACTGCTCCTGTACATCTCCCATTCAAACCTAATCAAATCAATTTAGTATACAGTGCTAAAATATACCTTGAAGAGCATCCGCTCCACTAGCAACTCCTTTGCCAACCTCAACATAAAGGTGCGTCTCGGGATGGTGGCATGTGCATTTGCTGTACAGGATATGGGCATTTATCCGAGCCTTATCCAGCACATTGCAGAACACTGTGACTGGCCATCTCAGAGTTGCGCTTTTCACAGTAAAGATGTGTAATCATCATAATAAAGAAACTTTCATAGCCCATATATTATGCAGACCAAAGATGCTTAGCATACATTCAAGAAGGAAGACTACGTAAGATATTCATTCATCTATAGTTGAAAACATGAGGCTATTATACCTTGGTGGAATTATAAAAGGTGATGGTCTCTTATCTTTTTGAGTAAATGATTTCTTTACATTTTGTCTCATAAATGTTTTACAAGGGTGAAAAAAGTTAACCTCTACATTGTAAAGAACACCAATTCCTTCTAACCTCACTAGCTATTATAGTCACAATATCACGATTATAGTTTATTAACTGTTTTATAATTAATATTTCCATAATGATAGTTTAGTAAAATTCATGTGATTGAATCAGAGAATTATCTATCATTTCCTTTTGTTATAAAGGTGGTGAAAGTAAAAAAAAAATGGTATCCAATGTTTAATGATTAACTAATCATTTCTGATTATTGGTTATTCTTTCTGATAGCCCAAATTACTCTGAATTAGCCACATTATTAAATGATTCCCGTGACACCTACATTTAAGTGGTGATGAAATTACAAAGTAACTAGATATCTACATTCTACAGCACCACTTCATATGATATGTTCGTAAAGCAGACCAGACTACCTTCTCCCGCTCTTTGGCATTCTGATACACACATACAGAGACTCTAATATCCACATCAAATGTATGCATCATCATAGCGCTGTGAACTATGCCACTCACAAAAGTGATATCATGGGAGACTTCTCTGTGTGCCTCGCTCACACATACACATAACCACATAGTTCACAATCATTCCCTGAAGACATTTCTGAAGACTCTGGTTCCTTCTAAATGTGGTTTCAAAGAGCTTTTCTTTAAATGTCTAATATCTGGGGAAAAGCTCTGGAAGTTTGGTAATCACAGCCAAGAAACTTCAAAACCATTGTGTCATGTTGACACACAAACACACACACACATACACACATACAATCTCTCTCTCTCTCACTAATATACACTGTATACACACATCCAGCCCACACATCCATCCCACAGATATTCCTCCTCAGATAAGACATTATTTAGTTTTACAGAGTTTGTCTTTCAGCTGCAGATTGAAACTAAAGACGCTTACTTGACTCAGACAGATATCAGTCACCAACCCATGAATAGTAACCCATTGCTTAAGGCTAAAAAAAAAAAAAAACAACTTAAAGTTGAGTGAAAACACAGTCACACGACACGGTCCATCTTCTTCTATCTTACAGAGTTAAATACACTATGAAAGGAAGTGGAACACTTTTTAGTAAAAGAACAAATTCTGTAACACAGACACAGTTTGCACCGGCTTCCTCCCACAGTCTAAAAACATGCTGAGATTAATTGGCGACTCTAAATTGCCCATAGGTGTAAGTGAATGGTGTGTGTGCCCCACGATAGGCTGGCGACCATCTGCGCTGGGATTGACTCTAGACTGCTATATACATAAAAGTTGAAATAAAAATCAATTTTCAAAAAGTATAAAGTAATAAATTAGCAATTTATTTGTTTAAGGTCTTTGGCGAAATATGTGAAGCTGGTAATTATTTGTACATAGTTGTTTTTTTAGGTAAATGGATAAAATGTTAAAATAAATTCTATGTTTTACTTTTCATTTCAATACACGGTCTTATAACTTTTTGTTATTGTCACGTGATATCAAACCTCAACCTGATTTCAAACCTCACAGAGAAAAGTAAGCGAGGATGAGGCTCATTGTGTCGTTCCAACACATAATTTACTGAGAGATGCTGCCAATTACAATGATGGACTGTAAACTGGGCAGCTCTAAACATAGTGTGTGTGTGTGTGTGTGTGTGTGAGAGAGAGAGAGAGAGAGAGAGAGAGAGAGAGAGATGAATGGAGGTGTATGTGTGTGTGCAAATCTCCCATAAGATTCTGCTTTATTAGGGCCAAGTGATTATGCCATAAAAATCACATAATTACACTCCAAAACACACGCACAAGGTGGAGGGAGAATGAGTGTGTATTTGAGTAGAAAAAACAGAAATAGAAGTAGTGTGTGTGTGTCCAGTGTGATAGTTATGGCTGCCTTCCAGTGGCAGGCATTCGCATTTGGTCCTGAGGGGCCTAAACTCACACTCACGTACACATTTGCTGTATTACACGTGCACGCACTGTCTCTCTCTGTATAAACCAGCAGGACAATGGAGCAGCAGCTTCCAGCTCCATCAAACACATGGTCTACACAGGAAGCCAAGGGGGATTGAAGCCTTGTTTATTGAAGTGTTAGGCTGTGGACAGCAGGGATCTATTGTTAGACAGCCAGGTATTCTTTCACTCTCATCCATCCTCCCTTCAGACGCTGTACACTTACCTAAATAGGCTATTTCATTTTCAGCCCGTGTGAGTGTCGTTTTTGAGGCAAATAAAATATTGTGTTCAAAATATTTAATCATTTAACGATATAAATGCATAGTGTTTTCAATATTCCTTATAGCCGATTTATAGTATACTCATTCAGTTTAATTATTTTGTTCCAAGTAAAAACTAATCTGGCCTACAACAGGTGATGTGTGTAACAAGCTGGATCCACTGGCTGTGTTCATGGAGTGAGACGGCTGTTGAGCCAACATGTGAAAAACTACATAAAACTGTACTGAACATGAGTACTATATGGTTTCAAATAATTAAAATTACTCTGTACATTGCAAAAAACAGAAATCTTGTCAGGTGAAAATGTAATGTATTTGATACAATTAGTCCAATATTGAGGAGAATTATCTTATTCCAGAAAAGCAGATAATTTGGCTCATTTCATTTTTTTCTTGATTTAAGTCAGTTTAATTTCTTTTTAAGAGAATCAGTGTCTTGTTTTGTTAAATAAAACAATGATTGACCCTATCAGAAAAAAGAAAAGTTGAACTTAACATCTGTCAATAAAATAATACAATTCACTGTATACTTTAAATCTCCTTCAATCTCCGGTGGATTCTAAGAATAGAATAAGGCATAGTAAGTCTCTTTTAATATATGTTAAGTCCTAAAGATGACAAATACAGGCACAAAACTATCCATTAAAAAGATGCTAAACTGAGTTCTGTTAGACTGTCTATTTCACTTGTCGGTTAAAATCAAGCCTCTTAACCTTTTGTTTCAAACAACTAAGTGCCTTCAAATTTGCATTTCTGATCTTGTACCTTTTCCAGATTTCCCATTGCAGTTCTGTCTGACATTATTCAGCCTGAAAACTGTTGTGCCATCCCTCAGAATGCTGGATGTGCTCACGCATTCTTCTCATGAACACAGCCAGTAAAAGTCTCTTTTTTTCCACTGAAGGTGAATTAAGCTAAATAGTGTGGCAGCAACGACAGCATGTGACAGAGGCTTTTAGTGGGTGTTTATATAAAAGCTGTCAAATGCCCAGGAGAGCAGAGACGTTTAATGAGAGGACAATGGAAGAGATGGGGATACGTATAAAGAAGGGAGGGGAGAGAGGGGAAAAAAGAGAGGAGTGCAGGACAGGAAGGGAAATGAGGTAAAAGAGAGGTCCAGGGCAGCAGAGGGGTGAAGATAATTAGCAAAAGAGAGGTGCAAGATAAAACATGAGGGAGAGGAAAGAGAGAGAGAGTGATGAAGGCAGAGGACAAGAAAAGGAAGATGTGGAGACAGCAGAGGGAGCAGATGAAAGGGGGAGGAAAATAAAATGTGACTGGGAAACCTGGAGAATGGAGCTGATGAGAGGGGAGAAAGCAGGAAAGATGAGAGGAGAGACTTTCAAGGGACAAAAAGGTAAAGAAGAGGTAGAAGCTGATTAGAGTCGAACAGGGGGGATGAGGTAATGTTGATGACATGACAGGAAGAACTGGAGGGAGAGCAGAAACGGGCCAGTTGACAGAGGCTATAGGGGGATATATGGCACTGTAGAAATAAAAAAAAGTATGGTTTTGCATTTTCCTTCACAAATGCAGGCGGCTGCTAAAACTTACAAAGCCTGACAGATTCTAAGGGTCTTAAGTTATTTGGAGGTTCTGGAAGTAAATGTTTGGTTAGTTTTCCTGACTTAATGTTTTCACTTTCCTGAGTTATGTGCAGGTGGAACAGTGGGTAGCGCTGTTGCCTCACAGCAAGAAAGTGCAGGTCCAAGGACTTGGGTTGGGACCTTTCTGAGTGGAGTTTGTCCTCCCTGTGTCTGTGTGGATTTTCTCCTGGTTCTCTGGATTCCTCCATTCTAAAAACATGCTTAGGTTAATTGAAAACTCTAAAATGCTTGTAGGCATGAGAGTGTTATTTTTAGCGCAATTTTCTTTTTTTATGTTTTCATAGTTTTTCATGAAAATTATAAACAAGATAAAACCTTGTGAAATAAATGATGTTGCAATTATAGAAATCAAGAAAAAAGAACAAAGATGAAGGCTTAAAGCTCAATATTGAGATATATAATATATAGAATAAATGCTTTATGACCTGCTTTTAATACGTAATATGTAGAGGTGGGTGATATATGTAGAATATGTATTTATATAAAATATTTTATTTCAGTGGATAACGGTGATTATTGATCATTTTTATTATCTTATTATAAATTATATTATACATTATCTTATTATATTATATATATTATATTATCTAATTTTAACAACTACTGGGGAAAAAAGGCTCAATGTTAACCACTTTATATTAAACTCGATTTGGCATTTATTAAATAACTGTTTGATTCAATGATTGATCCATTATACAATGTTTATGAGCCAAGGATTTTTTTTTTAATACAAACCTTGAGTTAAACTAGGGATATTGTGGATATTATATTGAACTGTTTTCCTGTTGTTGTTGTATACACCTACTAGCAGGTGTAACAGGTCTGTTCTAACCCATGTCTACATTACTCATAACTGAGAAACCACTGCAGGAACAAGAAGAAAAAAAATATGATTGATGAATATTCACTTTTGAGATGCTGGAAACAGGGAACGTTTTTGCTTAGAGTTTTTGCTCAGTAAATGATTCATTAATTAACCTACTATCAAAATACTTTTCTGTCAGTCAACTGAATGACAGTAAATTCATCTAAAAAGTAAGCCAGCTCTACACACTTGGGGGTATATGTATGTCAGACAGAAACCTGCAGGCTGGGAGCCAGAGAGTTTAGCTCAGGAAGAAAAGTGCAAGTAGTGTTAAGTAGTGTAGAGACAACCCGTTCTCCTCCCATTATGTAACACCTGTTTGTATTTGATATTCACACACGTCTTTATTAGACGCAGCAGGCATTCAACTTACTCCAAGGTAAACCCGTCCGTGTCATTATTAGATGCATTTTCCAACCATAACAAATCCCTGTATATTATAATGACATGCTATGGCCTGGTTAGGTTTAAAATCACTTGTTTAATGACAGTAAGTGTCTGACATGATGGTAAAAATTTAAGGTTATTAGACTCAGCCAATTCTTTCCTGCTGCTTGTCCAACTTTGCAACTTTTTGCAGCTTACTGTATATAGACGCCATAAGTCTTACTGTGTTTATTTCGGACATTGTGGGCATTTTATAGAAGTCTATAGTGCTATCTTACACTTATAACACTACATCACTACACAAACACATCTTACACAAATAACACTAATGGATACCTTACATTAAAAAATAAAAGTGAAACAGAAAGGTGTGGAAAAAACAGAGGTGTGACAAGATTAAAAGTACTCTGAGTAAGTGGCTGTGTATGTGGTGCGAAGGAGGCAGGCAGAGCAACTGTGTGTGTGTGTGCATGTGTGTGTGTGTATATGTCCTTCAGGAGAATATTTGGCCAAAGTGGGTAGATGCAGTTTTATGAGGTGTACAGACAAAGTGCTGTGTCAAGAGAAAGTTTGATTTGTGTTCAATACACACCATCTATTTTCTCTCTACCTTTCCGCTTCACTCTTTTAAAGGTCCCTCCCTTCCTCCCACTCTACTCCTCGTGTCTTACTTGTTGTATCGTAAAACAAATGAATCGGTGTTCAAGCGATTGGGGATGCAACCCACCCCCCATTTCTCTGTCGCTCTTTCAATCTCTATTGCTCTTCCAGCTACTGGACTTGTGACAGAATCAGAGAAATATTGAGAAGCCATTTTGTAGCCAGACAGAGAGCTGAGCAGTTTTAAATCTTTAAGCATTGACAGGGAAAACAAGCCAAAATAATGAAATGTAATGCTGATGCATCAAAAGAGGACCTTATCAGCAGGCCAAATAAAACTCAGCGTTTTGTTAAGAAAATCAAGAGAAAAGACCTAATTGAAGCCAAGTTACCAAGATATATGATACATTTTGGACAGCAGAATAGCATATCAAGAACTTCGAAATGTCCTAAAGGTTAAATGTGTCCGTAACAACATGGCAGAGGAAGTATTGCTGACCAAGAAGAGTACATGGTCATTTTTGTTACAAGAAAAAGGACAAGGAGAATGGCAGTAGAATGAGTTTTGAAGTAGGAGGTTTGGATGACATAATGCTAGTGAATCTCAGAGTCTTTACATCCAATATGTGTACTAACATAGATAGCAATGCAGCAGAGTGTGGTTTCAGGGTTTATTTTCAGATATGTGTTTTGATTGGTTGAGGTTGGTTAATTACTATTATTATGTTTACGAGAGGTTCCCAGAGTTTTTAAAAAAGAACCTTCAATCATCAGACTCCTCTTCTGAGGTACCATCTCCTCCCCTCCCTACATCCTCTCCCACAGAACAGGTTAAAATCCTATGTATTGTATTCCTGTACACACAATATATATTGCAAGACTTTCCATCCTGGAAGAGGGATCCCCCCTCTGTTAATCTTCCTGAAGTTTCTTCCTCTTTTCCTCCCCATTGAAATTTTTTTTCTGTACCATGTAGGAGTCTAAGGATAAGGGATTTTGTGTTGCTGTTGTACAAACAGTAAAGTCCGTTCAGACAAATCTGTGATTTGTGGTTTTCGGCTATGCAACAAAATTGCCTTGTCTTGACTTTATTGGTTTAGAGTCATTAGGAGTAGGCCTTACTGGAATGGTTCCTTTCTAGTGGGAGTCATGAGAACCAGTGAGACTCTGTGAGAGATTGAGTGACATAAGGTTTCAGGTTTCCGATTTGAGTCACATGTCCACCAAATGACTTTTTGCCTGGTGATTGGAACTCCTTAGAGCCTCTCTTAAGTGCAGTTTAAATAATCTATGCCAGAGGTGGCCAACCCTGGTCCTGGAGAGCCACTGTGCGTGCAGAATTTTGTTCCAACCAAGCAGGAACACATCTGAGTCTACTAATGAAGCTCCATAGCAAGGGTTCATTAGTAGAATGAGGTGTGTTCCTGCTTGGTTGGAACAAAAACCTGCACCCACAGTGGCTCTCCAGGACCAGGGTTGGCCACCACTGATCTATGCCTTTTTTTGGGCCACTGGTAAGATATTTGATAAATTGTTGATTTACCACCGTCTGCTTTCAGGTGCATTATGTCATTCTGTGGAAGTTTTGAAATTCCAAATTGTTTGAAATACAGGCGCGCCGTGCAAATAGAAACATTGTTTTGTGGATTCCCCAAGGTCTGAAAATTCCAAAAATGTATAGGTTTAAAAACCCTCACAGAATTTCATGTTTAACATAGTGAACTTGACTATACATTTAGAACAATGGTAACTGTATGTCTGTTTAGATTTTAATAGCTTCTATGTGAAAAATTGGACAATTCCATGTACTGAAAGTAGAAACAGATTTGACTTGGCTGGTCCACCACTACAGCACCCAACTCACCTAATCCTGATTGATAGTAAATTTAACACAGCAGAGCCATATTGACAGCTGCTCATCACTGGTAATACTACATGGAGTGAGGGTGACACATTATGAGTGTTAAATCTTGCCTTGACACAAGGATATTACTGCTTTCATTCTGTAAACACTCACCTCAACACTGTTTGAAATACTGTTTGCACATTGAGTTGAATTCAAGAAAAAGAGAAGAAAATGACTGAACAAGGCACAGCCTTGAGCTTATCCACTTCCATGCTGTTATTGAATAAACTACTACATTGCTGATGAGCAACAATGATATATGACAATGTGGAATTTGATCTCATATCATTCAACCTCATGCATTGTCTAGTTTAACTCCGATTAAGGTATATACATGCTGGAGAAAACCAAAATCCATTCACATTATCTGGATGTCTTAATCAGTGTTGGAGAAAGATATTAATCAGAATAACGTGTTTACATGCACTTCAGTTGTCCAATTATACTCAGATTACAGCAATAATTCATGTCAAAGTGGCTGGGTGGCTGGAGATGAATCCTATGTAGTGATTACTCTTCTTTAATCCTTAAACTACCCGGATTTTGTCACAGTAAATTTGAAATTGAATTATAAAAACTGAATTTGAATTGCGAAAGCTGAACTTGAAGATTAAAAAAGGAGGTGAAAGTTCAAATTTAATTTTCCAGTTCAAAACGAATAAATTCAACTTCAAATTATACTATTCAGATTCAGTTTGCAATGATTCAAACAAACAAAAAAAAACAACAATTTTAAATTAAAAATTGCAATTTCAAATTATGTGATTCATATTCAGTTTCTGGTGGCAAATATTCAGTCAGAGTGTTATAGTATAACTATTCAATTATTATTAACAATGCATTAATGTGAAAGCTGTATTTTAATAATGGAGCTGTTTCAGGTGGAGCTAGTTTTATCAACAATCCTGAATACTTTCAACTATAACAATGCATCATATTTAATAAGAAAACAATATTTTGTATATAAAATGATTTTGTAAATAAAATATGAATATGCTGAATATCTGTAGCTGCCAGGTAAGGTATAGGAGTAAAAGGCACAGTTTTCCCTCTAAAATGTATAGCGCATTCACACAGGAGTAGGCATTCCTTCTATGCATTCATTTTACTGAAACACAACTTGATGTCACACTGTGGTGGCCAATCATATAAGCCTGATTAGAGGAAAAGACATTTTTCTTCATTTGATAAGGTTAAAAGTAAAGTTAGGCTTTGCTGTCGGCTTCCCAACTTATTTTAAAAAAAAAATAAGAGAGGGGCACCCCAGTAACTTATCTCTCTTGAAGAATGAAGACAGCTGAAGTTGTGAGCACAAAAAAAAACATCCGAACCTCTGCACATCCCTGCAGGAAGGTGCCACATTCTCTGATTCTATGTGAATAAAGACGAATGCACAAGTATCTAAAACGTCTGTACATGTAAAGTGGATCTTAAATTTATCATCAGCTCTCTCAACTAATCTATCATTCCCCATGTGATCTTTAAAATGTAGGCGTTGCTCTACCAGCACCATCTGATACATGGTGTGTGTGGTTGTCTCTTCATCTAAGTTTCAAAAGCTGCTATTTATAACTGAAATATATAATTAATAGCTAGAATATTTTCTAAGTGTTGTAACTTTACAAACAAAACTTGTCGCAGCTTTGACTGAATGAGCCAGGACAGCAGCTTTGACAGTGTGTACAGGACGTGGCCAAATGGAGCAAGCCAGCTGCCAGTGGACAACCTGTTAATAGCAGCATTGCTGGTCTTCTACAGAACATCCAGATGGCTGTTCTGCCTCTGGGTCAAATTTAGCTAAAACAGGTTGTATCAAGTTGTATCATTGTGCAGCTCATTAGCGATGTTCTATAATTTTCAGTCTAGTCTTCACAACAATGTCTTTATGCTGGTTGACCTCCTGATTTTTGGTCACATTAAACAGGTTTTAACAGAATACATTTTGCTTTAGCAAACCTGTCAAGGTACTCAAAAAAATTATTTAATAATTGTTAGTCCCCTTGACAAATCTGATTTGCTACTTAGATTCCGGTTTCAAGGAGCAAGTTTGGCATTTAGTGTATAAATAAAAAAAAATCTGTGGTCATCATCATCAATCATATTTTCCTCACTCTGGGATTTTAAGGGGGATTAGGGCAAATGCAGTGAGAGGCTGCTTGCTCACTACAAGTGTCCTCACATCGCGATACCATACAGTATTTATTCCAACTGGTCACTGCTAATACACTGTCCCAAGGTCATTGTGTTCATATATCATATATCATATATGCAGTTGGTCAAAAACAACAACTTTTTGTACTATATACCACATATATATCATGTTAAGGGTATCAAAACTCAAAATAAATCCAAGAGATTTGGATGAAGTTGGACTTCTACTGGCTTAAAAGCTGCTTCCACGCAAAGAGTAATTTTCATGTACTAGTAAAATGGAACAAAAAAGTGCTTACTATAGTGTGTACACAAACCTAATTGCTAATATTCTTGCTACAACTAACATTCATATGTGTATCTGCCAAAATAATGGATTTAAAAACAAAACATAGTATTCTACATGGTTGTGGAGCCTAGTCCATAAAGTTTATAATGAAACACAATGCTAAAACATGTCATTCATGATGTGAATGAACAAATATTGCTTCACATATTACAAGTCCAACATGTAACCAAATAAACAATGTACAAAAAAACAGTTAAGGTAAACAACCTAGTTACACAATACTAGATAATCAGAGATCTTTCGACCTTTTGGATATCTAAATGCAAGATAGTTGCTTGGGCACTTGCAAGACAAACATACCTATGTCTCTTACATTTTTCACTAGATTCCGTAATGCCTTTTTTTAACATTCTAGGTGTTTCCATCCAGTTTCCATCCAGCAACAAAACATATAACGTTTTCAGTCTCTAGATGAGAGAAGCATTTAGAAACTGACTTGTGATTCTATAAAAAAAAGGTCTCAACACTAGAAGAATATCAAGCCAAGGCTTCTGTGTGAACCAACCCAACCCTTATGTCCAAACCAAATATTAGTTTCACTCTGCCAGCATGCACATCTCCACAAGAATGAACCAAAAATGAGACTAAAACAATGAATTAAAAAAAGAGCTATGGACATGCATAAAACTATTAATCATCCTGCACAACAATCAACAAGGCAACAACACAGATGTGAAATCAATAGAAACATCACAGCTGCTGCAGAGCATGCACAAACACACACACATTTTTCATCCGGTTGCTGAGTGGCAATAGCTCCCTTCACACCCCCTTAAGAGTCTTATGTCTCAACAAAGGAGAAGTTTAAATAGACTCACAATTACATCTAGTTCTTTGCCTTTGATTGTTTGACAGTGAGCAGGTTTTTCTCTGTTTCAGGGGAGCTTCATGCCATGAAAGGCATCGCTAATGATTAACTAAAAATGGCTGTAGCAGCCAGTAAACTCCCCCATGAAAATATACCAAGTGACATACAAAGACGTCAGGCAAAAAAACAGTTCATTATGCTTAATTAGAGTCCCAATCCCACGCACAAACACATTGCTTTTCAAATTCTTTGGGCGTGTATATTTCTAACTCCTGCCACTGCATGGCCCTTTATTTGGTAACTGGTGTATCATTAGCCGCTAACATCACCTACTTAAGCCTAGTTTATATTTCTGTGGATGTAGCTACGCTGTGGATGTGACGCAGGCATTGAGCTTTCAAAGTTCTGTGTTGGGGGAATGTGTTGCTGTGATGAATTCTTGCTTCTTCTTTACAGTAAAAAATGGCAACTGTACGCAAGACATATAAAATAGAGTCCAACACACGACCAGGTGAAACCAGGAATAAAAAAAATCAATTCCTTTAAATAACACATATTCCTTTTTGCCTGTTTATTTCTTGTACAGGACTTTTTTTCTTTTTGCCTGTCCGATTGGACAATAATCCAATCAGGTGTTTATGTAGAAGACTTTTTTCTGGCCTGTTTTTTTTTTTCATTCTTGTACTGGACTTTTTTTTTTGCCTGGTCCTAATACTCCAACAGAGAAGCTGTTTGTGGAGCTGGTATGTACGACCACCATGTCTCAACGGCACTTCTACAGGAGCCCAGATGACCAAAAACAGCCTTGCTTATGAGCTTCAAATTCACAACTTCAACACACATGAAAATGGCTCTGAATTGAAAATGTTTGCAAGCCAACCTATTTACAAAAAATATGCCCATAACACGTTTAAATATTAAACATAATAGGGTTTATGGGACCTCTTTCCTAATATTCTAACCATAAATGTTTGTTACTATGTTACCGTTGCTTTAATACTTTATTGTTGTATTTTGTCTGATGTCCACCTGATGTAAATTATATTGTTTTCTTTCTTTTGACTATATGTGTGTAGTCACTGGTCATACTCCCTGATTGAGAGGCTCCGCCCGCTGGGTAGTGTCTATCTAAGACCTCTCCTGATGTACATTCGCCATTTGCCCTATTGATGTCTTTGATATGTCAGATTTTTTGTTATATATAAACTAGCCAGTAAATTAAAGCTTATTATTATTATTATTTTTACACCAGAAGAGTTGCCGTAGTTTCTGTTTTGATCTTGTTATGTGGGTTTGATTTGATACCCCCTTGAGTTTGTTGGTTTTACTGAACATCATGCTGTATTGAAGAAGGCTTGAAATGAGCAAGCGAGACTGAGACCACCATGAGAGGACTTTTTTAGATAATAAATTATGTGAAAAGTTGGGTCATTTCCTCATAGTCCTTGACAGAATCAGACCCCTTTTTTGGAGCCAGTTGCTTTCTACTACTCCCTGTTAATAAAAGTATTGAAGTCATTTGTTAATTCAATTCTTTGTCTTCAGTAGATCAATATTTTTTAATTCTGTCACTTACTGTCAGTGGTAACTTCAAAATATGCACCATCAAAGGTATTTTATTACACCAGTCATTTAATCTTGTCTCTATCCTGTATTTCAGTTTAATAAGGCCATGAATTCCATAGGTATATGTATGCTTTTATTACTTCATATGAACAAACTTACCTTGACGCCCAGGGGAAGGTGACTGTTGAAGGCATGTGAGCGCGCACACACACACTGAGTGACCTGGGAGGACCTGCAATAAAATTTAATCCAGTGTTAATCCAGACATCCACACCTTGTATGCCTCTATCTTGCCTGTGTAGCGCAACCTTTTACGTTCTGCAGCACAAAACTAATCCTGGTCTTTCACACTCAGGAAATGAGATATGCTACAATGCCCCAAATGTCTTCAGGTGTGTTCAACAAGCCTCATGCAGTGAACTCTACAACCTGACCTTCTATCTGAGCGACCTTAAAGGGTCTGGATTTCAAGGAAGGTTTCACATGTTGAATTATTATTTTTCTCCTCCTATTGCATTTTTAAATTTTCATTTCTAATTATATACTTTTGTAGGTGTTATTAGATGCCGTGGGCCAAATTTGATTCCCTAAAATCTTCTTCAACTGCTTTGCATTTAAGACATCTGTAGTTGCAAAAGTCTATGACTGTCATTTTCTCTTTCAATAAAATAATGTAAATCTAAATGCCACTCATATATATATTTTTCCAATGCCAAAATAGTAGACTACTTAGCCAAAGGTTTCAGCAAAAAAAAAAAAAAAAAGATTTCCAAGCAATTTCCGTCATGACATTCCTGCCCCTTTCTTCTGAGAACATGGTGAAACCAAACCTTCCCAGAAAGAGGTAATTGTATTTAAATTACTATGATTTTCAACCCTGACATGTATATACTGTATCTATGCAATCATTCAAGTCTCTTGTACCAAGGATCAGCATTTTTTTTGGTTCATATTTGTGCAATCAGCGACTATTGTTGCCATTGTTTGCGCAATAATTTGTGCATCGTTTGCACTCGGTATTTGCTTCAATTTCAGTGAGCGCAATTTGCCCTTGCAAGTGTGCGAGTGGAGCTGTTACGACATTTCAACAGACAGATTGGCCTGTAATGAAAACTACAGAGAGCACAAAAGCCCCATGTTGCCTGTCTTTAATTAACAAAGGTGTGCACACAGAGTGCTCCAACATCACAAGCCGCCTTCCGTGTGTTGTGCTTTTTACCGCAGCATCCCAGCAGCTGAGGCTGTGTGCATCTACGCATGCATAGCAGCGGTAATTAAAAATAACGGTTGGTTGGTAAGGATCTGACGGTAATAATTGTAACTGCGTTCTGTTGCACGTCTTCACTGATCAGCCATTTACACAGAGATTCCACAATGGTGTAATTGTTTGTAAAATCATTTTTATTTTTATTTTCCAGTATCGTTAGATATTATACGATACATTTCTTTGGATAAAATTACTCACCTGCTCACTACTGTTTGAACTAAAATGACCTCACAGTAATAAGAGGATTAAAACCAACTTAAATCTTTTATTAATATTTTATTATATATATATATATATATATATATATATATATATATATATATATATATATATATATATATATATATATATATATATATATATATATATATATATATATATACTATTCACATTGTAGATTCTCACTGAAGGCATCAAAACTATGAATGAACACATGTTTATGGTGTTATGTACTTAACAAAAAAGGTGCAATAACTGCAAACATGTTTTATATTTTAGTTCAAACTCTAGTTATATTCTTCTTCAAACTAGCCACCCTTTGCTCTGATTACTGCTTTGTTATTCCTTCATTTTCTTCTCATTCCTTGAAGCCATTTACCGGATATCTATCTCTCCCAAGGTGACCCTGGCTTTTTTGTCCTCCTCCCTCCTTTTTAAATTTTTTCTTCACTCCCTCTTTCCATCACACAACCTACCTAATATTCTGTCACATAAAAAGAGCCAGCTGGAACAGAGTGTGAGAGGTGTGTGTTTCTGTGTGTGCATAGACTTTTGCCTGAATACGAGGTAGTGATAGGAATTTCGGCTCTTTTTAGTGAGCCTGATCATTTGTTTCAGCTCATTAAGAAGAGCCGGCTCTTTCGGCTCCCAAACGGCTCTCTGTTTTACCACTTACACCTTTTGTAATTCAGCCAAATTCAGTGCTGTTTTGCCTTTTGATTTGTATTTGAACACATATATCATTTAAATTTCTATAAGTTGGTCTAGCCAATTGCATTTACAGTTGAGAAATCCCTTGTAACTCTTTAAACAAGGCAGATAGAAATTACCTATAAAAACCTAAGCATAAAAATAAAAAGAAATTAAAAGGACAGCTATATATACCTAACAAAACAAGCAAAATTAAATTAAATACAGCAATCAAATAAATGTGCTTTGTTAAAATAAAACAATGTTTTGTTATAGAGTAAAAATAATAAGCACTGATGTTTTCACATCAAGAGCCAAATTAGTCATTAGGCTCATGAAGATAAGCAACTTATGGGGACAAGCACACTTATATAAGGTTAGGAGGCAGACCCTACTTAAGGAACGACTTTGGTTTATGTTTATGCTTTTTATTTGTGCATGATTTTGCGTTAAAGGGGCCCTGTTATAAAAATGGTGTCTAGTGTTGCTGCTAATCCACAAACTGTGAAATAAGACCCTTTCTCATTCAGTTGTGGTTTAGCTTCCTCTGTAGTGTTGCTGAAACCTGGCTGAACCCAAGCCTTTTGGCAATGGCTCCTGTCGTGAAATCAAGAATGGAGTGGAAGTAAATAACAACCACCTTCGGATCCATGTAGTCACCCCCTTCTCCTGGAGTGCTTGTTCTTGATTTCTGTTTCTCTGAACAATCCCAGCTCTCTGAGGGGTGGGACATTTTCAGGTTTCAATAAATAGGGAAGGGGTGGAAACAGTGTGTTTTCAGAATGAGGGTGTGAGAGGGCAGACTGCATTGCTACTGCGGGTCTAATTAGATACTTTTGGACCATAAAAGCATCCTTATTTTTGTAAATAGACCATGGAGATTAAAATATTTTCCACTGTGGAAATGTCAAAATACCACCCATTTAAAGGTGTTCTTTCAAAACATGGAAATGATAAAAGAACAAAAAGATGAAGAAACAATTCTGACAGACATAATACATTCGGATCAAACAGGTTTTTATAAAATATATAGCAAATATATATGCAATCCCTCATATTGCAATATGAGTATGAGTATATGAGTTTACACTGGGAAATGTGGGAGAAGCAGGATTTAAGTAGTTTTTAAGAAGTTATCACTGTTTTTACAGACATTTACAACTAAGATATTATCTGAAAAATGCAAAAAGAAATGTCAAAGAAATATGAAATAATATTTTCAAAATGTTTATCTTGGCAAATGAATCAGTAAATGACTAATTTCGAGAATATAAATGGAAGTGTATAGGCTACATGGGGATGATCTATAGGTTAAGGAAAATGGGAAAAAAAGAGGCAAACATTGAGTTTTCAGTGGAGGGCTGGAAGGAAATACATAGAGCAACAGTGGAATAACCCCATAACCCTTCCATGGAGATAATTCAGGTGGAAAAACAACAATTTTCATAACTCCAACACTGGAAAAAATAACAGGCTACGAAGTGCTAGAGAAAATGTGCAGAAGAGAGAGAAACGTATTATGTGAAAGCCCATTGGTATGTACTATAACTACTGGAGGGAGCTATAGGTAGGTCCACGGGAAGAGTGTTGGTTAGAAATAATATGCACCTTTGAGATGTTGTTGTACTTATGCAGCACTGCACTGCTCTTTTGTCCTTTGCTCCATGTCTCACATATAGAGACTTTAATTGGCTCTATTTTTCACGTGGGTCAAGTGCAGGTTAACCTGGCAACGGAGAGGGACTGGGGATTGCAAGCCACAAACTATGCATGTTTTTTTTTTCTTTGAATTTCACAAAGGGGGTGATAGACAGTGAAGCATCATACAGTAGGTGATCTACATGTAGTCTCTATTGTCTACTACTGAATCAATCAGAGGGCAAAGCAAAAAACAAAGCATAAAAGCAGGTGTGGTATCATGATTGACAGCTACTCTCAAATATCTCTAAAAACTTTGTCTCCAAATTACATCACACAAACAAGATGGCAGCTCCCTCTTTATAAACAGTCTATGGTGAGCAAAGGTTATGAGTATTTCATCAAGTGTTTAGGCCAAATGAACAGTTTTGTTTCATTCTATAAACTACTGACAACATTTCCCCCAAATTCCAAATAAAAATGTTATTGTTTAAAGCATTTATTTGCAGAAAATCATAAATCAAAATAAGAAAAAAATATAAAATGATTTCTGCCATCAAACAATGCAAAGAAACACGATCAAATCAAATTCATTTAAAACAACATAATCCTAATGTTTACACTCAAGAAGAGTTCAGAAATCAATATTTGATGCAATAACCCTTATTTTTAATCACAGCTTTCATGCGTCTTGGCATGCTCTCCAAAAGCCTTTACTATTGTTTTTGGGTGACTTTATTCCACTCCTCCACCTCTTTAAGCATAATAAGGTGTAATGTGTTGGAATTCAACCGACACTGGAATGGAGTGGCTGTAATACATGTAGAGATGCTGATTTAGAAAAAAAAACAAAAAACAAAACAGTAGTAACTATTTTTATCATGTGATTTACTGAAATTGTGTTTTTAATGTTTTTTTTTTACCTATTTAGTTTATCCGTCTTTTAATTTATATTAAGCAGTATTAATCATTAACAACATACAATACTTTACCTAGAAACAAATTAAATATTACATACTATACATATACACAACTCTTTGTTTGGCACAGCATATGAAGCAGCATATGAAGTGTTCCCTCTCAGCATGTGAGATGTGTATGTCCTTTCCATCAAATGACCATCCCGGTATGCACTATCTTCACCCAGTCAGAGTTAAATAGATGAACATATTGTACCCTCTCTGACAGCCTTTGCATGGTTTGTATGTGTGTGTGTGTGTGTGCGTGTGTGTGTGTGTGTGTGTGTATGTGTGTCCATGCATTAGAGATGTGACCATTACACTGAAAGCCTTCGTCTATCTGATTCACTGTGGCTCTAATTATATTTAACCTGCCAGGCCATTTTTAAAATGGGCCCCGGGCTCTAAAATATGGTCCTGTCGCACACACGCATATAAATGTGCACACATGCAGAGTCACGATCTTGTGCACTACTTCACCCTTGCTGCTTTTATCATTTACTCCAGCTTCTATCTGTCATAGGATGAGGTCAGTTCATTCATTAGTTTCTCTTCTCAACATTATTAACTGTGCTTCACCTCGACCATTATCTTCCCTGTGGATCTGCGATTCCCCAGCTGCATTGGTAATTAACCCCCTCCCGGCTTTGACACCAATAACTGCTAAATATGATATGCTCCAGCAAAGCAAAACTCTCATCAACCCGGTGCTTTGTGGACAATTGAGATCCAATCCACATGGAGTTTAAAGACCAGGCTGTTTATTTTAGACGTATCCTGGTAGTTCAAACTGTTTGATTGATGATGTGCGTTTGGAAATGTTACCACTGTGTGGGTGGAATAGTGGTAGCGTTGATTTTGTTTTTCTCTGATTCAATGATGAGACAAATGTGCTCACAAAGACCCATGACTTCACGTTGCCTGCACATATTGCACTTTTGAAACACATCAGCCTACATTTTCACATGTATATATATATATATATGTGTGTGTGTGTGTGTGTGTGTGTGTGTGTGTGTATGAGGATGTTTTGTATGGATCTTTGTTTTTATGTTTTTCTTCCACTTTTCAGTTTTCAAAGACACTCCATGACATATGACATGAAATTGTTTTGCCCTATATAAACCTATATAAAACCCTAACTACATATAAACTCCACAGTTGCTTAGCATGAACTAATATATGATTTACAAAGTAGTTCATATGTAGTTCATATAAATGCTCTTACCACTGTATCTGCTCAGCCCAATTTCCAATCAGGAAAAGAAAATCCAATTTAATACGCATTTTCCATCAACTACTGTAATGTGAGTACAGTAGGGCTGGACGACAAATACATAAACTACCATTCAAAAGTTTGGGGTCACTTAGAAATGTCCTTATTTTTTAAAGAAACTGAAAAATTCAAACTAATCAGAAATACACTCTATGAATTGCCAATGTAGTAAATGACTATTCTAGCTGCAAATGTCTGGTTTTTGGTGCAATATCTACATAGTTGTATAGAGGCCCATTTCCAGCAACTATCACTCCAGTGTTCTAATGGTACAATGTGTTTGTTCATTGCCTCAAAAGGCTAATGCAATATCATTTTCTATTCATTTTATAATTCATTCATTTATTCATTTTATATTGTCTGGATGACCCCATTAGCCATATTGATCAATATAAAGAAACTTATCGATAGGTTCTCTCTCTCTCTCTCTCTCTCTCTCTCTCTCTCTCTCTCTCTCTCTCTCTCTCTCTCTCTCTATATATATATATATATATATATATATATATATATTCTTTATATTACACTTGAGTTGGTGTTTGCCTGTTAAATGACTAGTTGTTAGATGATGATGAGGAAAAATGATTTTCAAGAGCCAATGAGCCAATGAGGGAGCAGCATTGTTTTTCAACCATTTTCTTATTGTATTGATGATATATATAAGTCTTAGTTGTTGGTACTGTATCTTGCAAAGAAACAAGATCAAATTAATTTATACTAATAAATAATAATACTAATGTTTACATTTACTGCTCTTTATTGCTTCACAATGGTTGAATATATTTATGTGCTGATATTTTTGGTGGCATCTGGAAGCTGCTCCGGATCATCACCATCCTTCATATATTTTAGAAATCCTTATAATTCTGTTATCCTGGTAAGTGCTGCAGTCTCTAATTTCTGTTGCTTGCTGCTGATCACTGTTGAGGGTGGTGGTGGTAGGGAGGTCAGCAGTGACCTGGTATGAGCTGCAAGGATGAGAAAACACAAAAGCAGTTCATCACAGAAGTAGTAATTATTTTATGTTCAGTCACATAAAACAGCATAATAATTTTGGATATCTACAGTGCTTTCTTTTTTGCAATCAAATCCAATCCTGGTTTTATTTTACTTGTTAAAGTTAAGTTTAACAAGCCAGAATATGTCTTAATGTTCCTGGTTCAATCACACCATTGTACTATGACCGTTTCCACAACATTTGTGTCCCTCTGTTTATTGTTTCTGCAGCAGCTCCAGGCTTCTTCTGACAACACCAAATATGAGATCCTTGACTCTCACGATTCTTGCTTCAAGGCGAAAATTGTTCATGTTCACGATTATTGATTTTGCTGTCTGTAGTCTCCTAAGTAACCATTATTAAATGTGAGTGCTATCAGCCTTTAAGATGGAGACTGAGGCTGATATTTTGCACTATTATCTCTCATGATCACTACATGTATCCCTTATTATACTGATGGAATCCAGTCGGATAGGATTTTTTTTTTTCATTCTCAAAGTTCTACCTCACAAAGCGTGGAAAACTGGTAACAGATTGATAGATTAGTCCGTTTGGTTCTGCCTTAGGAGGAGTTGTCCAAATGGCTCTGCTCGTGAGTTTAAAAGAACTAATGGATATGTCAACATGTTCCCTCTGCACAAAACAGACACACTGTGTGCATTCTTACGATCTATATTACTGACTTTAATGGGGAAACTGACATAATTTTACTTCATTTAGTAATTTTCAACATTTGCCAGAAAGCTCTCTGACAGCAACAAAGGAGCAGGTGTTGTCCTGAGGGCACTGTACTGTATCGAGGTGGACAGAGTTGACTATGACAATGATTTGTTTCCAGTCATAGAATACAATCTGTGTCCAGCACATTGCTCTCTGGTCCCTGTGGAAAGAACCATCAGCAGTGACATGAGTATAATATATTGGCAAATGCTGGCATCTCATTAAGTCATATCATCTCTATTTGACCAGATATCCACAGAAATGAAAAGAAAAATACACAACAAAATAGCGAAATGAGAGCAATGAAATCATATCCATGCTCAGCCTGTCAAAGGCAGAGAGCAGTAACTGCAGCAGTTAAATGCATAAAACCCAATGGAAGCTAAATGAATAACATTTGTATTGAAATAAAAATGTAAATAGGCAAACCATTTTTTTTTTGTTTGATTTATTGCGCAATGTCCTGTTTTTTTTCTTTTAATGCACAATGATTATAATGATCACAAACACTTATACTATTGGTTTATGGTTTTCATTAACACAGCAATAAGCATGTAGTTTAACAAGTCTCAATCCAATAAACTATTGCTGGTGCAACAGGAAATCAAAGAGCATAATGTTATAATAAATCACCTTTAGCAAACTATTTAAGGTTAGAAAAAAAAATCAAAACCAAAAAAATACTACAACTATGTTTTAATAAGACTGTGTTGGTCGATTCAGTCCAATTGTTTTTCATAGATGGGGCGAGGGTAAGACTTGGACTCATATTTTTTCCCCTTTCATCAATATTAATATGAAAAATGCTTTGTGTTTATAGAGATTGTATCATAGAGACATTTATGGTGGTCCCAGGCTGATAAATTGCAGACATTTGTTAAACTGGTCTGTACTCCATTCCCCTTCCAATATCCTGTTGGCTTCCTGTCACATCTACATAAGGAGGAACATTTCAACCCTGCCCACTCGCTATGGGATATGTTTTTTTTTTCTTCCTGAAAACAGTCAGTCATTTTCTATACCTGCTTATTCCTCATTAGGGTCGCAGGGGTCTGCTGGAGCCAATCGCAGCGCGTTACGGCGAGAGGCAGGGATACACCCCAGATGGTCGCCAGCCAATCGTGGGGCACACACAACATTCAATCACCTACGGGCAATTTAGAGTTGCCAATTAACCTCAGCATGTTTTTGGACTGTGGGAGGAAGCCGGAGTACCCAGTGAAAACCCACGCAGACACAGGGAGAACATGCAAACTCCACACAGAAAGGTCCCAGACCCAGGACCCAAGGAGGTCTTGAACCTGTGAGCTTCTTGCTGTGAGGCAACAGCGCTAACCCCTGCTCCACCGTGTCGCCCTTCCTGAAAGCAATTAATTAAAAAAATATTTGTATGAAATAAATCTTAACTGCTGATTAAATGATGGGTGGGGGTGGAGCAGGGGTTAGAGTTGTTGCCTCACAGCAAGTAGGTCACAGGTTCAAGACCTCTTTGGTCTGGGACCTGTGTGGAGTGTGGAGTTTGCATATTCTCCTCATGTCTGCATGGGTTTTTACCAGGTTCTCCAGCTTCCTCCCACAATCCAATAATATGTTGAGGTTAATTGGAGATGCTGAATTCCCATAGGTGTGAATGAATGGTGTGTGTGCCCCACGATAGGCTGGCAACTACTGTATCTGGGGTGTATTCCTGCCTCTCACCTGTAATGCTGAGATTGGCTCCAGCAGACCCCTGCGACCCTAATGAAGAATAAGTGGGTATAGAAGATGAATGATAATGATTTGGCTTTTTCACAATACACTGAAATATATCTCAGTTGCTTTTTTGATTATCTTCAACCGAAAGGATTTGAGAGATCTAGCTCTTAAGTTATCAGAGCAACAAGCTGGGCCAGCTTGGTAACCCAGTCCCTCTGGTTTTTATGAATTACTGTATAATCAGCAATATATCGCACATTTTTGCGATGCCGCATATTTCCTAATATGTTGCATAATTCTTGTGTGTATTTGAGTGTATTTTCACATGCACATGCAACCATTTTTGTTTTTCAGTCACATACTCCAATTCAGTGCACTGACTACTACTAATTTTAAAGACAACAACAAACCATTAGAGCCATAATCACTAGCACTTGGCGGACGATCTCAACAAGCATTATATTATACTGTTGTGTCTTTTTTTGTGTTATAATTTGTGTTTTTTCTAGACACTGTATACCGGTATCAGCTCTATACCACCTTATTCTTCATTCATTCTTCATTCTTCCGTCACCTCCATTGTTGTTCCATTGGAGATTCTATATTGTCCATAGGTGTGAGTGAATGTGTGTATGCCCCACGATAGGCTGGGGTGTATCCCTGCCTCTCACCTGTAATGTGCTAGGATTGGCAGACCCCTGCGACCCTAATGAGGCTCCAGTTGCTGTTTCTTTTTGGACATGTTTGACTAGTTACAAGTTTCAACATACAATACACCAGCAACATGAGCAGTCATGTGAAATGTTTAGGAGGGAGAGTCAGCACACAAGAGCATGGTGGTGACCCAATTGGCGGTACCCATTGCTCATTTTGGTCACGCATGCTTACCTGCGTACCAGTTATGTGCTCCCCTGTTTATATTTATATAAAGATATGTGAGTAGATAACTTTCATTTAATTGCTTCTATAGGCTATAGATGTGTGTCTGTGACCTAGGAATTTACTGCAGTAGTTTAATTTTTTTTATTATTATTTTCCAGTTTAAAAAGTTATTTTCACACCTCTGTGGTACAATGTATAATATGTTTTTTGTTTTAACCCATTTCAGAGAGACAGATTTGACTTTCAACTTGGTTTTGACTAAATATGCATTTACTGTAAATATTTACTGGCTTTGTGGGGCAGACCTGATCTCAACAATGTAAACTGCTAAAGGCTGGGCTTTCATTCTCTGTAATATGAGCCTAACTTTAATACATAGGGTGATCTAATCCAAATCCTAACCTCAAACCAAGATTCCAGTCCACACCCTAAAGTGGGAGAAGTTAAACCATCCTCTCTGGAGGATTTTTTAAAATTTCTTTTTCCACGTAAACCCTCTTTAAGTATATACTTATACTGAGACACACAGACACTGGCATGCACCATGAATCTTGGAGCCTAAAGGTTGGCTCTCCCGAGGGAGGGAAGGATTATTATGGGCCAGAGAGTGAGAGATGAGCCTCTGAATCACTGCGACAGGGAGCTACTCCTTAACAAATACTCCAAATCTAACAAACTCGGCTCATTTTGCCTGCAAGGTTCTGCAGAAGTAGACGGAGTAGAACCACCTGACCTGGATAATTTTATGTTTGATCAAATCTGACATTTCCTAAAATGTAATAAAAAGTCAAACCTTCTTTCATCCCAGGGTGTCAAATAGCAACAATGTCACACCCTGCAACACATGAGAAGCACAAGGTTTCCATTTATGTCAATGTAAACTAACTCACTGTTAGTTATGTATAATAACAACAAGTTTTTGACCTAAAAATACTAAATATTTGTCAGTTTATTAGCAAAATGCTTAGTTTGCTTTATCTAAGTTAGCATTAGCTTGTGTGAAGCTAGTGAGCCAGCTGGTTGATGCTGGCTCTAAATGTCATCTACAACAGTAACAGTTTGAACTAAGAGAAAAAGTAATAAAACATCCAAATAAACGTGGTCAAAGTTATTTTCACACTGTTTGTTAAACACAGGCTTGCTAACAGATTTGGTTAGGTTTCTGTAAAGAAGACACTGTTAGGTTTATCGACCTGAGAGTAAAATGCCCAATGTGGTGGTAAAAATATCTGGTTATTTGTCTTGAACAGTACTCTCCTGCTGCATCTTTGTGAGTTTTTACATCTAATTTATCTTCTTTTTTTTATTAATATTATTGTTACAACAAAGATTCACAAAATATATGACCATATTACTTTGGGAGTTTGCCTTTTTGACAATTTTATAGCATTAAAAAAACAACTACAAAATATGATATAGAAAAAAAGAAAATATAAAACAAACAGAAATGACTATATCAATATATACATAATATATAATTATATTATATTATTATAATTATGTAATAATTATATATATAAATATATAATTGTTTTTAGTCCTCTTGATATTCAAATAATATTTCATTAACATTCTCCAGTTTTTGAAGGGTGGTGCTTATTTGTTTTTTTTCCAATGTTGCAAAATGAACTAAAGTAATAAAAAGAAAATAATTTGCCACCTCATTGGGTATCTTACGTTTCAAAATTTTTAAGGAGGCAGGTCTGTGGTTTAAGCACAAACCTGAATTTATGTCTAATTTATCTAACCATCACCCAACCTGCCACCTCTGGAATCAGACATGGATTACATGTTGTGTTTGGTAGAGACGGACATCTGAAAACTCTTTTTCTTGCTTCCTGCTTCATGGTTTAAATGACAGTTATTGAGAGCTAGTCTTGAAAACTGGAGTTGCCATATTGCTTAATAAAGCTGTCTGCAGCAGCAGTGATGTGATGTGTGGCTTCACACAGATTATTGTAAATGTGGTACACGCAAACTAGGTCATCACTTTTGTGTTTGTTGTTGGGGAATTATTATTTACATATTTCTATTATTATATTGGACAGGATTGAACACTCTATTTCTTACTAGTTGTAACAAGAAAAACATTTCAGCAATGTGTTTGCCGACCAAAGTAATTCATTTTACATTTGTGGTGAGAGTAAATATACTCAAGTATCCTAGATTAGAGTTTCCTCTTAAAACATGTTCACAAAGCTGCTGAGACACACAAACACCCATCACTAAAATAAGTCAACTTATCAATCTTCTTGACAACTTTTCACAGGTCTAGGAGCTGCTTTTGCGATTAAAATACTTTGTAAAATAATCTTAGACCACAGTTCTAAATTTGGTATTGACACTCATTTTAATGGCTACTCTTAAATTAGCAGATAAGAAGCTAATTTTAGCTTTAAGATGTTTGGTGAGCCTTGGTTTGTTTCCTAATTCTCTCTAGTTTTTCAGGTCAGTATACAGAACGCTTTCATGGCTCTTGTTCATGCTATATAAAGTTTAGAGGTTATATAGAAACTGTCCCAAGCATGAAAACAAAGGAGCTCAGGCTGGATTTTGAAATTTCACTGTAAAACAACTTGATAGTACTGTTGTGACTGTCTCACTTGTAGGACCAATAAAATGTAGTGTCTTGCACTAATTATTCAGAGGACATGGCTATTGAAAAGAATCAGTAATTATCTGAAATAATCATTAAGCTTAATTATTCAAGATATTCAATTCAAGAATTGGGGCACCACCTCTCAGATGAGAGGGAAAGAGACAGTTTTCAGATTCAGTCTCATAAATTGTACTAAACTAAGCTATCAATTTGAAGGTCTAACAATTAACTTAGTGATATAAACCACGATCACCGTTTTAATATGTAGTAAAGGTTGAAGGACTCAGAGTTCTAATAAAGAGGTTAGCATGGTTAGCATTCATTATTGTACAACATTAAAAAGGCAGAATATATTACTCAAAAGCCAGTCAGTCAGTCATTTTCTATACCTACTTATTCCTCATTAGGGTCACATGGTCTGCTGGAGCCAATCCCAGCGTGGTACGGCAAGAGGCAGGGATACACCCCAGATGGTCACCAGCCAATCGTGGGGCGCACACACCATTCACTCACACACTCACACCTTCGGGCAATTTAGAGTCGCCAATTAACCTCAGCATGTTTTTGAACTGAGGGAGGAAGATGGAGTACCTGGTGAAAACCCACACAGACACGGGGAGAACATGCAAACTCCACACAGAAAGGTCCCAGACCCAGGACCGAGGAGGTCTTGAACCTGCAACCTTCTTGCTAGAAGGCAACAGCGCTAACCCCTGCTCCACTGTGTCGCCCATTACTCAAAAGCATGTATTTAAAAAAAAAAAAAAACCTAAAGTAAAACAATATAAACTAAATGGTTCTATTGACAGATGAGTTACAGAAGAAGAGCTGCAAAGATGGCTGCCGTGGTGTCAGTTCTTTGTTCTCAGGCCGTGTGTGGCTACTTGTCTGTAAAAGATAAAGGCCAAATGCCTGATTAACCCTGCAAACATCTGTATGTGTGTGTGTGTGTGTGTGTGTGTGTGTGTGTGTATGTGTGTTACAGTGAACAATCTAAACACACTGAACTGTAGTCAAAATCTAAACACACAGTTCAACAATCTTGCTTATCTGTGTTTGTTAATGTTCTATTCTGCTCAAGTTATATTACCAGTCTATGGAAATAAAGGCGGAGAGTTGCTCTTTGGTTCTGCTTCCTTGAGTGGTTACAGGAAGTGGTTCTAGCTGTGGTGTGGTGGAGCAGATCAGTCATGTAGGTCGTGTTCTGTTTCTTGTTGCTTGGAATCAGAGGAGCTGCTCACCGGATGCCCTTGAGTCTTTGGTCCCTTGCAGGTCCCCGAGATGCTGAAGGTGCAGTGGCTGCTTCAGGGAAATGCCTTGAGAACAGAGAAGCTGCTGAAGGTTTCTGTCCTGCTGCTTGTTCTGCTGTGGAGCAGGAGAACAGAGCTGAGCTCGGTTGATGAGCCGCTGAGGGAGTCAGAATAAGACTCCAGAGAAAAGAGAGTCTTCAGAAAGAAAGAGAATAAAGACCAGCCACCTGCCTTTATATCTCTGGTGACATCGCAGGTAAAGGTGTGACAAAGGGGTTTTCCTCAGGGGGGTCACCAGGTTCAGCCTCAGCCAGGCAGAGCTGAGGAGACTTTGTCACAGACTTTGTCACAGAATAATGTCACATATATATATATATATATGGGGTACAATTTCCAAGAGCAATGTCGATGAGACACTGCAAAACAAGAATTTCAGGGACACTGCAGGACCTTGATTATATTAGGCTCATGAATATTTAAAGAGACAAGAAGAATATAACCTGTGCTTTCTAGAGCAACACTGTAAAAACTACATTAGGATAAATTGTTGTACTCTACACCACAAATATATCACATTGATTGTTTAAAATTGTGTTTAAAATACCATAAGCACAGAGTTGCACACAGTGCATCCATTTCATATCCTCTGGCCCTACCAGACAGATAGCTTGAGTTATTTTAGTTGACAGAATGTTGGTAAAACTGTGAAATCATTTATTACAGTAATACTCACTGTTGTAAAAGTTTATGGTAGAAATCCAATTATTTTATTCTTCTAATTGACTAAATGTAGCTTTAAGTAAACTTATGTTGATTTATTCTGCACTGTGATTTAATAGTGCATGAAAAGTGCAACTTAGATTGAATTAACTATACAAGAGTAGCCATTGAACCACCACAGATGCTGAAATCATGCACTTGAGTAGACAGTTAGGCTAATTTTGTTAAATGAGTGTGGTAAAACTGACTGTGGGCATAAAAAGAAAAAGAAAGGCAATGTACCTTACTGAAACAAAACAGGGAAAGCAAATGAAACAATGGACATTTAAATACTGAATCTATCACAGCAGTTTTGAATATTTATTTCATGTTTTGATCATTTTCGTAATAAAGACAGGATATTAAAGAAGACAATTACCTGGTTCCTGTCTTCATTTCTCTGATCAGCTGTGTTTTTCAGGGAGCTGAATGGCCTTGAACCAATTCATCTTTCATTACTATGGTAACAGAGACCTGTAATATAAACAGTGTGTGTTCATTTACCCTAGACTAAGGTTTACACTTCATTAATTTGACTCAAGCATTTGCGTAACGCTTGCACCCACACACATACAATACTTTCATTAAGCGGCAGCTATGGATACACATTGATGTTGCAAACACACACACAACTCATAGCTCATAAGACAGCAGCATTTCCTGCTTGGATGCATTATACCTACTTTAGAGATTCTGTTTTATCTTTGAAATTACAGTTGATTATGATCCGTTTGAAATACGGTGGCTGCCAGCAGCAGATGCGCTGCAAATGGCAAAATGCTGCAAACACAGAAATGATGTAAAACCAAAAACACACAAACACAAAACAAATGCAACAAAAACACGCTGCAGAATAAAAATACTGCAATCACAGAAACAAAGCAGAAGCAAAGACGGTCTAATCCCAGAGTAAGAAACAAAACATACATGAGGTATCCTTTCAGTTTTATGGGTCTGTCTGTGGAACAGCCTGCTGGAGGACCTGAAGGCAGCGTTAACGTGTTGTGACATTATATTTAAAAACAATAGTTCCACACATTTAATTTGGCTTTCTATCTTATTCTGTTTTATTTTATTATTTATTCATATTATTATATCAGGTATCTGCTCCCCTCGGACATTTGTTTGAGGCCCCTGCTGGTTGGCTTGGGGGTTCCCCTTGTGTTTTATTCACCATGTGCTGAGGCTCAACCCGCCTCCCTCCTCCCTGTCAATTGTGCTCACCTGTTCCTCATCATCATTACCTGCCTTATTTAAGTCAGCTTGTCTCTGTGTTCTGTGCTTGTTTATTGTTTCTACCTCCCACATGAGCTCTGGATCGTTACCTGTTCCTGGTCTCTCTATTCCTGCTGGTAACGCTGACCCTGTTCTGTTTTGTGTTTCTTCCATTTTTTGTTACCTTTTTCCCTGGGATTTTGCCTTTAGTTTGGACTTTTGTGTGAGTTGTTGTCTGCCCAGGCTTCCTTATTTCTAGCCATTAAAGGCATTTTCACTCAGTACAATTTGCTCTTGGATCTGTCCTTTACAAACCTGACATATTAATGTTATACATTTACTTGGTCTTTATCCTAATTGTTCTTTCACTACATTCATATAATCTTTCATTTTAATTTGGTGTTAAATGTTTCCTTATGTTTATAAATTTGAGCTTTTAATATTTGATTTTATCATATAATCATTTTATCCCCTATATCTAACAAAAAAAGTAAAATTATCTGCCAATGGAATAAGATAGATCAAGATAATATATATGGTGATGATAATCAGTGTTGGACACATTACACATTAAAAAAGTAATTAACCATAGTTACTAGTTACTTCTCCAAAAAAGTAACCGTGTTAGTAACTTAATTACTCTATTGTAAAAGTAACTCGTTACTGGTAAAAGTAACTATTTGCAAAAAAGACTCCACTTCCACTAGTTTAGTGGGAGAATGTATTTTGTCGAGATGCTTCTTTAAATTAGCGTTGCCAACTGTCCAGAACTACATTCCGTTAAAAGTTTCACAACCGGAACGGCGTTCCGTTAAAAAAAGAGGAGAAGCTCCCTGTCAAAATCCCATGTTAAATAAAGAAAACAATGTACTGAAGTCACATTAGTTACATTATCCGAGTGCTGGAACCAGTGTGCTCATTTCAGTGTAATCTACGCTGTTTCGGTGTCTGTCTGTGCCATTTGGCACGGAACGACAAGTCTGAGTGCGTCTCTGGTTGCTATGCAACGCGAGGCAAGTCGAGCAAATGCATTTCTGGTTGGCCGATGGACATGTGGTTACATTATCAGCATCGCTGATTGGTTCAAACCACACGTGTTTGCTCTCACCGAGCAAAATTATGTTGGCACAATGCAGCGCAAAATATACATTTTTAATAGAAAATGTGACAGAGCTCAGCCAGGAGCTGAAGAAACAAGAAAGAAAGTTTAAAAAAAAAAAAAGTCTACAAAATGACATTCATGACCACAGAAGATGATGAGAAGCAGGTGGAGGGGCAGGCAGTCTGAGGAGTCTGAGTATGATGTATCACTCACTGTCAACTGATATTTTGCTTAATAAATCTTTGAGAGATATTGATAATCCAGTTTTTTTTCATATATGCATGCCTGACTAAGTGACATGCATCCTAAACCGTGCTAAAGATTGCCCGAAACCGATTAAAAACCGTAAAAAAATCATGAGCGCCGCACGCTGCATTATTTTACACGCACTGAGTTCCGGCAAGAGTTTTGAACCACTTTCACCCCTGGGGCCTGTAGTAGCAGCACACACACATACATCCTGACACAATAGTGAAAATTAAAGCTTGGGGACGCTTGACATAGTAACAGCACATTTCATCGTCTATTATGGTAACGCTGTTGTAAAGATGGAAACAGTAATTAATTTGATTACCTGTTACTGAAAAAAATAACATTATGTAAAGATTTTCAACGCCGTCACTCCCAACACTGATAATACAATATATTTACAATATATTTCTACCTGATAAGATTTCACCTTTTGCAGTGCATCTGGTGAATAAAGCACAGTGCTCTGGAATGTGTTTTTGTTTTTGGTTGACTTGTGTTGAAGCTCACACTGGTCTGTGCCTGGCTGTGTGTGCACATTATCACAGTCAGAAGCAGCTTTAGAGACGGTGTCACACACCACAGTGACCCCTATGTTAACAAGCACCGTCCCTGTTAATGTGCCCTTGAGCAAGAGACACTGAACCCTGCTAGCTCTGCAGACTGACTTCTAACCTCCACCTGCAGAGGAATGAAAATAGGATTCCCCCTCCATGATCACACCAAATGAAGTGAGATTTGATAAGGTGAGAGAGAAAGAGAGAGACTTGTATATAACTTCATATTTTAGTTGTATTAGTTCTAAAGTCATATTTCATTAACATGTATTTATTTTCATTATTATTAATTATTATATTAATTTTCAATTTGCCTGTCTATCAGTTTATTTACTTGCTTATTTGATGGTTAGCATGTGGTTACAACTACGTTCTTGTACTAATATGTAATATGATGATAAAAATAGGTACTACTAATAATATGAATATGGTTATTAATAGGTGATTGTTACAACACTGTCTAATATGTTATATGTAAATATGAATGAATGAATAGCATTTTCTATACCTGCTTATTCCTCACAATACTTTGGGTGAGAGGCAAGCCAATACACCCCAGACAGGTCTTCAGGCTAATGTGGTGCACACACCATCCACTCACACACTCATACATACAGGCAATTTAGAGTCTCCAAAGAACCTATGCATGTCTTTTGGACTGAAGCCAGAGAACCCATAGAAAACCAACACAGACACAGGGACAACATTGAAACTCCACATAGAAAGGTCGCAGCTCAAGGCCTTGAAGCTGTGACCCTCTTGTTTTGAAAAAAAAATATGTGAGAGAAACAATGATAGTGTAAGAGAAAGTAGCACAGAGAGAACGAAAGAGACAGTCAGAGTCAGAGTGAGATTATGGAAATGTAATATCCGGCTGATAAATCAGCAACTGTCAGGTGCTCAGTCATCTGGTAATATGACAGACAAGATGGCTTCCTCTCCAAACCACTTCTAATTAAAGACAGACATGATGAAGTCACAGCCTGTGCACAAGTATGTGTGAATAATCCTTCATCTTTGTTTGTGGTAATTGATTTATTTGGTCCCTGTTTTTGTTTGTATCCAGTAAAAAATGTATGCGGTTCTGTTTGTAACTGAGCTGATGATAAAACATACATTTTACAAAGTGCCCCATCCTAATGTAAACACTTGACAAAAAGAACAGTGTCTGCTTTCAGAACTTTTCAAAAAAAAGTCATTATGAATATAGGAGCTGCAAGCATCTTGAAAGCTCAACTGATGGCAAAATGGGATCAATGAGAGAGAAAAAAAGTGTGCATAAATATTACTTGTCCTCTACACTACAAAACCTAAAACCTTCATAAGTGAAAATGTCTTGTATTTGGTACAATTTGTCCAATACTGAGTATAATTATATTTTTCAATTGGTAGATAATTTAGCCAATTTTTTTTTTCTTATTCTTGTTTTAACCCATTTAGGCCCACTCGCAACTATAGTTGCCAGTCTACGACTGTTATTTTCTATTGAAAATAAAATCTAAATGTTACTCATATGTTTTTTCTTTTCAGTGACATGATAGTGAAGCCTGAGTATACCCATCCTTCATTGCACACAATTTCACTTCACTCTGCACTTCAGTCTCAATCCAAGGACCCAAGTTTTCCCCTGAAGTGGAACTTTAGGCAAGACTTCCCTTCTATAAATCAATTATGATTAAAAAAAAATACTTCAGTTTAATTTTGTTGTTAGTGAAAAAACATCATTTCTGTAACCAAGACCTTAAGAAAAAATAGTTTCCACAGACAAAATAAGAAACTGAACACTCTAAGTACAAGTGATCAAAATTTCATTGTGAGTGCATTGATTTCTCCAGTTGGCAGATGAAAGTCCAAAAGAAAAAAAAACTAAACAAAAACTGTATGCTTTGTGCTTTTGTAGTGTTTATTTTAATGAATAAAACTATATTGTCCTGAATAATTCTTTTTCCAACGAAGCACCTTATAAATTCAATAAAGAGGAGGCATTAATGACAGTGGAAGGCAATGAAAGAAGCGAAGAAACAAAGTGGCAAAAAACAGAGAGGGCTCTACATCCTCACAAGTTCATGAAATATTAACCAGCAATTAAGGAAGCTGAGACGAATAGAAAGCCTAAGTTCTTCTTCTGGATTCCCGCATTGGGACCCTAATTCGGAAAGAAAAAGATGTATAATGGTCACTGGCGTGAGACAACTTATTTTTTGATCTTTGATTTGTGCCATGAATCACAAATATGATCTTGGTCTGTTTAAAAAGATAATTTTGCAAGTCAAGAAAATTGAACTTTGCCATAAAACTAACATGCGTTATTAGAAAGACTACAGCCCTGATAGTGGTATATGTTTCACAAACTACCCAGAACTGCTAAAACTATTTGTGATGCATATTGTACACTTTTTCTTTTTAACATAATGTTCAATACTGAAAAAGTTGACTTGGAATGATTCTTGACACACTTCCAATGGGATTAAAAGATAACTTGTCTCCATTAACCACCATATATTTTTTCCCTAAATAGGGTTCCATGGAGTGACCATGGCAGAAAGAGTCTATAGAACAGAGAGGACAAAGTGTGTATTTCTCTTCTAACAGTTCGACCCATTAACAAAGCAGCTGTGGTAACTGTAATTATGTCAAGAACATACATTTATTTAGAAGGCGAATCTAGAAAACAGGGGCAGAGCCCAGTAGGTGCAAACATTAGGATGTTATTGGGCAATATCAGTGGTTATCATTGGGGGTGGGGCTGCTATTAGGTGTTTTTCAACCCACTGGTGCCGTACCCTACATACTATGCCATTGTAAAATAGAGTAAATTAAGTTCTACAGATTGGCTCAAACAGGAATATTGTTTGTGGTAGATTTCAATGCCGCCCAACACTGCTTCTTATAGGTCAGCCAGCAAACATAGAAACTGATGTGAGTTGAGCCAGTTTACTCTAGTTAATACCAAATGCACAAAGTGCTATAATCACCAGCAGAGGTGAATAGTCAGTCAGTCATTTTCTATACCTCCTTATTCCTCATTAGGGTCGCAGGGGTCTGCTGGAGCCTATCCCAGTGCATTACGGCGAGAGGCAGGGATACACCCCAGATGGTCACCAGCCAATCGTGGGGCACACACACCATTCACTCACACACTCACACCTATGGGCAATTTAGAGTTGCCAGTTAACCTCAGCATGTTTTTGGACTGTGGGAGGAAGCCGGAGTACCCGGTGAAAACCCACACAGACACGGGGAGAACATGCAAACTCCACACAGAAAGGTCCCAGACCCAGGACCAAGGAGGTCTGGAACCTGCGACCTTCTTGCTGTGAGGCAACAGCGCTAACCCCTGCGCTACTGTGTCGCCCCAGAGGTGAATAAATGTAACAAATAATTTTTTATTAGAATTAAAGTTGTATACACATTGAGCAGGCCCTTGTCCATGGTGTGTTGGGCACCATGTGATCTAGATATCTGATGCCAACCAGCCAACCCGCCTCTGAAATGGTGTAAATGGGACAAAGTACGTTAGTTATAACACTGTTTGATGGCGTAGCATTGGGCACTATGAGTTTTGATATGAGGGTACAATTCAGGCACTTTGTGTAGACTTACAATGGCTTGTGTGCTCCCAATTAATCCTCATGTTGATTTTTAGATATGGCACTTCTTGCAATACATAAACCTGTTGAATTTTATTGGTTTTCACGTCCATCATTTCCATGAATTAATTTGATTTTATCTGTGTTGATTATTGTAATCATACAGTTATTTGTGCATGTATAATGTAGTAAACTATGTAGCATCATGAAGGCGGCAAACTTTATGCTACACGACAGTTTGTCTCTTGTTTAAATTTGATTTGAGACAAAAGGTGAAGTCTATCTAATTGGTAACCCATGATAGTGGTCTTTGTAGTATTCATATTATCTTTACCATTAGACTTAAGATCTGAAGCTCACTGTTTAAATCTTGGGTTTCTGCAAAAATAAAAAATCCTTTCTTTGTCTCCAAGCAATGAATGTGGTTAGTTGGCCATTCTCCAACTGGATTAATGACGTGGAAGAGGTAGTACTAATCCATGCACATCTGGGACAAGGGCCACAGGCTAGGAAAGGACTTTGTATTATTGCCAAAATGCAGGATTGAACCAGGGACCTTTAGATCTTCAGTCTACTATTCTTCAATTTGAGGTATTTTGGCTCAAAAATGCAATATAAATACTACAAAAATCATTAGCATGGGTTACCAATTAGATAGAATTTTCACCTTTGGTCTCAAATCAAAATTATACAAGGGAAAAAATCTGCCCTGTAGCATTAGGGTTTCCGACCTTGATTATGCCGCAAGGGCCCAGTGTCTCTCCAATGCAGGGTTTTGCATTTAGGGTCTATTCCTCTAAGCTTAATGATTTGTGGCACTGGTAAGAGTCCCACCGGGATTTTCCAATTTTTTTGTTATCTTTGGGATCATAATGATTAATTCTGTGGCAGCATATATATTTATCTAGATTTATCTAGATTTATTTATCTTATATTTTGTGAGACATTTTGCACTCTTTTTTTCTTACTTGTAAACCTTATACAAATTCTAAATATCATTAAAATCTAAAAATAAATATAACAACAATGATGATGTGTCCCAAATTCATACATTTGCACATACCCTTAATATTTTAAGAACAGAAAACATTATGTAGTGTGCGAAAATGTGTGTAGTGTGTGAAACTGTGTGCACTTGGTGCACTCAAACAGCCAGAATTTATAGTGAGGATTAATGTACACAGTCTGGATCATAGTGACATAGCGGAACCTACATAACTATGTAGCAGAAGATAGTGAAAGTTACATAGTGGCAGAAGCAGCAATAATAGAAGCAAAGGAAGTGAGGGATTTGTCTACAGATCTGCCACCAATGTAAATGTTGAAAAAAAAATGTACTCATTGTAACAAAAAACACACAACAGTAAGACACAATGTTTGTTTAGATTGGCTGCTAAGTGTTGGTGATCGGGCTCCAATGGTTGCACAAGTCAGTGCACTTGATTGGAGAAACTGCAAAGAATTGTGTACTTTCATGTAAAAAATGATACTGATTGGCTGAAGCCCAGTTCAGTTTTTTAAATGTCATCAGTGTCTGTACTGGAGAGGGTTAAAATAAAGAGTCCTACCTAGCAACAGGGTCAACCACATCTCAGTAAAATAAGAGTTACTGTCCTTTCTTGGCTTAGATTTCTCTGAGAATGCTTTGGACTCACTCTTAAACTAAAACACCTTGCTGGGAATTTTTAGGCTAAAGTAGAGGCTCTCTGAGAGGATTCTTAGAATCTTTAGTAAATGTACCTTTAGTAAAATGTATAACTATGGGCACTAGATGGCATTGCTTACCAATGGATGATAAAGTCAGTCATTTTCTATACGCACTTATTCCTCATTAGGGTGACGAGGATCTACTGGAACTAATCCTAGTGGATTACAAGTTAGAGGCAGGGGTATACCCCAGACCGTTGCTAGCCTAAACTTACCTTTGGGCACACACACCATTCCCTCACACACTCATACCTATGGGCAAATTAGAGTCTCTAGTTAACCTCAGCAAATTTTTTTGGTGTGGGAGGAAGCCAAAAACCCACGCAGACACAGGGAGAACATAGAAACCATACACTTATTAGTGTAGCTATTATACAGAATGATTGAATATTTTGAAATTGTAACTTTTCATTTATTTTTCATTCCTATGTAATTCATTGTAATTAAGCATCTTCATTTTTTTCGGCTTTTGCTTATGTGAAGGTTCTTCTTTTGTTTTCACATGTAAAACACTTTGTGTGTATAGCTATTACTTTTACTATCTGCATAATGTTACTTTTGTATGAAAGTTCATGATTACAATTATTCTTACCATAACAAATAATTAAGTATCTGGTATCATAACAACATTAATGATGTTCATAACAAAACAAGTATGAAAATTGTTTCAAAATTGAGTAAGTTATGGTTATTTTAATAGTTTGTCCACCATAGACTTAATGTGACAGATGCATGGGTGTGGTCGTGTCTTATTGGGCAAGATGTGGGTGAGTCATCTAATGTTTTAAAGATATCTATTGGATCTATGTTCTAACCAATACTGTTAACCAAAGTCAAAGTAATCATGCTCACCTCAGGGTTATAACAGGATATTGTTTTCGATTTAAAATAAATTTGCATAAACCAATGGATGTGTTTCCCTTCCCTAACATTCGATTTACCAAGTACCCCAACCCTTACACACATACCCACATCCACATGCTATGCACTCCCTTCCCCCATCTCTTATTATCTCTCTGCCCTGGCTATAGGAACAATAACCTCACACATTTTTAAAGGAATGATCAGCATCAGTAGAAACTTCCTCCTAAGCAGTATTTCTTCTCATTGCCCTCCCTTTGGCCCCATACGCTCCCTCAGGCAAAACATTTTGCTGACCAAGACCTTAGCCAGCCATCAAGAGTTACAATTCCCCCTTTATCCGCACTTGACTTTATTTCACGTCTGCTCGTAAATGGGGGCCAATAAACTTAGAAGTTCTCATTTTGGCCCAGACAACCGGAGCTGTTTGAGTTGGAAGGCATTTTCTTCAAACCTGGGTTTGTGCACTTTGGTTTCAACTTTTTAAACCTGATGCCTGGAATGGGTTGTGAAAGTGCTGTAATGATGCTTGTAGTTCAGGATCCCTCTAATGGGCTTGCCATAAGCAGAAGAAGAAAAATGTTTTTCATCCTTTTCTGTCTCATTGTGCACACCTGTGTTAAAAAATAAAATAACAGTTTAAGCACAGATAGACTTGCAACTAATTCAAAGATACATTATTAATTTTGAGGTACTCATGCTTATACCTTGTACTTACACTCTGCTATATTTCACATGGAAATATTGCACCTTCTGGTTTACTAAATGTATCTAGACAACTTTAGTTACTTTGCAGATGCAGATTTGACACAATGGATAATATAACACGTTTTTAAAATACCACACATTTTTAAAAGATAAAGCCAGTGGTTTTAACTTTTTGGTATCTTTAAAATCTTCCGAACAGCAGTGTAGTCAGGTCACATTTCATATGTCTCTGAGTTGTTACAACTCCTTCGGATATTGAGTTTTCCCTCTAAAGTTCTCACATGTTTCATTTCAATAAATAATTACAATAAATGAACCAATATTTTACCAAAATTATAAAATTAGACATAGCAAAAAGTAAAAAACAGAATTGTGAATCAGAACTTTATTTTTCCTTCTATCCTCTCCCATTATCTTCTCACGACCCCTCAGATTTATCTGTTGACCCTGAACCACTGAACTCAAACAGTGGTTTGCTAAACTAAACTAAACAATTGGCTATTAAACTAGCTAACTGTCCATAAAATAGTTGAAACTAGCTCCACCTCCAGCAGCTACAACAGTTACATGTTGTTTATACACTAATGCTTTATATTAATAATATACTAATATTTCATAATTTATCAGTCAAAGGACCAATATTTTAACTGCAATACTTAAATATATCAAGCTCATATCATCAAGCATAATGCATATGCGATTTTGCTTCAGTTGAGTTGTTAATGCAGGACTAGTAGAAGAAAAATATATTTTTACATGTCTATATAGGTACTCTTTATGAGTATTTCTTCTACCACTGTTAGTAAACACAACATACATGTCCATTTACCTGATCTTTTGTACATTGTCTGTGAACTGCTGCACGATTCTCTGGCCAAAGACTGAGTTGATGGAATCAATGAGGCATGATGTGATGTAACACTTTCAGGAAAAAGCTGAAAGCATCATCCTCCAGTACCCTCACACACCCTTCAGCTGCCACACAGTGATAGGATCAATCTCACCTGACTCCCTTGTGGTTCTCGAAAAACTCAAAGAACTCAAAAACCTTCTCTTGCACATCATGTGCTCTGTCAATGCAGCAGATTACAAGCAGCACCTGACACGCCTATGGTTTCATCAGCCCCAATGGAGACAAAGTGTACTCCTGATTTCTTTTGTGATGCACTCTCTCAAAACGGAGAGCTTGTAGTCGAGGAGTTCATTCTGTGCTGTCATAGATGTTCCCTTAAACAAAGTGGCAGTGTGCAGAAGTTCTGCATCTAGTAACACAACAAAATCCAACAGTCCTTAAAAAACTCCAGTTTGCTTCTCCGTCAAAATGTTTGGCTCTGCTCTGCTTGGCATATTTTATGACTGGTGTGTGTATATGTATGTATGGCCCCATATACTACCGTTCAAAAGTGTGGGGTCACTTAGAAATTTCCTTATTTTTCAAAGAAAAAGCAGTTTTTTCAATGGTTAATTTTCAAACAATCAGAAATAAACTCTCTACAATGCTAATGTGGTAAATGATTATTCTAGCTGTAAAGTCTGGTTTTTGGTGCAATATCTACATAGGTGTATAGAGACCCATTTCCAGCAACAACCACTCCAGTGTTCTAATGGTACAATGTGCTTGCTCATTGCATCAGAAGACTAATTTAATAAAAAAAATTCTATGCATTTTACAACTCATGGTGGTATATATAAGTGACTTTTCATGGAAAACACTAAATTGTCTGAGTGACCCCAAACGTTTGAACAGTAGTGTCCATGCAGCCCAAATTGAACTTTTATGGACCCCACATGGACATGCTGACTGGGTTTAGACTTGAATCTCAAGGTGTGCTAGGTTCTTCCCAACCAAGCCTGGGCAGACATACTTTGGGCTGGCAAAGTGTAATCTTTATCATACAGGACAGTTTTACTGAACCCCTCTGAGGCCGAGAACAATTTTAACAGATTGGTGGTCTTCCTATTTGGCAAAAATATCATTTCAAATATTAATGGAATGTTACAGGTCACAAGGCATGTCTGAAAGGAAGGAAAATCCATCCTGTTTATTCCAGCTCCCTGGAGTTATGGACTGGCATATGTTTGTCTATTACTTTAAATTATATGTTGCACAAGTGTAAGAGCCAGCATCTAAGCATGTTTCTGTAAACTACATATATCATCTGCAAAGCTGCTAGCCCTCTAGATTAATGTCTTTAGTTCACATTGAAATGTCTCATCCCCCCGCCTCTCACTTTTCCATCCTTTTCTTCCTCCACTCCAATCCCCCTCTCTTCCATCCTCTGTCCTTCCTGCTATCATGGGTGATGGATATTAAGAGTGAGAAGACAGAGTAATGAGGTCTCTCTTTTTAAACAAGCTGAAACACAGCATAGGGATAGAGATGAAAAAAGTCAAGAGAGGTGAGAGATGAATTTACGGAGAAACGGAACAGGAAAAGCTGAGAGGTACGGTGTGAGATGCAAATGGGAAAAATGATTGAGCCATAAGGAAAGGAAGAGAAATGAATAGAGTAAAAGACATATGTGTAACAGCACACACCTGATGCCCAGTTGAGCATGATGCCATTTTGTCAAGGATGCCATTTTGGGGTCTCCCACATCCACTGGTCTAATGAATTGTTAATCATGTCATCATTAGGGCCCGAGCGGCGACTGCAAGGCAGTCACGGTATACGAGGCCCTATTGCTTTTCGTTTGACACTTCAGATTTTCTTCCGCGTAATCAACTGCCTTTTTGGGGGCCTGAACATTCACGAAAACTCACCAAATTTGGCAGCTGCATCGGGCCTGGTGAAAATTTACGTATTTTATAGGATTTTAATATGGGCGTGGCAATATGGCTCTATAGCGCCACCTAACATTTTTCAAAAGAACACCCTCACCATATAGTTTCACATAGAGGAACGAAATTCGGCACACACATGTATCAGGTCAAGACGGACAAAAATGATCCATGGTACCCATAGCTTAACTCCAACAGGAAGTCCACTATCTTGAATCGAACATTGCCAAAAGTTGCAGAAATCGCTGTTTGCAGGCATTGTACTTTGACGAACTAGTTTAACTTTGTTCTTCAGAGAGTGGGAGTGGATGAGTTGTGAGCTTGTGGTTGTGTTTTCAAAGTTATCTTGTGACAACTCCATTGAGAGTTTGGTAACCCTTCTTTTTACAGTCCTCTAATTACTAGGTATTTAAACAGTACATATATGGTAATAATATTATATTATTTGGTAATTATCAGTGACAATAAATAGGTAAGAGTGAAACAGTGAAACTACAGAAATATGGGTAAACCTGGCTAATATATGCAGTCATTGGGTATTTACCCACAAAACGGTAATTATAATATATCGTTGGGTAATGGCCACTAATAATAAGTAGCACTGGTAAATACAGAGAAGCTAATTCTGTAATACCAGTTATTTTACAAACCAAATATGAGATGTCATTGGGTAATTACCACTGCTAGTAAGTAGGTAAATTCAGAGAAATTAATATGAAATTTACCCAGAAAATAATTAGTAATGGATTTTTATCTGTTTCCTCCACAATAAACACAAATTGGTACAATGTAGGTTCTGAATTATAACTTAGTAAAACATGACAATTAACACAGTTAGTGACTGTGATGTGAAGAAAGAAGAAGAAGAAAGATGCTCCTTTTGTTAGAAACTAAAAGAAGATAAGTACGGTTGAATTGACTGAAGAATACAAAGCTAAAACTGACCATTCCGATGTGTGTATTAGTGCGCTAGAGTCATTTTTAAGTGATTTAATGAAGGTTAACGCAGTGCGTAATGGTGCTGTGCTTCATCAGTCTCCAGCTCCAGCTTCATCAGTCTGCTGCGTTGCAACACTGCGCTGCGCCTCCAGATGCTGCGGAAGAAAAGCTTTTATTACAGTAGAAAGCGGCTGTGGACAGAAGAATCACCCACATTCATTTATAGATCAATGCAGACTTAATTAAGACTTATTAAGTTCAGACTCCATTAAAGACATTGTGTTCCAGATTGGTGCATGTGCTACTTTAATCTATTTACATTTTCTCCTCCCAGTATTCACACTGTCTTTTTGCTTATTTTCACATCCTCTGCGTACTTGTCTTCATCTCTCCTGTCTGTGCTATGTCCAACCTTCCATCTTTCCTTTCTCTGTACTGTATACGTTTGGAGGTTTTGACAGTTACAATTGGCAACTTATCACTTTCACATAAACATACGAGCAGGCTGCGAGTGCTGTTGACATCTAAGTATGATATGTTTGCTTGTCAGTTATCACCCTACAATTATGAGCTTCAAAATGGTGCATTTGTGGATAAATACACCATTGCAACATCCCTCTGATTTTGATGAGCAGCTAACATATACAATGATTTTGCATTGGAGTTTTTCCTTAAATTTGAAATTAAAATTAAAAGGTCTAATCATAGAGGTTGTTGTCTTGTTGTTTACATTGTAGAGCAGGTCTATTTGTGTTTAAGTCTATTGGTCTATTTAAACACAAAATTAACATGATATGACTTTGAACTTGACTCAGGCACTGTATTGATATTAATAAGTAACTAGGTGAATACCATAAATGTCTCATCTTTCAATGCAGTCAGGGTAAGGTTTTGTTTTTACTTGTAATTAAGTTTTCTAAGTTCTGAGTTGCACCTCTGGTACATTTCTTCTCTATAATAATAGCTGTTGAGGCTCGTGGGCGTCAGAGTATTCAACAGCCTTTTGCAAATCCAGACTTTGATGCAGCAAAACAAAGTCAAAGTTTTCAGACTGAACAGGTGGTAAAACAATCCAGCAGCATTGCAATACGAATCAGGAAGGTTAGATAGGTTTTTTTTCTTCTTAATTTCATTTGGCAGCTATTTATTTATTTCATGGTGCTTTTAGAGGCTGTAGTCTGTCTCGCCGTTGAACTGTATCACCTTATACTAAGAACTGTTTATATATCCTGTCTACCCTGATTTGCATGAATAGCATCAACAAAAAGGCAAGTATGTTTCCATGTGCTTGGATATAAGGTGTTTATTGTAGCTGTTGGTTGAAAATGTTGAGTTGGGTCTTTGACACAATATGAAAATGGTAAACATTATATGGTTGGGTGTGCTGTAAGGTGGTAAGGCACTTGATTTTAGGATGCAAATTATTTATTTGTGACTACAGATCCTGCACAGGAAATAAATAAAGCCGTGTTAACTGATTTCTATGGGGAGAGAGAATGCATGTAGAAGCACAATGAATCTTTCATAAATACCAACGCTTGAGGTCTGAACACCCCAGGTAGTTAACAGCTACTAGTTAACTTTTATTACCAATTGAAAGTTCCTATGTTAGATTCTGCTAAGGTAAAGAAATTAACAATGTGATGAATATCTGTTGTTAGATTCTGGATCTAGCTCTTTCCTTACCTCTGTATCTCTATTGTGTCATTTGCTCTGCAAAGTTCATGTGAATTACTCTACAGTCTGCTTTTGCCAAACCTACCCATTAAGTTGTCTATCATTTCTCTGAAAGTTCAGCTGAGGTGGTGCCTTCACTGACAAGCTACAATTTTGTAAGAGTAGTGTGTACTGTCTGTGAGGAAAAAAGATGGTGTAAGAAGAAAGGGACAAAGACAAAAGTACTTCACTGCAAAAAAAATGTTTTGATATATATTGGAAACAAGATTATTCGTAACATATGTATCACTCAAGAACTGAATAAATGTCTAACACTTTTCCGAGAAGAAAGTGGAGCAAATAAAAAAGAGATTAAAAAGGGGAGCAATTAATGGCAAAATATCTACATTTGACTTTATGAACCATCTTTGTAAATGTCTAGACACAGATGAGGGATAGAGAGAGAAAAAAGAGAGCATAAAGAACAAAGAGGAGATTACAGAGATGGGGGAATGGAAAAGACAGATAGGCAGATCTGACTGTCCTTTCCACCAGAATGAACACCACTTGTGTCTGTCAACAAAACATGGCCATTAACTGGCTTTAATGATGCTTACAGGCACAAACGCAAGTGAAAAAAATACACACACACACACATAGGCGCACGCACACACACACACACACACACACACACACACACACACACACACACACACACACACACACACACACACACACACGCACACACAGTGAAATAGTTGGATATTGATTCTTATTTTTTTTTATTATATCATAAACATTAAAATTAGGTTTTATTACATCCCTTATCTCACAAATTGGAGTTTTTACATTAGTGAGATGGTAAACACCATCATCTGAAGTCTGATCTTCTCCAGGTCTAGGTCGGTTTTAGCTTCTCATTTCTCTATCTCTCCCTGATTCAGGGTTTTATCACAAATAAAGAAGGAATTGTGCAACGTAAGGAGCTTTCCTCCTTCCTGGCTACAGCAGGTCTCAGCTGGATCCTCAGGATGTCGTCACTTAATGTTGGTTCCTCGTTATTGTCTGACTCCACTCCCCCTCCTCACATGGATGTACCCTGAAACCTGATGGTGCAAAGACCATAACCTGCCTCCTACACAACTCCCTGTTACACCATATTCTTTTCTCTTTGTTTTTCACTCAATGTTCCTGTTCAACAGCTAAATGCAGAAACTTAAGGTTAACATGACTTTGCAAGGATGCTTAGAGACACTCTAACAATCATTTTCTCACACTCGGTACCTTTCCACCTTCTTGTTTAGTATGTTTCCCTTCTTGAAATAGCAGAACTATAACTATAAGCAAACCTATCTATTTTATAAAGATAAATGTAAAAATATAGATCAAATAAACTTAATTATTAGCACATTGAGTATGATAATTCATACTGCTTACATGGTTAATGTAAACGATAAATCTAACAAAATCAGTTATATATTCTGATTATGATATCTCCTTATTCTTAACATGACTAACATCATCTTCATCCCTTCAAACCATCAACAACACAATCTTCACTCCCTGAAACTAACAATACTTCACAGTCTGTGCATATGTTCATTACAATAGTGTTCCTGGATGGGGCAATAGTTTGTCTGCGTCATGATTCTAGTAACTACTTCACCAGGCCAGTAAGCCAGAAGAAGCCAGGCAGCATCAAGTGAAAAAAGTTTTACCTATGATGTTCTGCAGTCTTTCACTGGAAGCAACTGCTAAGAATGGGGTGAATGAGGTGGTTTTCTAGTGCTTCCACTTAAGAAATTAAAGAACCCACAGTAGGCAGTAGATCATAGTAGGTCGTAATAAACAGTATGACTTGTTTGTTTGTTTGTTTGTTGTAGAGCTAACATGCATCACAGCAGGGTTCCTCAATTACTTTATTACCCATAAACCACTGCAACAAAGTGGATTTCATTAGGTTGCGTGTCCGATAGCAGCAGACTTTTTTTATCCTCTGTGATACACTTTGGTACTTAAGAGTCCTTCTCTATAAAGGGTTATTTTTCACCTCTCTGTTTCTCTTTCCTCTTGTCTTGTCCAGACCAGTCATTCATCCTATTTTTCCATTGAACTGGAATGACTGGAGAGAAGTACTGCTGTGCTCAATGCATCTCCCATCCCACCTGCATCACTGTTCTCCAATCCATCTCCCCTTTCACCTTCTTCTCTGAGTCACTGTCCTCCCTCTACTCTTTTCCCTCTCTTCAATTCACTTTGCTCCACTGTCATCATTTCTACTGAGATGATTTCTTCATTCGTTCCTGCCCTCACTTACTTCTCTCTTTTCTGACATGTTAACACCTCTGTCCCACTTTTGCCCCCCTCTTTCTCACTTTCCTTTTCTTCTTATCATCTGTCTTGAGTACAATGCAACCTTGGAGTTTTCAAACTAAAAATGAGGTCAGCGACATTTTCAACAGTCTCCATTTTTAGTGGTTCAAATAGCGCTAGGTGTAAACATAGCAAAAGATACAAACTAAAATGTGCTAGTGTGGATGTAGCATTACTCCATACACACATAGGCTACATAGGAATAGCTGGAACTGAAGATTATTTTCATGGCCATATTTATCCATTTATATGATCAACAGCCTAATAGAAGTCAATGAATGTGGGGGTCACAGAAAAAAAAGAAAAAAAAACATTGGCTTCAGGTTCAAGCGGTGGCAGTTGCTACTTGGCCGATATGTAGTCCAAGCTACTTATAATCTGTACAAAACCCATGAATAGATACAATATGTGGGGGGGGGGGGGGGGGGAATTAAAATCAAGCCTCTCAACTTTCTAACTTTGAAGTTAATAGCATGCTCCAACCCCCAACATGTAGCATGGGTTCAACATGAAACATTATTTTCATCATTTGGGGAAGTGGATAGTTGCAGCAGTAAATATTAACAATATATTCTTTTATAGTATTTCATAGTCTTCACTGTTTCTCTCTCCATTAACTACAGTATGTCCTCAGATGATGATGACACACACATATGACAAAGATCTTTCCAAAACAGACTGTAGTGGCAGTAGTTTGAATGAGACGATTGTTTGTAGGTTGATTAAGAGTCATAGTTATCAGTTATACATGTTTTTGTGATATAAATCAAAATGTGCTGGGAATCTATGTGTGTATTTGTGTGCTGATGTTATACTTATCAGAAATGCAATGATGAAAACACCCTTTTCTGTCATTTCCCCAGTGACTTGCTCATAAAATATAGGAGCATGTCCTTCTTTTTTATGTTTGTGGATTTAATCAGTTAACACTGGGGCAGCCTCAAGAAAATATGTGGTTGAGTTATGTGTTTTAATAGAACCTGTATGGGAAATGAAGATCAAGCGCCATGTGTTTGAGAGATTTGACTTGATGAATGTACATATTCACTTTGACCTTTTGCGGGCTGTTGAATACCATAAATAAAAAGGGAATTGGGATGTGAAAACAATGTGGTGGGAGGCGAAGAGTGTGTGCTATGTAGGTCACGTTACCTGTTTGTGTGTATGTGGGAACAAATCTGCCTCAATTTGTGTGCACTGCACCTAATCTAACATTTATATAAAGGAACTTAAACCGGGGAAATATTGACAATGAAAGCATCTTGTGTTTCTTCCTATCCAAGATTGTAAAATGAGACTTGTGAGATCTGGGTGATCTTAGATAGGTTTCTGAAGTGACACCTCATTTTAGTTCATTAGCCTCCAAAGTTCAACCCGCTGGCATATACCTGTGTGTCATCTTGACTATAATCTCAATTTTGATTTACAAATCAATAAAGGACTACAAACCAATGCTCTCATTCAAAAATCTGTAAACTTCAAAATCAGCACCCTAATCAAAGTCAGTCTAGTCAAAAATTAGACTACTGTCATGCTCTCTTCAACTGTCTTAAGCAAACAGCTATGTCCTGATTGCAATTCATACAAAATGCTACAACCAGGAGGCTCAGTGTAACCAATAGTCAACTCTATATCAGGCTAATCCTTGCAACCCTTCACTGTCTTCCCCTACGGTCCAGAATAGATTTCAAAATACTTCTCATTACATACAAAGCCCTTCACGGCTTAGCAGCTCTGTACATCCTTGGGCTCCTCAGCCGTATATATCACAACCAGGCCCCTCAGATCCTCTGACCAAGGTCTATTAACTTTAACCAGCTCCCCCCTCAAATCAAGAGGCAACTGTTCTTTTGCAGCCTGGACCCCTTCCCTTTTGAACAGCCTTTCCCCTCTTTTAGATCAGCAAACCGGTAAACGGTTTAAAAATAAACTTCTTAAAACCCATCTTTTCTGTCTTGCCTTCTCTACAATATATTTATATTTTAATGCAATGTATTCTTTAAAGCATTTTGTTAAAACATTTTAAAAAGATGCTATACAAAAAAAAAAATCATAGTTACAACTAAATATGGATGGACTGTTATGGGCTTGATGGATGACACTTACCTTGGGAGTGGTTATTACCTGATAATTTCTAACCAAAAGCTCTTCAAAGACCTTCATTCTTCAAACCTAATAACTAAAACCTCTGGCAAAGGTACAATAAGAAGATTAGAAATGGACCTCTGCTTTTCATGAGGCGAATAGACAGAGACACTAGAAAGTGTCTGTCTGCTTTACATTTCACAATTTTTACTCAAATGAAACTGTAAGAAGGCCTGTGAAAGCAAGAGATGCATGGTGGCAGATCCAAAATATCCCCATACCAACCTTGATGACAGAATTCAACAAGTATATGGATTTTTTGGATGAGCTCATCCAGTATTATTCAGTGCACCAGAAGACAATGAGGTGGAAGCTTATTTCGACACTTCGTCATATTGCTGCCACAAACTCCTACATCCTTCACAATGATCTCTGCCAGATGGAACAAAAACAACCAATGACTCACTTGAAGTTCCTCCTTACTGAACTTTGCGGCTTGTGGTTTGTTAGATGACACACCTGACCCCACCATCCCATCCATCCTTTGGCTATAAACCCACATAGCAATCAATCAACTCCAATACGGGAAGGTCAAACTGAAGGAAAGCTTTTATATGTTGAGTACAAAAAAGCCTGCATGGTAGTGTAGAAAGTGTGGTGTGTCACTGTGCCTCATTTTAGACAGGATCTGCCTTTGCAACTGGCATGACTCTGGTTCCACGGCATTGTGAAAGACTAGCCAGAGGTAATCCTGTAAATAGTTGGAAAAATACCTAGTTTGTAGGTGTTGTCATGGGTATATTATATGGCCACATTCATTTCAATGGAAGTTGCTCTACTGGCGCATACACTGAAAAAGTTCCTGACTTCTAGGTTTATTTCCGTGCTATGCGGCCCATAGAGACTGCGCAGTAAAGTCACCCCCCATGATGCTCTGGGGCCTCCCATCATGCCCTGGGGCAATGAGAATGTGTAAATTTCAGTTGTTTATTTCACTTGCTGACCACATGCTATGGTTTATGGTATTATAAATATATTATACTGCACAAAAGACAGACAGTTATTTCTCTTTGTAGCCATGATTGTGTTGTTTCCATAGAGGTGCAGGAATTGCAGATGTAATGAAAAATGGGCCACAGAGTGTGCAAATGTGAGGAGCAAAAAAAAAAATGTCCAGAAACTGCTTGGTGTTCAGAGGCTTAATACCAATTTAACACAGATAAATATGATGAAGCCTAGTAAATATGATGGCTATTACTGATTCTTGAGACTTCTGTGAAAATATCTACATCAGCAACTGAAAAGAATGTCCATTCTATTATTTATTATTTTAAAAATAATCAGGATTGATCATTTGAAGTTCTTTTGCAAAATGTTATTTATTTAATATACTTAGTTTTAAATTTCATACATTATATGATCACAGTACCAACTAAATCAAAGAGATCATCATTTTATCATAAGTATAATAAAAAAATGTGGAAAAAAACATTTAAGGTAAAATATGATGAATATTTTACCTTTTAAAAGATAAAGAGTTTGAGCTTCAGGAGACCTAGAATTAAAAAAAAGAAAAAAAAAATGAGCTGTTTCAGCAGTCTGTGTTGTATCGTGTTCTTATAAATGAATGAAGCTGCGTAAAAACCCCAAACGACACAAAGAGCAAAAAAATGTGGAGGAATATACTCTGTGAAACAAGAGAAGAGCAGGAAATAGAAGGAAATCTGTTTCCCAAATTCAAAGCAGATAAATTGCAAGAAAGAATGAGAGATACCTGACGGGGAAATGCAGACATTGTATTTCAGAAAGAGCGGAGAAAGTGTTTCCCCTTATTATTGAGTAATCAGTAAACTGTATTGTTTTAGCATATTTGAGTAAAAATCATAACTGTTTCCTGCTGATATTAGTCAGCCAATCATTTTCTATATCTGCCTATTCCTCATTAGGGTTGCAGGGGTCTGCTGCAGCCAATCACACCCCAGACAGTCACCAGCCCTAACATGGGGCACACACACCATTCTCACACACTGACACCTATGGGCAATTTAGAATTTCCAATTAACCTCAGCATGTTTTCACACTGTTGGAGGAAGCCAGAGAAAACCCACACAAACATGCAAACTCCACACAGAGAGGTCCCAGCCCAAGGTCTTGAACTTGTAACCTTGCTGTGAGGCACCACCACTACCCACTGTTCCACCCTGTCACCTCCTGATGTTAGTATTTTTGATTTTCTTTTAAAATATTAATATAATATTCTATAACACTGTAGTAGAAACAGTCCAAAAAGATTGACCACACTAAAGCATTACAATGTGGACACAGGATGTATGAAGGAAACATATCCATTTGAGAATAATTGTAGCCATATCAGCACTTCTATAGAAAATGATCAACTTTTTCTCACTTTGCTTGCCACAAGGTTTTTGGGTGGTTTTTCCTACTAACTTTGATTTTTATCAATGATATCATCTAATCATTCAGTTCTCACACAAGCTCAGTGTAAGGTTTAAGAGAAAATGCATAGTTTTCAAAAACATGAAATAAATCTTTAAGAGCAAACACAAATTTCAAAATGATTGTTAGAAGTGGTGATTTAAAACACTTCATGCTAAAATATATTTAGCATAAAAGTGTAAGACGCAGAAGTGTAGTTGAGCTGGACAGGAATGAAGCCAGCTTTCAGCAAATCAGCCGACAGCATTGCATTCTGTCTCCTGCTGTTTTGGGCCGTGTGAGTTGCTGCTTCTGTTTAGGGCAGAGCCAGCTGTTTTATCCGTCCCCATGGAATGCAAACACAAGTTTTTCTCAGAAATGTTGTAAAAAAAAAAGAAACGCACAGCATACCACCCCCATCTGGGGCAAAGTGAAAGTCACTACTCTTGAGCAGGATCATCCACCTTGGAGTTAAGCCGAGCTCCCTTTTAAAAACCTATTTCCAAAACTGCTGCACTTCAGTAAATGCTGAAGGACTCTTTTTGATGGCTGCCACTGTATAACATACCTTAGCCCTTCATATACCACTTGAGAGGTGGGTATACATGGACCAGGCATGTTGATTGGGAATGACCCATCTTCACATTTCAAAATATGGCGATATAAGGTGATATAACTCTTTGACTTACATAAGGTGAGTTTGGAGGATATAGTATTTAAGACCATCTTGGGATAATAACAAGCTTGTATGTGTGTTTTCACCACTGTGGATCACAGCTGCCACTGACTGACCGTTCAGTGGCAAAACTCTAGAAATCAACAAGTTAGCTATGTTCCCTCAGAATGCCCATACAGTTTCCAGCTGAAAGTCAGCATTGTAAGTGACAGGGGTTTGTTTATGAGAAGAAGACATTTATTTACTATATTGATCATTTTGTTCTGTTTCTTCCAACAGGTTATCAACCTGCAACACTTGTGGCAAATAAAAACTAAATGAGTGGAGTTGAACCATGTCTTCTGTGTTCTTCTATGCCGCAATGAGCTTCGACAGACATTGAGGCGCTAAACCTCAGCTAGCTCGACAAGTATAAAACCTTGTCAGTCTTCACTCAAAAGGATGTACCTAAAGGGCAGCCCCAACATTGATAATATGCATTTTCTCTCTGAGCTTAAACAGCAAATAGGGCTGTTTGAAGCTTCCTGTGTGCTCCTTGAGCAGAGAAAAACTTAGAAAAAGCTGTGATATTGGAAAATAAATACAGTACAAAAAAAGCCTTTAGACAGAACACCTTGACCCCAGTGAGGAGAAAGTCAAAGCAGAAACTGTCAGTCTGTACAAACTGTACGTCCAGAACAGTTTGACCAAGGCCAGAGAGACGAAGGCAGACGGATAATACAAAGCCACTCTGCCTCGATCCTTTCATACTTTAATTGCCCTTATCCACAGTTTCCCTAGCAACCATTAGCAGCAAGACACGATTCTTAAGAAAGCGCCATGACCCCAGACCTCACATTCGCAAGCTAATATAGACACTATTATACTGATCACCTAATCTAAAATAAAGTGATTTATAGTATTTACTAAAATGGTTTCTGATGACAGATGTTTCTTACAAAAATTAAATTAATCTTTGAATTTAGTCAATTTCAGGATTCCTACAGAATTTTCTGTAGGATTCTATGTGATAAAGGTACATAATAGTATATATATATATATGGTGGGATTAAAATTATTTTTTAAAATCTGTAATTAATCTAATATATTACAGGTTCTATTTTGTAATTAATTAATTGCAATTAATCGCAAGTAATCACATAGCAATTTTTGTCCTCCGAAACAACATTTATTTTCTGTAAATTAATTTATTCGCCATCTGTGGCACATTATAAACCTTATTTTCAACCACTGATAGTGGTCTACAGTCCTGGGAAATTCATCTGTTTATCTGATGTTTACTTACCTCTTTAAATAGGTGAAACCAAGCAACTGCATCGCAAGCCCTGAAATAAGAAAATTAATTTGGATCCAATTCTTTGAAGCAATAGTGTGGTACTCTATGTAAATGATATAAATAAATGCTGTTCGGGATTGGCAGAGATGATTTTAAAAACCTTTCATGAGCCCAGCCCAAATACTCAACTGTGTTGCTCATCTCACAGATGCATGCTCCTTACAAATGTGGCACCATTTAAAAGGGAAATAAAATGTGTTTTTTCCAACAATATACAATTTATTGCCAAGAAGCATTGTTACAACAGAGAAATATGATGATGGTGATGTAAGACACAATGCTAATAACACAGAAATATGATCAATCAAACACAAATTTCCAAACTTCATTTGTTTGGTTTAGTTTTCTATTGATTGCTGGACCCCCGCAGTAGAGTTGAGAATAAAGCAAAGTCAGAATGAGGCAGTGATGGACTGTGGCATGACAGATTGTCAGATCTCTCTCTTTCTCCCTGTGCACAGCAGGTTGTCCTCTCATTGCCAGGTCATCTAGGAGGATACCATCATCGCTAACATGTCAGTGACTTTCCTCTTCAGGAGGGCGGGCTGAGAACAAATTCCCTGGACTGTTCATACATCAGAAGCAATCAATAAGTGCTACTGAGGCCACTGCTTCTCCTCTGCAGCAAAATGTCACAGACCTCATGTGGGGCTAATGCATCCCCGTTATTCAATTAAGGGGAGCAAAGTTACGGTTTTGTGGGCACAGTTTTTGTCTTTTTTAAAAATATTAGCTCATCAAACTATCCTCACAATTAGGCAATTATATTTAAGATGTTTTATACTATATATGATTTTGTCCCAGACTGGTTGCAGCTGGCGATTAATGTGTATTAATGTAATATTTGGTAACTAATGGTAACTAATGGATTCATTTACTAATCTTTGCAGTTCTAGTTATTACATAAGACTAATATACATTGCGTGCATGTGACTTAATGTGCTAAAACCATGTTTCTCCATGTAAACATGAAGGTTGACAAGTCATGCACTATTTTTTATTCAAGCTTAAGGGAGCATTCACTAGAATGTTCCCAGTAGAAAACCTATTTTCCCAATCTACCTCACAGATGCAGGATAACAGAGAGTCAGCATCATAGTGGGCACTGGAAATGCTGCTTGAAAGGATTTGCATCACTGTCATACTTTTTTGAGTTTTCTGTTATTGATATAGTATCTTCCTCAACATAATAACTTGAGGGGTGGTGTTAGTGCCAGGTTCAAACCTTCAACTGAAAATTGCTTGATTTTTTTTCTACATACGTGCTAATGTCACAAGGATGTATAAAAGGGATCTTTTGATCTAGATCACTGTTACATGCCCTTCAGGCACACTTACAGAGTAGAACCAATGTCTGCACTTGGGAAAAGTGGCCATGTAGCCATCTTGCTGAGGTCTAAGTATGTAAATAATGTCAAGAAACGTTCAGGCTGATTAGAGGATAGATACATGATGCAGTCTGAAGCATGGTCCAGGATGCCTTCTTCAATGTCACAGATGATGTTTTTTAATGAGACAGTGGTGGATTTAATTTGTCAAACAACAGAAGCAATTGTGGCGACACGGTGGTGAAGCGCAGGCAAGAGAAAAAACACAGCCCAAACACACATTTCCCCTTAAATAACATATTCCTTATGTCTTATGGTTCGCAAGGGTTGTTTGGAGATGCGTGTCAGCCTACGGTGTAGGAGTCTGCGTCGAAGCCGTAAAGGCCATAGCCACGAATGCAGAAGTATAAACTAAGCTTAAAGCAGGATGGTTCAGGTGTGAACATCACTCCAGGGGCCAGAGACAGGTCTCCTGCAGCAGACAGGGGGTGTCAGGGGACAGTGGGATCAAAGGACTTTGTTTTTTGTTTGATTCCTGGGTAGCAACGGTCCTAAAGTATAAATGTGTTGCTAAAACATATTATTATTGTCTCACTGCATCAGAACGAGCCTGAGGCCGGGTTCTGGGTAGTCTGACCTTTCTTTGCAAAGGAAACATAACTGTTAGCCAACAATCATATCTTAATTTCTTTTATTCACCCGAATCAGAAAAAAAATCCACAACAGTGTACAGGAGCAAATTTAAACAAATGGGGATTGATTGGCCACAATTGATTTATCGCAACAACTAAACCTGAATCAATTCACCTGATTGGACAGTCTAGCTGTCTATCAAAAGGCTGTGCTCATCATCACTCTCTTCAAGTAGAAGTACTCATATTTTTTTCTTCACTTTTTTTCTTTATATGTTCAGCACTTTGGTCAACATGAGTTCTTTTTAAATGTGCTTTATAATTAAAAGCTGATTCACTAATTAATTGATTGATTGATTAGGTTTACTGTGATTTTCTACAGTAGTGGGGTGACTATTGTGATTTTCTACAACAATGTGTTTATTCCTGTGTTTTCTACAACATCAAGTTGATTGCTACTACTTTTGCAATTTTTACAGTACAGTGATATACTGTACTGTAAAACTGTTCAGGTGTAGCATGCTACCGCATTTATTATTTTGTACTTTGTTTATTCCACCCCGAGGATTCTTTTTCTCTGATTTCACTGGCTTTCGCTTCACTTTTTTCCCCCTTTCTATCTTCCTGCCACTTTTTGCCCCCTCCACACAGAGAACCAATGCCAGTGAAATGATAAATAGGTGGGGAAAAAAACATGGGTGTCTCTGTGCAGTGTGTCAGTATTTATAGCCATGTGAGCTATAGAAAGTTGATTGATATCTAGTTCTAATTTACAGGAATATCCTGGGGGGAGGAGGTTAAAAAAAGAGATGGTTCAGACGTTTCTCTGCAGGAGAAACATGACCATGCTCAACATTGAATCCTGAGCTACACTCAAAGAGCAATATAAATAATCTATGAACTCTGCTTTTTGGTTGCATTTTTTAAAGAGCACAGTTTATGCTATAGATGATATATTTTGCTAATACTAAAATATTCACGTCAATCGTGATTGGGAATAGTTTCCTGACACGTTTAATACATAATATAAACACTTATTAATCAAATTCATGATGAATTGGATGTTTGCATTGTTAGGATTTTTCATAGAAAACATAGAAAAATGGGAAAGTTGATGTTATCAGCCCATTAAATGTGTTATCGGTGGATGTCAGTCTGAATCAGATCAGATCTGAACCTACTAACGGGTGTAACAGGCCTTTCTAACCATTAACTATGATGCTGATAGCCACTGATAACAACCATTAAATCGAATGATAACAACCAAAGCGAGTGCAACTGAAGCCTCCAGATGAATAAAGATAACCACATGAATCTCAACATGCCGCATGAATTTCAAAAAGGCTCCGTGTGTGTTTTAAAGAGTTATCAGCATTCAGCGGAGCAGTGCTGGGTACCAACGCTTACCAGACTACTGAGATGCCAGTAGAAAGAGAGATGATCAGGACTGTCAAACTAATTCGAGCGCCGAGGGGGGGTAACACAGAACAAGCTCCGCCATCAAATATTCGAGATGTTAAAAAAAAAAAAAAGATGCTTGGCTGAGGTATCTCAAGATCTCCAAACAGAAACAGATCATTTCAAAGAATAAGAAAACCAGGTTCCTTGTAACGTGACTTGGAGATTTTAGCAATAGCTTATATTACTCATTCTTCGGTGTACTTTTTTCAGCAGCAGCAGCCTGGCAACCAGTGTACAGAATGCTATCATCCCCATCATAGCACCAATCATGTCTCCATCTGGATGTGATCACTGCGTCCAACTCAGCCGATCCCTCTCCTAATTGGAAGGACGCATATCCATCCTCCACCAAATCTATAATGAAGAAGACCTGAAGTCCCATCCTGCCTGGAAGCTCCCACTCCACCTGCAGCTTCCTCCATCCCAGCAGCGGATCTCTAGTCTATGGCCCAGTCCTGCTCTCTGACCTACAGAGGCACCAGGCACCATGAGAAGGAGCTATGCCAGAGCAGCATACGAAAGAAATGGACCACCAAGGATTCGCCCGTTTTTGTCTGTTAGTAAGATGACTCAAAAACTTTGGCCCCAATTTTCATCAAACTTTCAGTGAATGTTAGGAATGGTACCATGAACAGGTGATTAAATTTTGGTAATGATCTGGAAGAAATCCTTTTTTGTTGTTTGTTAACATTGTGCTAAATTCACCTTCAAACAGGTGCCATCATTTGGGGACACCTGGTGGAAGTATCTGGCATAGCTTGTTATATGCTTGGTGGAGGTTTGCACTCTTTGTATGCTTTCCTATATCAATCCTTTAAAATCGAAGTATGATGCTATATGATGCTATATGTTAAAACAGGTTTACCTGTTTTTAACATATAGCATCATATAGCATATAGCACAATGTCCCATACTTATACATGCTCCCACTGGGAAATGTCAGTAGCATGCATGGTGTCATTCCCATACCTACGCGGATGACATACATATCTATGTCTCCTGATGGCACAGTGCTTATTGATGGCCTATTTAAATATATCTTAGACATAAAATTCTGGATGGCAGTAAACTTCCTGCAGGTCAACCAGGGCAAGACTGATGTTTCATTTATTGATCCCTTGCACATGATGCAGTTTATAAATCAAGCACATCAAATAAAGCTGCAGGGCAGGAGATTTGTTGCTGTCTGCTGGTGGTGAGAAAGTAACAAACTGTATGTCATAGGCCTATGGACTACTGTTGCAGCTGTAAAACAGTGGATTAATTGTTCAGAGTATTACACAAATACCTACGAAATTACTTATTTCACTGTCAGAGTTTGACCCAATTTCTCTCATTTTGTGTTGCCACAAGATGTAATTATTATACACAATGAAGTTAGCAGAGGGCTACCCTTAATGCATTTATGTGGCCAGCAGGGAACATCACAACAAGCAGGAAAATTATAAAGGAGTCCTGCTACAGCTGAAGGGGTCTCTGTCATTTTAACTGTTCTCCTAAGCCTGCAAAACACATAGACTGGATAGGTAAACTCCCTTGATCTCTCCAGTGTCTTTGCAAGGCTCAAAAGCTGGTCCTCTGTTCCATAACCAGGACAGAACGAGACCCATGTTGCAACACCTTCTGTAGGACACAGCATTTCCCAGGAAGGCTGAGCAGTGTGTGTGTCGGTATTTATGTATTATTCATCCTTGAACAATTCATGAGCTCTTACAGCAAGACACTTTCACACACTATTAACTGCTCATCCATTCATCTGTTCACAGAAAAAGACTCTGAGGAGGTCAATGGCTTTTTGTCATGTCGCTTAAATTGCATCCAGGCTTCCCTCACTTGCATTTTAGTCCCTCACACAGAGGAGAGATTCATGAAAACAATCTGAGGAGAGAGAAACGGAAATGGAAATATGCTGACATGACACATTTCATGAAAAGCGATTTTGTCCCGTTAGACCTACATAAACCATTTCTACTGGCAGAACACCCAAAATAATCCTGAATATTATCAGGGTGTATTTTAAATACAGATAATGGTCTATTAGTCTGAATGTTTCAGGATAATGTAAATGATGTAACTCATATCAAACCTGATGCCTATGATCATTCAGCATTGATAAAGAAAGTTTAATATAATGTAGGTCTAACAAAGGTCAGGCAGACTCAAACCCACATTTCCCAGATCTCAACTGGCAGCGCTAACCACTCAGCTAATAGCTTTCCTGCAAACCAGAGGCAAGCAAATTACCTATGAATCCACTACTCCAACTAAAATTTTAAAAATTAACATATCAATGTGGGAATCAGAAAACAAATAAAAAATGAAATTTGATGAGTATCCTGTAGTTGTTTTTCATTCTGGTATGAAACAGCAACAATGACGTGATGTACCAGATCAGGGCAGCTGCTGCAGCTTCCAATCAGTAGCTGTTTTCCAATAAGGGAGCATGTCAGACTGGTTAAAGAGTCCTAGGAAGTCTGCTCCGATCCTCCACAATTGCCCCTTGGGGACAGTTCAATTGAGGACAGAGGAAATGATAAAAAAAGTTACTCAAGATGCAGCCTGTGTGAGCAAACCCAATACAGAGAAAAACAGACAGACACACAAGAACAATCATCCTCACACCGTAGGGCAATTCAGATTATCCCTGATCTTCCTCTTCCTTGGACAGCGGGGAAGGAACCAGATTACCTGGAGGAAATCCACATGTCAACAATGTGGACGTGCAGCTCTGCAGAAAAAGCACCACGGCTGAGATTCAAACCCTCAAAATCTTCCTGTTTTATCTGCCAACCACCGAGAGGATGTAAAAGAAGGAGGGAAAAGGGAAAAATATATACAAAATATGCCGCAAATTTAGCTTTGTGAGTCGAGATTACACAGAAGAGACTGCAATACAATCTCCAGACGTCTGTAATATAAAAATGCAAACAAATAAAAACATATCAGGTGAAAACATCTTGTTGGTACAATTAGTTTCATTCTGAGTAGAATTATTTAATTATATTGGAAGACATTAATCTTATTTCAATTTTGTTTTCATTTATACTACTCAATTTAAATAATTTTTAAATGAATTGTTAACCTTGTTTTCTTAAAAGATCAAGGGGGTCTGCTGGAGCCAATCCCAGCGCATTACAGGTGAGAGGCAGGGATAACACACGTTAGGTACACACACCATTCACTTACACACTCACTCAATTGCAGTGCAAACCTGATCATAAACATGCATCTTTGTACTTCAATTAAATTAACAAGGTTCTTGGTGGGCAAAATTAATAGTCTAAATCCTTTCTGGCTGTGTTAAAATGCATTATAAAGTGGATATTTACAGATGTTACATTACATTACATTACATGATACAAATGTTCAGATTAACCTTTGAAACTCTGATATTGAGTAATCAATATGATATTATGAGATAGTTTATCACACATCATAGTGAGATCAAATCAAAAAAGGTGTTCTCTGTGAGAATCATCCCTTTAATTAGGGAGTAAGAAGGGAATTTAATCTTGATTCACTTTATCAGAATCTCTGGAAATACTTAGTGTACATTTGTAAATTATATCATTGTCACTCAATAAGAAATTATTATTGTTAAAAACAGTAAAGGGCTTGGTAAAACAATACAGGGTCACCCAGCAAAATTTAATCTGAACCTGGTTCAACTCCAACTGTAGGCAAATCACCAGTGGTGGAGTGAGTACACGACATCAGTACTTGAGTAAGAGTACAAATCCTCCTTGTCAAATTTACTCCACTACAAGTAAAAGTAGCTCTGTCAAAATGTTACTTGAGTAAGAGTAAAAAAGTGCTTGCTTAAGTAAAAAGTACTTAAGTAAAAGTAAAAATAAAAGTAAATTTCTTCTTTCGACGTAGAAATTGGACTTTGTTCTGAAAAAGGTGGTGAACCATAACACTAATACGATGTCATACAAAGCCTGCAGAAAGTCCTATAAAAACATAATTAAAATTAAATCATAGTTAAATTAAAAATGTAATTATGATTTGATTTTATGATGATTTAGTTTTGCATCATAATTAAATAAAAAATTTAATTATGATGACGCATTTCCGTTTCCGTTTCCTCTGTGTTTCCACAGTTAACACAGAGGATAATGTGTACTTTAGGGTAGGAATACAGCACATCGTATTCGATGCCTATCGTATTGAGGGAAAACAAGGGGGGCAAAACCCAATACCAAACTAAAAGTAATGCTTACTGTTTGCCCTTCACAGAAGTCTACTCAAGCAAAAGTATAAAATTGGTCCTGGAAATGTTACTCGAGTAAGAGTAAAAGTATTAAATCAATTTTCTACTCCAGTGAAGTACAAATCCTTAAAATATGTAATCAAGTAAAGTAAACGAAAGAAAATTACTCTGAAAATTTACTCTGTTACTTTCCACCACTGCAAATCACATACATAAAATTGAATATTCCGTGGGGATTACTTTTTTAATGTGAATTGTCACAGTCTTAAAATGTTGTCTATGGCCTGGAATTTCATCACTTTTGGGACAAGACCACTTTTTTTTTTTTTTTTGAGGGTGGTCTCATTGAGTCAAAGCTCAGAACTTGGCTTGGAGATTTTAGTCTTAAGTGATGCAACAGAGCCCCAATGTCTGTACAGATAGAATTGATGATGATGGTCATTTCCTCTGCACTTATTGCAACAGCCATCCAGGGTGTAAAGTAACGAGTCCTTAGCAGCAGCAGAAGACTATGAAGGTGGAACGAGCGCAAGGGGACTATAAATAAGATGGACCAGATATGTGTATCACAGATTTCACTGATACATAGAGACAAACAATATGTGTCATTTTTCATGGTTTGATCCAGTCACAGACTGAGCAAGGTTAAAAATAGACCTAGGCAATAAAAGATAATCAATATATAACATCAAAAGAGGGAAATAGTTCAAAATAACTCACTCAAGATTTGTGTATAAAAAAAACAAAAAGCAATATAGCTCTCTTCTTGGCTCATAAACATCATATTTCCCTTAATAATGAATGGGAAGTAGGTGATTAAGCATTAAATGCCCCCTAAATATTTAAAAGAAAATCATCAACCAACATAAACTTTATTAATAGGATAGTTTAGTATAGTTTTTTTTTTTAATATCATGCAGCCCTAGGTTAAAAGACTCATAATCCGATTCATAAAGTCAGTAACCAGGGTTCTGGTTTCACAGCAAACATTTATGTTAAAATCACCAACACACAGCAAAAGTCCAGTATGAAATCCAGATGAAGACTGATGACAATGAAAGTTGGACCTAAAAACAGAAGTTACACCTCTACCCATGTTAGTGGTCTGAGGGGAGCTAAACAAAACTCACACCGAAGAGAAAGAAGTTGAGAAAACAGAATAAACTCCTGAGCCCGAAGTCGGGTTTCTGTCACAAACGTGAAATCCAACTGAATGGAAGATCCTTTAAGATACCAAGGAGGAATAAATAATGAATTGAGAAGCACCTCAGGAGTCGATCGGTAGAGGAAACGCTAGAAGCAGAGGAAGCCTAACGAGGGCATGGGGTGCAGGTAGGGAAAACTCTGGGAATGAGGATAACCTGAGACAGGTGTGAAGGTAAGAGAGCGGAGGGAAAGCAGACACATGAGGAGAATACAGAAACACAAAACAACCACAATAACCCAGAAAGCACACAGGTCTATAGGTAAAAACACAAGAGAAGGCCACACAGGACAAACTAAAAAACCCAGGGCGAAAAGTCCACAAACTAATAACTCACAAAACATACATTCACTACAGCTATGTCCGAAATCAATGTTTGCAGCCTTCAAAAACTGCAGTTGTAGATTTCTAGGACAGCCACGTTACACAGAATTCATTTTAAACAGGGCTATTTAGCATGGTACAACATAGGACAATTATTATAACATGTTATTTTTATTTTATATATATTTATTTCATTTGGCCATAGAGTCAGCTTTTAGATTCCAAAAGATTTGGTCGGTTTATGCACATAACACCAGTTTTGGAAATTTACTCCCAACATTTTCAGAGATTGACTGCAGATTTAACCTGCATATAACCTACATGTCTGTCTGTTATATTGGCAGTTATTGCATTTTTTTTCTTTGTTAACTAGAACTTTCTCATCTCCTCCAACAAATGTTAAAAATAAAGAATAACACAAATAAAAGAAGGGCAATTTCTGGCTCCATGTTCAATTGCTGATCTCCTCTCAACTGTAGAAGTCTGGGTTGCTAGGCGAAGGGAACCTTGTGGGCATGTCCTTCGAAAACTACAACCCCTGAATTGGGTTACAGTTTATATCTCACTATAAAGCCTAAGAGTGCCTGAAATTTTGTGTGTGAAATCACAAAAATAAAGTTCTAAAAAAGTTGTTGACAATAAACAGAATCAGGAATTTACATCGTAATGTAAACACTTTTTAGTATCGCTAATCTGACACATCACCTTGCCTACCATACATACATACTACCTATGGTGGTAACCTAAACTCGTGTCTTCCCCATTTTTTCTGTACTATATGCTGTTTCAGTATATTTGACCATGAACTGTCACATGGATGATGCATTACGTCAGGGGCCTCAAATTCTGATCCTCACACATGAACATTATTATAAAATAATTAGTGCTGTCAGTCGATTAAAAATATTAATCGAATTAATTACAGGATTTTGTAATTAACTAATCGAATTAATCACATTTTAATGTCATATCAGCTAAAGGTCTCCTGATAAAGAATTTGAATTCTAGGATATTAAAAAATTGTAGTACATGACTAATCAATTGAATACAGTAAGAAGAGAAGATCTGAAATCCATTTTTTATTGGCGAACTGTGCTTCATGAATTAAATCCAAAAGTAAAGGTCAAGCACATTAAACCAGTTAGGCCAGGTGCATTATTCAGAAATGTAAATACAGTTAAATAAATAAAATAAAGCTGTCTTCAAAAATATATAACAAATGCAGTGATTTAGTTAAATAAATAAAATTCTGAAATAAAATAAGGCTGTCTCAAATAGGAACTTAAGCTCAATATAGCAATTAAAAAATGAATAATATAAGTCGTATATTTTGCGCTGCATTGTACCAACATAATTTTGCTCGGTGACAGCAAACGTGTGGTTTGAACCAATCAGAATTAGCGATGCTGATAACATGACCATGTGTCCATCGTCCAACCAGAAACGCATTTGTTCAGCTCGGCTCGCCTCACGTTGCATAGCAACCAGAGATGCGCTCAGACTTGTCCCTCGGTGCCAAACAGCACAGACAGACACCGAAACAGCAGTGCACACTGGAATTGTTCCAGCACTCGGAAAATGTAACTAATGTGACTTTAGTACATCGTTTTCTTTATTTAACATGGGATGTTGACAGGGAGCTTCTTCTCCTTTTTTAACGGAATGCCGTTCCGGTTGTGAATCTTTTAACGGAATGTAATTCCGGACAGTTCCGCCTCACTTTCACCCCTGGGCTCGCCACCGTTGATACTCATAATTAATTGCATTAAATTTTTTAACACGTTAAATTGCGGCGTAATTAATTAATTGAATTAATGCGTTAAAATGACAGCTCTAAAAATAATTCCTGAGATTAAACCTTCGCAGGTTGGGGATTCATTAAAGAGACAGTAAGCAGGAGGGCTGCCTACCCATCACATTAAGAGAATTTACATTAAGTGACTTATAACTGCTGTTTTATTTCTGTTTGGATTGAGCCTGAAAACCTTCATTTAAGTGAGGTTCTTCAGTGGACTGCAGCCACATTCTAGAATTCTACTGGGGTTTGTAGGGTAAAATAAAACCAGTATTTCCCCATTATTCAATTCCCTTCTCAGAAGCAGCATGGTGCTTTGAAACAACCTGTTGTCATGGTCACTATCCATAATGCTGATTCTGCATCTGTACAGGGTGTTTTTTCAACCAATACTATGCTTAGTTAAAGTTTACCTGATAAACTCATTTTATATGACTTGTTTCAGATCTTGTTTGCTGAGCCATTGCTGAGTTTCCATCACTGCAGCCTATTCTATTTGTTTAGTATATAATGATGATGTTTAATTGATGTTAAACTTAACCATGTTGACTGAAAAGTATCCTAATGCTGTACATGCACCATGTCCATGCATCATTACTTTGGAGATTTGTATGCATATCTTTCCCAGGCAGTGTGGTATGCTGCTGGTTCATAGCATTATAGATAGCTGAAGGACACAGCTAATGCAGCAGGGACAGCAGTGGTCATATATCTACCACATTTTCCACATAGAACCTGTAGTCCTCCCCTCAGTAAAAGCCTCAGTCATATAAATTGTTTAAGGTGTAAGTGCTTAGAACTTTTAGTGATGGACCCAAGCTTGCAATTTATAATGGAGCGTCTCTCTTGGACTTAAAATAAACCAGTGTATCTGGTTTGTGTGGACCCAACAAAAGCTACAACAAGACCCTTTTTCAGGTGAAGTAGTGGTGATTTTACTGGTTCTGATAAATGTACTGTTCATAATGAGTGTTGGGTAAGTTACTTTAAAAAAAAGTAATTTGTTACAGTTACTAGTTACTTCTTCCAAAAAAGTACAGAATTAAAAATGAAAGAAGTAACTAGTTACTTTAGAAAGGAACTATTGTATTACTTTCATTAAAATTTTTAAATGCTCATATTTGTCAAAGAATTTGAACCCCACCTCCACCCGTCTTCAACAGAATTTATGATAAATCTATATATTATAATTACTTACTGCAATAAACAATTAAAAGAAACAGTGAACACAAATCTAAATTATTTTAATGTTGCTGTGGGACAAACTAAGACTAGTCTCTAATTTAAATGTGATGTATAAAGAACTCAGCTCTACCTCTGATTGGCTTGTCAATTAAAATTGACTCTACCTCAGCCAATCATCATCATTTATGCAATTGTTTCGTCTCACTGACCAAGAAAAAATCTTAGAGATCTAGTTGTGTTGTAATTTGTTTTCTACTTACTTCATGTTTATTTCAATGGTTTAATAAAATGTGTAAGACACAGTATTTACAGTTTTTGCAGATGATTACATTGATTTGCAGTATAAGTAAAATGGTAAACATGCAGTGTTATTCTGGTAAATATATTGAAAATACCATTTTTCCCAGGAAGTGATCAGGCATTTGTGTCACTAACAAAAGTAAAAAGGTTTATCCTTAGGATATGGAAGCCAAATTCACATTTTTTTTAATCTCTTTTTTGAGTTGCATCATGTTTGAGGATAATAAATGTTCTGTCTAATCATTGATAAGCCTTCCAATATACAACTTAGTCTGATGAAAAACTACTTTGATTACAGTAACACGCTGGATTTGTATTTATTTATTTTTAATAGTAACAGTGTTATAGTAATGGAAATAGTAATCAATTGGATTATTCGTAACAGAAAAAATATTACTGTTTAGAACACTGTTATTCCTATTACTTGTCATAATAAAGCTGCAGTTAGTTACTACTAATACAAATTGAACTGCTCTTGTTAGTCTTACTAACAGCACAGTATTTTGAGAGGAACTATGCTGTATTTAGTGTATTCTGTAGAAATAGCTAGCAGGTACCCCTACCAGAAATAGCACTACTCGTACTGTGAGCCTAGGAGGGCAAGACACAGGTGGCTTTTAGATGTGTTGTTTATTGAAAAGTCTAATGTAAAAAAAAAAAAAAATCTTTTAAAAAGATAAACCAAATACGTATATAAAACAGTGCTTCAAAGCTTAAAAAGATGAACAGCTGATAATAAAGCACACTCCTTAAAAACAGTAAATCCACTATTTTCTGTGAAGGTTATATGAGCCATCTGATTTGTTAGCTATGTTTTGTACCTATTCCAACTCTGAGTTTGGAGAAATGTTGTCAGGGCAGAGACAGCTGTTGATCCAGAGCCCAGGAGCAGTCTGGGCAGCTTCCGGTTCTCCATGCCCCATCCGTAGTGAAATGGGAACTGGTCAGGAAAACCAAAGTAGCTCCAAAACTCACCTGTTTGAGCGCAAAACTACTAGTTGACATACTTTCCCCAAACTTAACCAGCAGACATTGGTGGTGATAGGTGTCGGTTTATCCAACAAACTTAAACTTGATTGTTTGAATAAAGTTACAAGTTTTACAACTGATTTCACTGCAAGCTGCAATAGAGATTTAAAAAGGACTTCCCAGTGGATTATTCAGTATCATCTCCAGTTGTCCTTTCTCACCCTATTCTAGATTCTTTTGAGCAGCGCAACGTTTTTTCAAGTCAGATTTGGCATTTGATCTGTCGTAATGTTGGCAATCATACTCCAAGGTAGTTCTTCTTGATGAACCCTGACATGCTGCCATACAAGTCCCACATGTCACAGCCATGTGAGTCAGCTGTATTCAAGCGAGATCACATGTTAACCCTGAGCATACATGAGACCATGACATCTTAACAAGAAAACAGCTTACTTTGATTTTCTGACATGGAAGAACTGTTTGTTCATCTATAAAATATTCTGCCTCTACCATGGATAAGTTTACTAGTCAGCCACCCTTTGATCAACCGCCTGTTGACCTGGTGTCACCGGTTATGATGTAATGTGACCCTGAATTGATTGATTCACACATTGATTCTGTGTCTGATTCCTGTCTGGTGCAATCTGCTGTTGAGCCCTGTCAAAAACTTATTTAGATTTATATGGATTGATTGTGGCATGGAGGGAGGCAACTGGGACGCTACTGAGACATGACATCAGAGTGTCAGCAATTAAATCAAATGAATACAGTCATAATTATGTTATAATTTGATTTGGGCAACTCTGTCAAACTTTAAAAAGATCACTGGGCCCGAATGTGGCCCGTGGAGCGTAGTTTGCCCAACTATGCACCAGACATTTATACATCAGGAGTCGGCAGCACAAATAAGACTCTTGAATAAAGTGTGTGAACTTAATTATCCCATTAAACTGAGCTGCTGAACCTTCTGACAATTAAAGCTAAAGCTAACAAAGGGGGAAGTAAAAGGCATAATACAGAGATTAAAGGAGATTCTAATTGATTAGTGCTACTAGTGCCACAGTCCTAAAAGTAATACCAGATTTTTTTTTTTTATGCTACACATAATCACATACAATTTATATTTCTTTTCCTCTTTAACAATATGTTTAAACATCACCAGCAGCTGTGAGCAATTTAGCTAATTGTAACTGCATTAATACTAATACCTTTCTACAGGGGCGACATGGTGGAGCAGGGGTTAGCGCTGTTGCCTTGCACCAGCACTAAAGAAGGTCGCAGGTTCAAGACCTCCTTGGTCCTGGGTCTGGGACCTTTCTGTGTGAAGTTTGCATGTTCTCCCCATGTCTGTGTGGGTTTTCACCAGGTACTCCGGCTTCCTCCCACAGTCCAAAAACATGCTCAGGTTAATTGGCGACTCTAAATTGCCTGTAGGTGTGAATGGTATGTGTGCCCCACGATTGGCTGGCGACCATCTGGGGTGTATCCCTGCCTCTCGCCGTAATGCACTGGGATAGGCTCCAGCAGACCCTGCTGAGATGAGGAATAAGCAGGTATAGAAAATGACTGATTGACCTTTCTACAGACATTTCTGTGACTGAGAAGTCAGACCTTTCCTACAATTAGACAGAGGTGAGTGCCCTCATAAGTTAGTCAATGATGGCAATTTTATTTTATTTTTGTGTGTGTGTATTCAATTTATCTAAAGACAGGCAAGGCTGTAACAATGTTACTGTTATTGCCATTATTGCACATTCTATTACTGCTGTCACCGTCTATATTAAGCAATGTCATTTATATTAGTGAATCAATACCGAAACATCAATAGAGGAGACTGGGGGCTTATTGTCATAAGGGTAAGTTGACACATTGCAATTATCTTCACCACCAGGGGGTGAAACTATAAAGTGGGATATTAGTTTTTGTTTTGTTTTTTTCCTTTACAGGGTCAGAAATCATGTCCTATCTCAGAAGAGTATATCAACTTTAAGCTAAAGCGATCCTTAGCAAAGATGGTAGTTTGGGGCAACATGTTAACTTTTGTTTATATTTGTAAGGTAAAACATGATATATTTTATATTTTGTAATTTAAGGTATTTTGAAGGCTATCTTTAACATATTATCCCATTTCCTCCATTTCCCAGATACTTCTACTGGAGAGGAAAACAACATGGCAGAAATAGCTATTCCATTAGGCCGGTGGACAGTGATGAGGACAGTTGATGTCAACTTGGATGAGAGCAGGGAGAGGAGATGCAGAGCCGCCCTCCAAGAAGCCATTGGATTACTTCCACAACCTTTTCCACAGAGAAATAATAGAAAAAGTTGTCAGACAAAATAATATATATGCATTAATGTCACCAGACCCCTCGATGTTACTGTAGTAGAAATGGGGCAGTACATTGGAGTGTGCTTCTACAAGTCTATCCATGTCTTGTCAATAATTTGCATTATTGAGATGGGTTCAAGGTTTTTTTCTGTGTTGAGTCTTGTTTTAAATGAAATGGCATTTTGGTCAAGAAGCTGATTTTGGGAATCTATTGTCTAATCTAATGTGCCGTAGATAGATCCTTAATTTTCTCGGGTGTCATTTATTTAGTCAAAACACTAGTAAATGAACATTGACTTAAACATGTTAAAAGTCCAGTGTACTTCCACTGTAAATACACATGCTCGCGCTGTGTGCACAGAGTGGTTGTGTTGTGTGTGATTGTCTGAGTCAGTGACATTGAAAGAGAAAGAGCAAATATGTCACCTCATGCTCAAAATGAAAAGAGGAGGGACAGAGATAGCAGAGAATAGACAGCGGAGAGGTAAGCCAAGAGTAAACCCTATGGACAGCAACCGATAGAGAATGAAAGAGAAAAAGAATGAGGTAGAGACAGGAGAGAAAATTGTGAGTGATATAAAAACAACCAACGCACACACACACACTGCAAAGGAGGGATGATGATAACACCTATATTTCTTTTCTCGGCTACTGCAGGTCTGATCTTTAATATGAGCTGAGTGATGGTGTGTGTTTTGACGTGAGCCTTTTCTTTTCCAATTTCTTCCTCCCGCTCTGTTATTGTTTTTCCCCTCGACCAGTCAACTCGAGTGTAACAAATGCTGCTGAGGTCAGTTGTCCTCAGAGATAACGTTTCTCCTGCTACCTGAGAGCGCTGTATGATTTTTCTACCGCCTTGTCTCAAAGACTGTTTTTTTTATTTTCTTCATGTGCAAGTCTCTCTGCTTTTTGCCTCTATTATACACAGGTTATTTCTGTTTTTTGGTGCAATATCTACATAGGTGTATAGAGGCCCATTTCCAGCAACTGTCACTCCAGTGTTCTAATGGTACAATGTGTTTGCTCATTGTATCAGAAGGCTAATGGATGATTAGAAAACTCTTCTGCAATCATGATAACACAGCTGAAAACAATTTAACTGGTTAGAGAAGCTAGAAAAATGATCTTCCTTTGACCAAAGCAAATTTTGAAGGAAAATATCATTTTAAATACAAATCATTATTTCTAATCTTGTCTTGACTATATTTTCTATTCATTTTACATCTCATGGTGGTAAAAAGAAGTGTGACTTTTCATTGAAAAATCATTGTCTGTGTGACCCCAAACGTTTGAATGGTAGTGTACATTTTCAGTGCTTGTAAGTAAATCTTTAGGTCTTTGGTGCTCCTGCTAACACACATAAGACCACCTACTCATCCCGTTGTGGTCCAGTTTCATCTGTCATGTTGCTGAAACTGGTTAAACACCAGCTGTTTAGGAATAGCTCCTGTTGTGATGTCATAATCACCCTTGGATCCAGGGCCGCTGCTAAGGTTTTGGAGGCCCTAAGATCAGCTTGTAGGGAGGCCCCCCCGCCCGCGCCCGCCCACCAAACTCCTGGAAGCTCACGAAATTTACAGTTGAAAATAATAAAGTAAAGTTAATAAAAATTAACTGTTTATTATACAATAATATACTGTATGTTAAACAATAAATCAGAGAGAGCAACAACACAATAACAAATAAATAAAACAACTGCCTCCGAGGGCAGGCTTTCAGTTGTGGGTGTCTCTTCTAAGGTGACTGTTGTTTGTGGCTGTTTACTTGAACCTTCAGACATGTTGGATGGTTGTTGGCTGCTTATTGCACTGCTTGTCGATGGTTCATCATCTGGTTCATCTTCTTGCTGATGTGGTGGTCCGTCTATATATTTGAGCATTGATCCTATGAATATGATTTAAATGAAAAAATATCTCATTAGTAAAACTTGAATAAAAATACCCAAACCAAAAATATCACTTCATTATATTATGCTATCTAGTAGCCTTTGTATTTATATGATATTAATATGGTAGGACAAAATCAAATACCTTAAAAATTAACATATTCTAATCCTACACATTAAACAAAACAGTAGTGGCATTTTGTGAATGATAAAGGTGGCCAAACATTTTTTTGCACTACACACGACTTTAACACACCTTCTACAACACCGTGGCCAGATGTAAAATCATCCCCCAACCACCGCCCCCTCCCCTCCTCCTCCTCACTACCAGGACAGACTGGGAGTTATCCCCAATGACCCCTGGAGCAGAGAAAAGATGTTACAGCTGAATTTTATTCTCTGTTCAATCCTGTTTACTGTTGGGCTAACCTAGCCTAGCTTGTCGAGTTTATCACGTAACACTGTGTTAGCAAAACAAACATGGTATAACACGGACTTACCTGAAAGGGATGCAAGTTTGTCGTCTTTCTGTTTTTTCCTCTTTCGCTTTTCAGCTCCAGTTTCATGGTGTCTCTTGGATGATATTCTCTCATTTCAATTGTTGAAGTTTTTAACTGAAGAAAATTGCTCATTAAAGCCATTTCAGAGCGTAGTAAGAAAAGTGGCTCCGAAGCTTTGTGCCGTCGTGAACGATCCGAGTCTTTGAAGTTGAACGATCCGACTCGACTCGTTGAAGTGACAGATAGGAGCCAGCTCCTTGTTGGGAGCAACGGAGGAGCCGAACGAACCGACTCGTATTAGTGAGCTGAGCCAAAAGATCCAACTCTTTGAAGTGACAGATAGGAGCCGGCTCCTCGTTGGGAGCAACGGAGGAGCCGAACAAGCCGACTTGTATTAGCGAGCTGAGCCAAAAGATCCGACTCTCCAAATAGAGCCGGAATTCCCATCACTCGCTGTACCGCTGGGGTCTGAGTCTTTTTATTACGCATTACACATTTAATTTTCCCGATTTCAGTGATGGTATACAAAACTCCCGTAGAACTAATTACATATTTTTGATATTTATTAGTGTGATATTTATTATCTTTTTATCTTAATTTTGGAGGCCCCCCTCCACTAGTTGAGGCCCTACGCTGGCTGCGTAGTCTGCGTGTACGGAGCGGCGGGCCTGCTTGGATCCACGTAGCTGCTTCCTCCTTCTGGAGTGCTTGTACATGACTTCTGTTTCTCTGAGGAATATGACATTTCCAAGGGTTAGGCCAATCACAACAGAATGAGCATTTCAGTAGAGAGGGGAGTGGGAGAAACTGAGTGACCACAGCAATTACAATATTAAACTGGATATATGGCAAAACAAGGCCTCTCTACGGTCCAAAGGAGAGCCAGGTATTACCTTGACATCGGGCAATCTGGTCAAATTTGATTGGAAAACCAAAGATAAATTCATTTTTAAAGTTTGTCATATTTTTACCAAATGCAAATGAACATAAAGAATAAAAAGAAAAACTCCTGGATATTGTCAATCATTAGCAAACTGTTTAATATAACAAGGTTTCAGTCCTCAGACCTCCATCGGGTTATGTTTAACATGAGCTGATGACTGGGCAGTTTTCTGGATGCTCAGCATCCCAAAAACCTTTGATCCTAGAAGTGACCCTATTCACAATTGTTTCTTTTTTCTGTCCTTCTCTCCCAGGTATTCCTGTTCTTTCATTCCCCTTTTTAGGTTCTTCCCTGAGTTCACACCCCAATTTACTGTGTTTTTCATTCGGCAGTCAGCTCTGAACTTTGTCCAGTCAAATATTGGTGCAGTGGATGTGATCAATTGATGATATGAGAACCAATTTTCAAACTCACATCATTTCTTTTCTTGGCCTCACTCCCCCTCTCCATCTCTTTTTCATTGACTTGTCTGTATTGGCTTTTCATAAAACAAGCTGATTTGATCATGGGTGATGCTATTGATGGACCACTGACCTCTTGCAGCCTGACTGTTATCCTCAGAAACGCACATACACACACACACACACACACACACACACACACACACACACACACACACACACAAACACACTCACACACACTGTCTACCTTCACTGTCTGTTTAAAAGAAGATGGAAACGAATTGAATTTTGACATTCCTCTCATCATTATTACACTACTCTGTGCTGATATTTTTGTGTGATATTTGTGTGACTCATTTACAGTAGAAAAAAAGAGATTTCGGAGAGACACACAAGAGAGACAGGGAGGAAGACTCAGAAAAAAATGAGGGAAAAAGGTTGAGCACTCGACAAGATAGATGAACAGAGAGAAGGAAAAATAAAGAAAAAATAGACAGACTCACAGAGAGTGAGAGTCACAGAGAGAGAGAGAGAAAGAGAGAGAATACCCCAGGGAGGTGAAGAGATGAGATTCATATGCCACAGGGGGTCACATTTAAAGTTTCACAGAACTTAAAGTAAAGCCTATTTATGGGAGAGATTTTCATATTCATGCAATATTTCACACAACACCCACCACACACACATACACACACACACACACACAAACATACACACACACACACACACACAGTGCTTCCTCTTCTGATAACATAAATACATTCACAGTGAGGACAATTCAGCTGGCACATTGCATAAGTTATCATTAACCGAAATCTTAAAAAAAAAAAAAAAAAAAAAAAAAAAAAAATGACACCATAAGGGACCAGAACACCAAAGGTTTTTCTTTCTTTTCCTTTCTCCTTGCTGCAGCTGGAGATTTCATTAATGCCCAAAACCTACTAATTCAGGCTGTTTCATTCAAATCCAGCCTTTATTGTCGCTCAAGACAATTTTTTCTGAACAAAGACATGCAACATAAACACAATAAAACACACTATGTTAAATACATTAACCTTGATGTATATAACTGGTACTGTGCAACAAAAAGGAGGGAAGGATGATCAAGAGTTTCCTCACTCACTGCAAGAAGGTCACAGGTTCAACTCCCTGAACTGGGACCTTTCTGTGTGGAGTTTGCATGTTCTCCCTGTGTCTGTGTGGGTTTTCTCCAGGTTCCTTGGCTTCCTCCCACAGTCCAAAAACATGCTGATATTAACTGGAGACTCTAAATTGAATGGTGTTTCTGCCTTACGTTAGATAGGTTACCTGTCTGGGGTGTATCCTTGCCTCTTGACAATCTCTGCATACTAAGTATGCAGAGATTGGCTCTAGGATGGATGGATGGAGGACAATCTATTCACAAAGATGACACCTGTCATCCCTTACCTGCTATGTAATTGTTTTTCATGTGTTCTTGTTGTTTCCAGTCATCTGATTCCCCTTATCAACCTGCAGGCCTGTTCATTATTACCTCATTATCTCCCCAGTATACTGTATATACCAAGCCTCTTTCCCCAAATGTTACCAAGGTTATCTAGGTTCAGACTACACAGTATGAGCCCTGTAATTGGTCACCTGACAGACCGGACAAAAATGGTCACTGGGTACAACAATTGATTGTTAAATGTAGTGTCCCAGTCAGCATGTCTATGTGGGGCCCATAAGGGTTAAGTTTGGGCTGCACGTATGGATCCCGAGTTGGTCTGTCTAGAGTTTACATGGTGGCTCATATATGGGCAAACATGTATACAAATACATATACTACCAGTCAGCATTTCTACTTTTACTTAGGTAAAGTATCTCAGTACTTTGTCTTCCACTAATTAAGGTACAGTATATTTAACTGTATCTAATTGTACCAAACCGGGGTACATATCAAGAGTTTTGTATTTATTTGCTGATGATATGTTTCAAGCAATGAGATCTGTAGCTTAATTCTTGAAAAGGGCAAGAAAGAGACAAATAAAAAGAAAAAAGAAGGAGAGCAAGAGCTACAACTGAAACTTTACTAGTATCTTGTAATTATTTAGCATAATCTTCTGTCATTCTTAGGTGTATCAGTGATACTGCACTACACAACCTTGTCTCTGCTACAGGTGAAAATCAGAGATAAACCTAAGACAGTTGTCTCATAAGATAAGATCACTCCAGCTTATAGTTGTGTCTTCCTGAGGTTTGTTTTGTGCTTTAAAAGCCACCTGAAACCACCACAGTGAGCAGTAATGAATAAAGTAATGAACAAATCAGTTTTATTAGACCCGATAATATGCTTCTTGTTAAAGAAAACATCAATGCACATGTTGTCTGACATGAAAGTCATGTTAGAAAAGATTAAAGGATGTTCATATTATTTCTCACTGATGTCTTTATATAGACTATAAATTACTGTTTGATTCATGGAAGGATTTTTCTCCTGTTTGACCAAATGAAGATTCATCTGCCCATCAAAATGCTGGTTTATGGTCCAATTAAAGTGCCAGTAGAGCCTCAACGAGGCTGTCATCCTGTCATCCGTTGTATATGTGTTTTAGTCAGTCCAGGTCAGATGTTATTAGCACATTAAATGTCAGTCACCAATAATTATCGCCTAGACATGTCTTAGAAGAGCTGTCCTGCACCTGCTACCAAGCATATCAATAATATGCAGCTATGAGCAAAATAATTATGTTTAATGATGTTTCTTGCTGTGGTAACACCGCTGTTAAGGTCTGGTAATATTTAGACATAACAAACAGTTGAAAATCATGGATCACTTCAACCTGTGGTTATGTTTTATTTGTTTTTAATTAGCCAGGTCGTCACATTGATATTAACATCTCATTTCAGCATTCAAAATGCAACACAACAAACAAGACAGACAGTTATAAGACAACCGGAGGAATCCACAAAATTTGGATCAGAGATATAACCACTTTTATGTAAGGGTACTACTAAGTAGTTTTTCCAAAAAAGCTGGAACTTTGCCAGACTAAAATAAAATTTGCAGTCAGGAGAAAATGAGGCATTGAGGATTCCCTCTGTTGGACAATAATTGTAACTGTCTACAGCTGAATCAGTAAACATATTATTAAAAAAAGAAATGAGTGGAAATGATGATTAAAAGCTTCAACCATGAATGATCTATTGGAACACGGATGACCGGATACTTGTTTAAGTGGTGGTGGAAGATGTGACCGTGACGAATTCTTCAGATATGCTATAAGTTTCCAGTAGAGCTATCAGAAGCACAAAGAGCTGATATAAAACTAGTTTCATTTGGCCTTCATGATCATGTTGGTATAGCTGTTTTTGTTGCCTAAATGTTAAACAGGGGTACAACTTGATCGAGCCTTGGACCAAGCTTTGTCTCTGTTATGAGGGTTGTGGTGAAAACCACAGACCGTTTCTGTTTTTAAATTTTTTATATTAGTTTATTTGTTATATAAGGGGCATGTGAAAAGCATTGTTAAAAGTTTTCAAGTTTTCAGTGCAGCGTGAGTGATAGATAATATCTATGTCAGAGATGGACAAATCAAATGAAAAATCCCAAAGATTTTCTTGTGGTGATGAATTGAGATTGAGATTTTGGGCTCTCTGGTGCAGGCAATGGGACAAGGCAAAACCTCCAGAAGCAGCGTTTGTCAAGGTAATTTTATTTGTTTCCCCCAAAATCCCATATTATATGAAGATTTGCCTCAAAGGGCTTTCCAGTCCATACAGAAATGAGAGGATTCTTGAAGTTAGGGATTGTCTATGAGTCAAAAGAGATTGATTTTCAAGGCATAGTTCTTTTAATCTGTTACAAGAGTAGCAAGAGGCGATTAAATCAGCACAATAGACACAGGAGGATAAATGAGATTACTGAAGGAGACACATTTCTGTGCCTGACCAACCCACATTATAAATGACAGAACTGGTGTCAAGTGCAGCCTGTGAGGCTGAGGAAGGCTGGAAAATGGCTCTATAATAAGCAATTAGGACAGAGAAATGTTGAGGCCTCACATTCCACAAGGTGGAGCTGATGTGTGGGACAGGTGCATTTACAGCTGGAGGGCCAGGAAAAGTGGAGAACATTGAAGTCCAGTTGAACATCAATAAAATGGTCTGACATTATGGTAAAAATGTCCCTAAGTGTCATGGAATAGAAATGTGATCATTTACTTTTATGTAGTTTTGGTTTATTCGGCTGGATACAGTGCCAGCTTACAAAGAACTATCTTACAACCTACTGAATCCTTTAGACCTACATATTGTTTTAAATCACACAATTATATTGATTTAGTGACCAAGTCATGAAAATGGGCTGCAGAGAGGGGGGATTGTTTCTGCTATTGGTGTCTTTTGTCTTATTTTGCCGCTATCCTTGTATCTCCAGAGCAGGTGCCGGAACATTCATGTTTTAAGGTATGCAGCAGATGAAACAGAAGTGGATGATTTCCACCCAATTCCCCTTAAGTCCATTTATTTCTTTCTCTTCTTTGTTTCCTCTTACACATGATTGATTTTGGGAGATATGACTCTATTTTCAGATGGTTTTGGTGATTTTCTTTTCTATTGTGTTCTAATGACATCTGTATATGGATGGCTGTAACGTATATGAATACATCAGAAAGAATAAAGTCTGATCATAACAAATGTCAAGAAATTACAGTTAAGGTGAACATTGCTCTCAAACAGTCTCCTGCAGCTTTTTGATACCTATCAGGTCTGGTAACAACTGATAACTGATAATTTAATCAGCTGATAACATCTGGCTAATCACATGAACTTGCTATCTGCAGGTACTGTCTGTTTTTCTTTTCCAGTGGTTATATAACACTGATGAATTATTTGGTACTATAGAAGCCCAAAGTTGGGAATGGAGTAGGGCCTAGTCAGCAACCTGTTGTGTTTTGATGTGCTGATGAAAAAGATGTCATGGCATGACACGTCTTCTCATATATAATGAAAGGCTTTATTACAAAAAGACCAGTGTCAAAACCCTGCTGAATCTGAGGACATCTCTGAGGGTCAAATTGCAGAGCTCTACACTTAGATCGAGGTTTCATGCCCTTTGGCCAAAGAAACAACACAGACCCACACCCAACACGACATCTGACCTCACAGAACAGAAATAGACAATACACTACAAACCTTTAAGAGTGAGGATCATTTGTAAAAATATACAAGCATAGATTCTGAAAGAAAGAAGGATGTTTTTGGACCGTAAAACTGACGACTCATGAGAGAACACACTTTTAGGAATGACATAAATTATGAGTTTGTTGAATATTAAAGAACTTTTGCCTGAGATTCAACCTTTTGCTTTAGTATTTACTGCTTCACACAAATTCACTGTCTTGCTCGAGTACACCTGCTTGCTGACATATGCTTTGTTTCCATAGATAGTACCAGCTTTATTAGTTTGATTTCAGGTGTGTTGTGTTTCCATCAATAATTAACATGGGAAGGGTCAGTGACCACACACAGGAGGGTCTCCACCTCTGACACGGATCATGGCGTGTTCTTGTGTGATGTCGATTGATTGATTACTCTGAATTTGATGCTGACATTTGTTTTAGTATTTGAAGCTGTCCTCCATAGCTGAGAAAATGCTTATTCTGGATGCTATCATGCAAATTATAAAAAAACTGAAGAATTATCCTCTTCCTAGAGTTATTATTAGTCCTCTTCCTGGAGTATCACGCTTGCTTGGAACCCCAAAGGAGGTGATACCACTGAACCAGCATGTACTTATCCATGTGACAGACGATGTTTACTAGCCAGTTAAACATGATTATTGTTGCTGGATCATGGCGCAATTGGTATTTGATGCCACCCAAGCGTAATTCCTAGTACAAGGTAACAGATTTTGATAAACAAACTGCAAAAAAGAGGCAAGCTAAATCAAAGTTCAACCAATAATGTGCAAATATAGACTTGAACTCATGACCGCTGTAACCATTTGTAAATTATAAGCACTTCTCTTTATAGTACACGTTATTCCTGGTTGAGTATAACATATTGAGTATAACATGCTCTATTTAAAGCCAAGATGCAGTTTTCTTGACCTCACCATTACATCATAAATGGAAATTATTACATGAGAAACATGTGATAATGTCTGGTCACACATCATGTTTGTATAAATTTGAAGTGAACATTCACTTCGCAAAATAAAATTTAATTAAGACCCGAAGATCTATAGAGGAATCAAACTGTGCCTTCCTCATTATACTCCTGCTGTGCTGAGAACTTGCAAGGCTCCTGAAGAATTAAGTGCTCCTGCCTTTTCATTGAAGGTGGAGTTGATACACCGTCCCACTTAACTGTTTTATTTCCTCTAATTAGATGTGATTCTGTTTTAGGAAATGATTCAGTACACAATAAGGCAACAATCAATTCAGCCAGGAGGCAGCTGTCTCATGCGGTCTCATGACTGAGAATAAAACCAAGATCAACTGCTGATTGACAGGTTACCCTGCACTTGATACACATATTCACAGTTAGATTACTTACACAGTCCTGTGATAACAGCCTTTCCTTCTTTACACCCAGTCATTGGCTAAAAGTGCAGTCTGGGGCTAAAGAGGGGACACCTGGTCACCCTTCCCCAAACACAGGCAAACACAGCACCGTTGCACAGCGGTGTGAGTTAATTGTGGCCTGTGTGTCAACAACTGAAGAGCTTAAGGGAGTCAATCCTTTAAAGTCACAGTCTGACTTTAATTCATGCAATTCAGGAACTCCCTTTGCTGGATGCTTTAACTAGCGTATGGAAGCTCTTAGGCTTTGTGGGCCCTGCAAATTGATGAGGTGTCAGCTGGAATATCTCTTTCCCCCATGCATCAAACTCAAGAGGCAAGGGTATCTCTTGTTTCTGTTTGACATGTGAATTGGCACCTTAACATAAAGCCAATTATTTATTGAGCGAATATGTCAGAACGAGCGTGGCCGAGCAGAAAATATCCACATCATTTCATCTCGGCCTTATTATCACGTTGCTTTCAAGCGTCATGATCAATTACCAGATTAGCTTTAGCAGTGCTTTGAATTTTTTACCACCTGAAGCCAGGTGAGGGTTAGATACAAGACTGCCTGAAACCAGATGTCAGATTAATAAATACACCGGTAAAAAACTAAAGAACAAATCCTCAACATTATAGAAGGCACAAGTTACCCACACTGGTCTTTTCCCAACTGCAATAAGGCAAAATAAAAAAGACTGACAAAGTCTCAAACAATTTCATTCTGCATATTTTGAATAATGCAAAGCAACTAGTAACTAATTCCCACTGTTATAGAATACACAAGCATTACTATTATTAGCACTGTATGCTAATCCACCCCATAATTCAATTCCAGCCTTGCCATGGATGTGACAACACAGTGCTTACTTGCTACCCCAAAGCACATTTTTACACTCTGAATATATTGACCGGGTCAATATTTAAAAGGCACAAGTTGGTTAAACAAAGGAGGTTTTCGTGAACCTTAAACATACACACTAACACCACACACACACACACACGGTTGAGAAGACAGGTGCGCTATAATTGTACCACTCAGGATGTTTTCATATGCAAATGCAGCAGAGAAGGAAGAGCCCAATAAAGTTCCCAGCTGCTCCCACCCAGACTTGAATGGGTTTGTTTACTACAGTGTGTGTGTGTGTGTGTGTATGTGTGTACTGAAGCGCTTTATACTTCTTACCAGGTGTTCGGTTAACAATTTACACTACCAAAGTTGCTATGGGCTGTGTCAGTAATGGCACACAAACGCAGAATCACACACAAAGTAAGTATTAAACAACTGGGAAATTATGGCTGAAGAATAAACACACACACACACACACTGAAATGACCGCATTATTATAATGTACATGTGAAGTTTAGATGTTTGGTGATGTGCTTTATATGTCTGAGCATTGCATGCATGTTGCCAAGCCAGATTGACATCCATTGACACACACACACACACTTCCCTGTAAAATCGTCTTCCGTAATGAGACGGGAAAGATTAGCTTTGTGGTCCTCGACTCACTTTCTGCTATCTCTCAAACAGTGTGAACTCTCCTTAATGAGATAGGACTAAAAAGAAAATAACAACTTAACGAACAGAAGCGATAAGGACACTAAGAGGGGTAATTAGCCACCTGCAAATACATAAACTCAGACTCATACACACTTGCACACACACTGGCACTTTAAGTGAATCATTCTGATACTTAATTTATTACTAAATCGAACTGAAGTTGAGTGATTTTCATGCAAAACCTTTACATTTCCTGCATGATGTAAAAACTCCAAATGGTTATGGAAGGTGGAATTATTGAAGATTTAATCAAGGAGAACACCTTTTGGTGTGAAAAATTTGATTTGATGACATCATTGTTCATCATTCATGAGTTTTTATTATTATTCTTATTTTGTTTTACTGTGAGCCAAATCTCATTTCATGCAAACACAATAAAACTTGCAAAAACACTAAATGAAGCATTTTCACATTAAAAATCAGGATGAATGGAGGGGCTTCAAGTCCTAGTTGCTGCAACATGCTGCAGTCTGGGAATGTGAGGTAAGTTTACATTATAAAAGAAATACATTTTTATGTGTGTGTGTGTGTTCATTCTGAAAGTAGGGTGTGTGTGTGTGTGTGTTTAGGAACAGATAACCAGATAACTGGGCATTTTAACTACTACGTAAATGTTTCAAAATATATCTTAATAATGAAAATAATGTTTTATTATTCTTAAGATTATGCTTAAGATTCTTAAGAAAATTTATCATTATTCATATTCATCACTTCTTGGCATGACAGTTGTTGTGAAAACAAGTTGGAATAAAATAGGAGTAACAAGGTAATTCTTTTTAAACATGAGGAAAGTACAAGATAAAGTAAAAGTAAAATAGTAAAAAAAAAGTAAAAAGATAAAGATAAAGTACAGATAATTCCGTGAAAATGTTATTTAGTGGAATTTAGTGTAATGTAGTATTCTGCAGAAAGGTAAGGAAGTATTTGTACTTCATTATTCGACATCTCTGATTATTTCAGCTTCATCACTGTAAGTGTAAAATTTAAACTGTCATTATTGTTGTAGGATTTATTGGACCACACATCCTTCTTCCTCCAGCAACAGTGAAAAAAATGCTGTAGACAGACCCTCATGTACTGAGCTCCAACACATTGGAAGACAAAAGTTCCATTTCGGCTCATCATGAAAAACCACCATCTCTTTCAACCACCATCTCTTTCAAATATACAGGTGCTGATGGGCTACCATTGCTGTAATACAGCAGCGCACCATGAGTGCGACTGTGTCCTATCTTCTTAAATTACCTAATTTCTTAAATTAGATACAGATGAGAGCACCACATACCAGGAGAATAGTGTTCAATGCAGTGCGTGGAAATGTCCTGTTGTGATCGCTGTCTAAAGCAATCACAGCCTCACTCTTTTTCCCATTCTCCACATCCCAGTGGAGTTAGCATGCATGGATTTTTAAATGGATTTTTAATTGCCTGGTCTATACAAAATGTGCTTCTGTAGCAAGGTGCACTATGACACACTTGTTTCTGTCATTGTTTCTTTCCTTCTCTTTAGTTTCTTTACATTGTGTAGTGATGCTTCATCCAGAGCCAGGATTTTCTTGGGCCTCATAGTACTTTTTTTGGGGGGGGGACAATAAATCATACTGTGGAAGCTGTACAGTCATTCAGTGCAAACTAATTATATACTGTATATATACACTGTATATCAATACCAAGTGAAGTCTGACAACTAAAGCTGCTGTACTGGCCATATATCATATAAACTGATCTAACCATAACTGACAGGACGAGATGCTTTTCAACCATGGAGGAGAAAAGAACACTGCTGGTCTAAATTCTGCCACAATATCAATATAAACAACAGTCAATTCATTTTTTCATCGTTCCCATTATAAAAAGCAATTACAGTTCCTTGTACCAATAGATAACAGATTTTTTTTAGCCAATATTTGGTATCAGAGCAACCAAAGCCTCTGCACCAAAAAAAAGTTGCACCTCCAAAGCACTCTCAAGTGCTACCAGCTGTGCATTTTCACCTGGAAAAATAGCTTTGATGGACCCCAAACGTAAATGCTCTGGAGATCCCAATAGAGGTGATTAGCATTTCCCAACCATGCGATTTTTTTCTTATATACAGACCATTTAGCAGTGTATTCCCTCACAAGTTCCTCACAATTAGAGATGACATGTTACAGGTCTTACTCTGTCCTGGAGCACCTGAAAGCTGGCATTGATCCTTGTCACCTTATCTTCCACATATACCATGAAAGCTTATATTTCTTTGAGCCATAATGCCCTTGTCTCCTACTGCTTTATCCGATGTCAGTCGGCAGCAGCCTCAGTAGGGAAGGCCAGACTTCTCTCTCCCCAGCCATTTTGTCCTCCTCTTTCAGGGGAACCCCTAAGGCATTCCCAGGCCAGCCAAGAAACATAGTCTCTCCAGCATGTGCCAGGTATTCCTGGCCTCCCGGAGGGATGTGCATGTTATCAGGGAGGCATCCAGGAGGTATCCTCACTAGATGCCCGAGTTACCTCATCTGGCTCCTCCCAATGTGGAGGAGCAGCGGTTCTATTCTGAGCTCCTCGTGGATGACCAAGCTTCTTAACCTATATCTAAGGGAGAACCCAGACACCCTGCAAAGGTAACTCATTTTGGCACGATTCACAATCCTATCCTTTCGGTCGCTTGTAACCATAGGTGAGGGTAGGAACGTAGATTGAAAGCTTTGCCTTTTGGCTCAGCTCCTTGTTCACCATCATTGACCCATGTAGGGCCTGCATCACTGCAGATGCTGTACCGATCTGCCTGTCAATCTCCCGCTCCATCCTTTCCTCACTCGTGAACAAGACCCCAAGATACATGAACTCCTTCACTTGAGGCAGGCTCTCATCCCCAACCTGGACTACACTGCACCACTGGACTACACTCTATGACTGAGAACCATGGTCTCAGATTTGAAGGTGCTGATTCGCATCCCAGCCGCTTCACACTCGGCTGCGAACTCCAGTGACAGATGAAGGTCAAAGTCTGATAAAGCCAACACGACCAGGTCATCCGCAAAAAGCAATGACCTAATCCTGAGGCAAACAAACCGCAGCCCCTCAATGCCCCAGCTGTGCCTAAAACTTATGTCGATATAGGTTATGAATAGAATAGGTGACACTTTTTCACTGCTACAGAGTCTCTATTTAATGCTCTACTCTGCAATTCCTTTCCTGTTCTGTTTGTCCTGTTCTGTTGTATTTAATCATTTTTAAGTAAATGTATATGGACTTAAGTTTGTTAGATATTACTAATTAGGTTTCTATTGTTTCTATGGTAACTGCTATGGACTTTAGCATTTGCAAAACCGTACTCCACTTTAAAACCTATCTGTATCATCAAGTATTTATATCTTAATTTTTTATGGTGTGACAATGCTGTTGTTCTGTTTGGTTAACACACACAAACCACTTGATTGAGAGAAAGATCATGGTTTGGGTTCAAATAATAAATACAATGCAGTAAATATCTTTTTGTGTGAAAAACAATTTGGACTATTCTTCCATCAACATGGTCTAGCTACTGTTGCCCTCATGCTGCAAACCTCAATTGTCAGAGGAGAATACATAGGATTCAAAGACACCTGTTTGTAATCAATAATTAATCACTGGATTGGTTCTCCAATTAGAAGCCACGGAAAACATTTTAATCAAATCAGAGCACCATATCAACTACAATTCAGGTCCATCATTAAAATACCACAAAAGCTCCAAAGAAATATTTCAGTGAGAAAAAAGTCAAATATAAGACATTATATTTTATATTATCACCACAAAAATCATTAACATGGCCCCACAATGCAAAATTAACATTTGCTCCAACATACAAAGTCTAAACAATAAACAGTGTTCAATGAGGGATAAATAATTCTAGAAATAAATGTTTTCAGGTAGGATTTTGCTCAATTGCAACACTCAAGCCAGATGGTGAAAGTGTTTAAATAAGAGAAATGCCTCTTGTTGGAGAAGCATTTTATTAACATCTCCCCCTCTTCTTGTTGAGGATGAGACATTTTAGAGCAGAAACTGGATGATTTGCCTTAGCAACACGCTGCAACAGGACAGTTAAGCTTTTTGCTGCGGTGCTCAGCAATTCTTCGCTCTAATCTCATAGTTTTTCCAACATCTACAAGAGAACATGGACAACATATGAGGTATATGACAGGATATTATGATAGATTTTACTTTTTACCAGGTTTCTTGATTTAAGAGCACTAAGCAGTCCTTTAATTTGCCAGTAAAAATGTCTGGTTAGTGGTTTTGAATTGTTGCTATTTGCATCTAACCAGTGGTGATTTGTGATCTTTCAAACAGGGGAAGCTCATATTTGTCGTACATCATAGAAACGTGTCAGTTTATTTACAGACATCCCAAGTTCCAAAAAGTCATCCCCCCCGACTACTAGCTGGTCTGCTATGACTGCAAGCTGGTCACTCGGACCTAGCCAAATATGATTGCACTATCGAACAAAAGGTAATTAAAACTAGAACAACAACAATAAGAAGAAGAACAAGAAAACATTATTATTTAAAGAAGAAACAATGAAATACGGTGAGTGTGATTTATTTACAGTGTAAGAATGAAGTATTTCGTTCTGGAAAGGCCAACAAATAGTCTCTGCTTGTCATTCGACTTCACATGCAAAATCCGCAATGGGACTGAAATCATTCAGCTGAGGTGACGTTATATATTTTTGAAACCTGTCAAAACTACATTCTGCTTTTCCTCCAATCAGCATGCATCACCACTACATTCTGCTTTTCCTCCAATCAGCATGCATCACCACTACATTCTGATTTTCTTCCAATCACCATGCGGACTCTCAGCGTCAAGGCCAGTCCACACTCCATTCACTCCCAGAGACGCTCAACGTCCAGGCGGGCTCACATTCTCAGCATTTATCCAACAGTAGCACTGCACTGTACAGACTTATTTTACTCTGCTGGCCTTTTTGGACAAAGATTTCATTAATGCACAATATAAACATTTAAACAGTACATTTTGTTTGTCTTTGCTTTGTATCATGGTGGGTACATCAAGTTTCATTTGAAGTTTTATTTTCATGTGTAGAGAGGGGGAAGTTTTAGAGTGTTGCTCTGTTTCTAATTGTGCTATGTTTAAAATTGTCACCAGGCCACAACGCTAAGCCTCTTGTGACCCAAACAATGTTTTTGTTGTCTCTTCAGAGAAGTATTCTCTAAATAGATGTTGTATAAATGAAAATATAAAAGCGAGACTGGTAGAGATAAAAAGAAAAAGTAAATACATTTTTAAAAATTCAGTGCATGAGATGGGACGGCCTCACGATAGGAGATTGATCAAGTATTCTGTCTTGAGTAAAGACATTTTACAATTAAATTAAATATATATATGTTATTTGTTTTTTATATATTGAATATTAAACTAGTGCTGGTCCCCTAGATGTGTCATAACTTTAAAAAATGTCCATTTCAGAGAAACAACCATGAATTTTTGAACACCCTAAGAAAGGGAGTTAAGAGGCTTCCAGTGAATACAAGCAGGCCTCTTGTCACAAGTCCCTGAAGGTCTGCACTGTAAATAGATGACTTCCTGAAAATAAAACGAGAAGAAAATAGTCGTGTGACGTAGATATACACAGAAAAGAATGGATAAATAATTGCATCGCTCATAAATTAAAGATGATAGAGAACAAAGGCTGCACGCTGCTACGAGTTTTCAGAGAAGTAAAAAGAGCAAATGAATAAATAAAATAAAAGCAAATTTGCAGGCAAGTATTAATGCGATCCAAGTACTCAGATGCATATTAGACTTGGACCTCCATCAATCCAAAAATTGAGAAATACGCAGCATTAATTAGGATTTAACAGATCCTTAAACAATTTATAGGCATGTTTTGTGAACATATAACTAAAAGGGTGGATATGGCGGCCATATTGGGAAGGTCCAGCTCCAAGTGGAATCTGGTTCACTAACAACAATAAATTAATAGATTTGCACAAAGAAAATTCATAATTCTGAAATTTTGACAGATTTCCAAATGGTTTGGTTTGTTACACACATTATTAGCAAATGTATGATACAGGATGATTGGACTTTTTGAAATGTCTGTGCCGGGTCCAGGCTACAATTCTGATATCAATAACATTTTCCAGGAAAGGTAAGAACCCTATAGAGTTCAGATAGCCTTCTCAATCCCTGTGTTGACAAGTAACACACGATTGGTTAATCTGATGAAAAATACAAAGGATTTAATTAAATCTGACAATTTATTAGGTATAGTATATCAACCTCGAAACATACCAGTGTCTGCTGATCTTCCACAGCTAGCCGAGGAAAAGATAAGATAGATAAGATAAATATCTTATAAGATAAATTAGAAGCAAGAATCGATTAAGAATCGAATCATTCTGTATCGATAATGGAATCGGAATCGTAAAAATCTTATCAATTCCCATCCATAATTAAAACCGTCATAAAGTCAGCATACTACCACCTGAAGAATATATCAAGGATTAAAAGCCTGCCATACAATGTAATATAACATTATTTTTAAAAATGTTCTGAATATTTCTCACAAAATAAACTCATGAAACTTTATTCTAATGTAGACAAGGGTCAGTTCTAAACCTGCCATGAATCATAGACTGTTACTTTGTAGCAATCTTTGTTTTCCTGACCAGCAACCTTTTACTTTGTCTCAGACTGCAAGAATAAAACACAGGGGTCAAACTGCACGCAAACTAACCTGGCTCCTTATTAAAAGCTGACCCAGCGGTCGCACCTTCTAAACATACCAAGAGCCGTTCTAATGAGGATGCTGCCATGACCTGCTCTCAGGTGATAGAGGCCTGACAAAGGGTCAGGTAAGGTTATAAACCATCTATCTCTGCATCAGACACCATCTTTTTTTTACTTTGTCTTTTCTTTTTCCTTTCACCATCTCTGCTTTACTTTCTCTACCTTTCTCATCTGTCCTCCTCCTCCCCCTCCTCCTCATTCTGTCTGACAGTTAGTGGGGTGTGCAAACTAATTTTCAGAGGCCATTTTCGCGACCCAGGAGAGCCTCCGGATTGTCAAATTTGCATTTGCTGGAGCAACGGCTGAGAAAATCTTCAAAACTTTCTTGAAAAGGTGATGAGAACAGAAGAAGATAGCCGAGTATATTGCGGAAGGTGGTGAAGTGCAATGAGTGCAGGAGTGCAAACATTGTTTTATGTAGTATACTCAGGTTTTCCTTCTTGATCATGTTATAACTAGTCTATTGTTTTAAAACCCATTTACACAGGATAAAACCGAATTTTCTTTTGGCAGTTGTCTTCAGTAGAAAAGGGTACCATCAGCATTCACTCATAAGTTAAACAAATCTACAGTAGTCACAGGTGTTTTCATATATAACACTTCATAGAAAAAGAAGTGAAAACAGGATTTCCTGGCAATGCTATACAATAGGGTTAAGCCTCATGACGGCAAGTCACATATATAATGACAAGGAAAAGAAATGTTGCTCAGCTGATTGGCCCTGGCTTTATTCTTTGTCAATCTAATGTGTCTTTCTGTGCAATAGAAAGACAAACTGGTGAGCAATAAAGCATCTGCTCAGTCACTCATTTTGTAAATCCACTTATTCATTATTAGGCTCATGGGGTCTGCTGGTGCCGATACCAGCGCATTACAGGCGAGAGTCAGGGACACACCCCAGACAGGTCACCAGACTATTGTGGTGCACACACACCATTCACCCACACACTCACACCTATGGGCAATTTACTGTGAGAGAACCTGGACAGAACCCACACAGACACGGGGAGAACATCGCCACCACACGTAATCTGTTTTATTTTATCTTTTACAGAAATCAGTCACATCCTCCAAGGCCCAGCCATGTGATTTGAGTATTGGTGGTCTTTTTACACAGTATTTTACTATAATGTAGTGAATATCTAAAATGATCCCTTTTTCGATCTTGGAAAAGAGATATGGTCAGTGTACTCTAAAAGGATGTTAGACTGGCATAGAGGATAATTTGTTGTAAATGAAAGAGTGATGTATAACAATAAAAGATCCTTGGAAAATCAGCATTATCAAAAGGAGTTAGACTTGAGCAGAGGCAGCACCTGAATCAAGATACATCAACGTTAGATATGAAAGGAGGTTTACATTACATTTAAAATGTATAGTCAGAAAAATGATCAGCCAAATCTTAACAGGGTGTCTCTTCATTGTAAAATTAAGATTAAAATGAAAATGACAATTTCCAGGGCCATAGAAGCAAAGGCAAAATTGTAATTTATAAAATAAATACAATAGTGTTATAGACATCCTAACTAAGACCACTACAACTATATACTACTACAATTTTAGTCAGAAGATTTAAGTTAAAATTCATGTCTAATCTCTTATTGGTATAAATGTACAAATTCATTCATATCAATTTATATAATATATATTTTACCAATTTATATATATATATATATATATATATATATATATATATATATATATATATATATATATATATATATATATATATATATATATATATATATATATATATAGTTTAATTTTTAATTAATTGTTTAATGTCTACGAATTCCCTGGCAAATTATATGAAGAACAAATATACATGAAAACAGATCCCTGTGTAGAAATGAGCCAGACACTTACTTCAATCCTGTTGAATTGGCAGACATCAGAGTTATACCATTTTAGGGTAATCTTTTGATTGGATTGTTGTCATACCATTAAATAAGGGCAGAACTGATACCATCATCCCACAGATATGTGCCAGTAGGGCCCTACTAGTAGGTGCAGGGGGATATTATCACCCATTCATCTGGTTTACCCAATGTTATTAATCCCCAGTAGGCACAGAAGGTTTATTATAGAGCCTATATGTCCACTCCCTTGTTTATTTATTTAGCTCGAATTTTAAAACCTGAACCATAGAACTCAATGTAAAATGGTGGATCTTGTCCATTAAAAACAATATTTTATTTAGAAAATTCTTTAAATATTATTTCATGTGTTTTTATGCGAGATTACTTTTACGTTTAATTTGACTTGACTGTAACAGTAATGATAACAAAAGCACAAAATTCCATTCAAATATACAAGTACTGTATACTTCCATTTTCTCAGACTTTATAGATTTTTTTTTTCTATAAAAGTTTATGACACTGTGCTATCAGTACAACACTGCAAGACATGTATGTTCACAAACATCAACAAAAAGTAAACAAGACAAGCTTCAAGCATACATTCAGTCAAAATCTGTTTGACAAACAGATGTGCAGCTTGTTTGATAGAAAGCTTGATTTGTATCTGAGTTCAAGCTGTCAAAACAAGGTTTTCAGGATTTCTCTATCGCTTTCTCTTGTGCCGTTGTTGCTAACAGTTTGTAGCTGACTGTCAGTTTCTGGTTTCTTGCCTCAGCAGCTGGGATATGTTTGCCTGCTCTGACTACCTATGAAATTCTATTCAGTGTTAAATCAACCTTCCCCGAGTTTGCTTTTTGGGTCCACATCTTCCTTAACAGAGCTGTTACAGACATATTTGCACAAAACAGTGCAACGCTGCAGAGGGGAAGATCTTCAGAGTATTTCACAAATCCAGGCTGAAATTGCTGAAATGTGAAATATATATTTTTTATTTTTATGTTGTAAAAATGTTGGGCAGTGGTGTACTTGCCTGGCCTACCTGCATGTGGAAAAAATGCTTGTCACATCTGAACAATAAGGTTTTCTGAGTCTGACACATGGATGATGATAATAATATTGGACAGATCATATAACGACCACATGCTGTTATTGGCATTAGTAATGCAGTAAAGCATTTTATATGTATGTAGGTACATAGTAAATTATAAAAGGCTAAATTTTACCAGAAAAAACACAAATTAATAGGATATGAGAAATGATAAAATTTAAAAATTTAAATTTTGAAATTTAACAAGGTAGTTAAGATATATTGTCAATTGTATTCCACATATTCTTCTTCCTTGTTAAAATATGGTAGCTATATTACCCACAATATAACTCAACTTCTAACAGTTCAAACTCAATGGACTTGACTTTATAGATTGTAAGACATGAGCAATGTGGAGACACATAAAGTAGACACAGTCTTTCAGTGAGACACTTTTTTTCAGAGAGTTTTAAGACACACCCCCTCCACACGCACACCTATCAATGTGAGGGTGATTTGTCACAGGTAAAGCCAGGAAAAAGACCCTTGCAGATCTATCATAGACTTATCAAGAAGAGTCAGGATTAAAGGTTAGCCTTGTCAAAAGTGATACATAGAGGGTGTGTATGTGGGTGTCAGCTACTGTGTGAATTTCACACTTTTTTTTGATGGCCAATATGGCCATTAATATTTCAGAATTCCAGTGATATAGAACAACTTCCGGACATATCAAAATAACGTGTGCACCAAAGCATATTTCCCTCAGCTGAGAGCCTATTCAAGGTGCAATGATTTTCATCTGAGATGCGTTGGTTGCTATAATACAAAATATCCATGGGAGTAAAAATATCAGCATAAATTGGAATACTAGCTTTGGACCATCCTTAATGAAAGAAAAGCTAAAGCATAGGTGAGAAATAAGGTCAACGTATTAAGAATTTTTATGGTTTGTTTATTGCTCTATTATGAACTCTATAAACCTGTTTCATATGCATATATATGTATATACAGTATATGGTGTATTAATGTGTATGTGCTTAATGTACACATATAACATGTGTACACAGCATGTGTACTATATATATATATGTGTACTATATATATATATATATATATATATATATATATATATATATATATATATATATATATATATATATATACACACACACAGATATTACACTGTGTATAGAATTATAATCAGGGAAATAAATACAGAATACAGATGTGTAAATATTTATCCTTTTGTTTCCTGCTTCATCTCAATATAAACTATTATGCTCATTATATTTTATGTGCTCTATATTTTTGCTATATTTATCCTTTTACCTCTTGTGGTTTTACTTGTGCAGTTATCTTTTTTAAAAATGAGTATTTTAGTGCCAACCACTTCTGCACTGTCCATCATGTGCATAGGAAAAAAAGATGTTTTACACATATTGTAATATTGTCACACACGTACAGACATGAGGACCCTGTTCACTCCGGATGTAGGTGGAAAACTGCCGTGATGTTGAGGGACAGATTCAAGGCTCTCCTTTAGGACATTCACCTGAGTGATCCGGAGGAGGATTAAAAAAAATAATAATAATTATGAGAATAAGCAAAAATCACTGGATTAAGCTCCTCATTGGATGACATCCTCTGTGCCTGGAAGCAACTGGCTGTTGATGAGATAATGGTGGCCACTAAGGCAAAAAAAAAATGGCATGACCCAGTTTTATGATGGACAAACCCATGAGGTGGAAGATCAAGTTGTTTGTGCTGGCAGACCCAAGGAGTGGCTACACAATAACATTCAACATTTGCTGTGATTAACCTGTTCCAGCCATCCTACCTTGGCACCAGCAACTATGGATAATTTGTACATGTAGTTGTCAGTCAGTCAGTCATTTTCTATACCTGCTTATTCCTCATTAGGGTCGCAGGGGTCTGCTGGAGCCTATCCCAGCGTGTTACGGCGAGAGGCAGGGATACACCCCAGATGGTCGCCAGCCAATCGTGGGGCACACACACCATTCACTCACACACTCACACCTATGGGCAATTTAGAGTTGCCAATTAACCTGAGCATGTTTTTGGACTGTGGGAGGAAGCCGGAGTACCCGGTGAAAACCCACGCAGACACGGGGAGAACATGCAAACTCCACACAGAAAGGTCCCAGACCCCGGACCAAGGAGGTCTTGAACCTGCGACCTTCTTGCTGTGAGGCAACAGCGCTAACCCCTGCGCCACCGTGTCACCCCACATGTAGTTGTTCTTGAAAAAAAAACAAAAAAACTTGAATCTGCTTTTTGTACAGAAAATGTCAAATGATTGTTGTACACTACAGTTCAAAGTTTGTATTTTCCATGAAAATTCACACTTTCATTTACCATCATTAATTGTAAAACAAATAGAAAATATGATCAAGACATTGACATGGTTAGAAATAATGATTTGTATTTGAAATAATATTTTTTTCCTTCAAACTTTGCTTTCATCATCATCCATTAGCCTTCTGATCCAATGAGAGAACACATTGTACCATTACAACACTTGAGTGATAGTTGCTGGAAATATGCCTCTATACACCTATGTAGATAATGCACCAAAAACCATACATTTGCAGCTAGAATAGTCATTTATCACATTAGAAATGTATAAAGTCTATTTCTAATTAGTTTAAAGTCATCTTCATTGAAAAAATAGTGCTTCTCTTTTGTAAATTAAGTAGTTAAGTACAATTTTCCTTCCACTTCATGATATCTTTCTTTTAGATTATCTTTGTTTTCCTTTTAATCTGTCAGAGCTGTCACAGAGGGCAGGGGAATAGGCATTCATACATTTGTTGTGTAACTTCTTGTGTGAGATTTTGGTCCAAAATGAGGCACATCACTGATCAGCACAAAGATCTCAAGACTCCTCATCACAAGACAGCAATCTGGTCATTTTAAAAAAGTCTGTAGCCTGAACCTGTCTTAACACTCTCATTTCCAAAAAACACAGATGAGGCACATTATGCAACAACTAACTGTGGCAGAACTCACTGAAATTAAAGAGGACAGGAAACACAAGGCAACCCTTTTTCAATACAAATGAACAGTAAGAAACAGAAAGACAATAAAAACACTGAGTACAATAAAACCAGACAGTGACACTTCATGACTTAATGTCATTTAAGTTCATTGCATTCAGTCCATTGTTTTTCCTGTCTATTCAGAATGATTCTTTTCATACATGTTCTCAAATTGGTTTTAATTATATTCTGTAATCATTCCAGTGCCTCTTGTCTCTACATTTACAATTATAGCCAATTATTTTCTCCCTATGAACAGCTTTTCATTCATCCCAAAGAATTGTTGGGGACCTTGTTATCATTATTTTCAAGATAATCTTTTATATCCATCCTTATATTTACTGCCTCACTTGATGAAGAACCCATGGTTAATCTCCAGATAGTTGTCTTGCTTAAGTCTATAGTGGTAGGGGTTTTGGTCTGACAGGTTCATGGTCCCAATATTGTAATTTATTTCTCTCGACAAATCTCTTTAAAACATTAAAAAATATAATCAAGCCTGGAATAGATAGAATGCAGGTGAGAAAAAAGTGCAGTCCTTTTTCAGTCTCAGCTCCCCCATCATTCATTTTTATATTTTTGGTAATTGTATTCTCTCCTGAGTAGTGAGGTTTGATGTGTCGTGAGTCAGATGAAGTCTAAAATTAAAAGTCACCCCACAAATTAGAATGCCAGGAGCACAATTAAAAAACTTGTCTTGTAGAGACATAAACATTCAAAAAAGTAACTAAAACACCCTGCAGATATGGTCTAACCAGTACAAATCTACAAAAGTGTATTACAATTTTAAATTACCAGATATTTTAAGTTGCTACACCTCTACTAGAGCCCTGGCTATCGGTATATGAGCAACAATTAAAATTCCATTTCTTTAGATTTTTTCGGATAAATGTGTCAGTTGTAACAAGTATCCCTCTCTCTTCAATTTTGCTATGATTTTACTCCTCTTGATTGGACTTTTCCTGACCATTTACATCATAGGTGGCTACTTTAATTGACTTGACTTGGTTCTACATCTATTAGTAGTAGTGAATAGTAAATAGTAGCAGTAAAAACTAGGCTCAATACAAATTAACAGTTTGTCTGTGGCCTTATGAATTTGTGTGAAGGGAAATTTCCTCCTCTTCACAATATATTTTGGTATCGTACTGGAATAGTCAGATCTATCTCTTAAATTGTTCTCAGTATTGTTTAAGCTTCCTAAAATATACTGTAGCTGCTTATACATTTGTAATACTGAATGAAATGTTATTTTCCAAGTGTCCTGATGCTGGTATACTTGGTTATTTGTAGTGGTATGCCAGGTTAGATCTGATGATCTGATCTAAGTTAGGGAGCTTGGAGGTTTTCAGCTATCTCTCTCTCTGCCATTGCCCCTACTGTACCGTCCTTGCAGGACACTCTCAGTATGACGGGGAATGGCATTCTAAAATCTTCTTTTAGAATCCCATTCTTCTACATAGTCTTGGTCCCAATTGCACCTGTCTCCCTTGGAAATCAATGTTTATTTTCTGTCATGCTTTTTTTTGGGAAGATCTTCTGTCATTCTGTAGCTGGAGAACTTGACAATTGATTTTTAAAGATTCACTCTGAGGTTTCTGCCTGGTCTGCTCTCTCAATATTCCAGCCCATTGGATTCGGGTCTCAGCCATATTGATTTGTTCCCCTGCTTCTTCCATCCTTTTGTCAATCTTATTAATATCTTCTATTATGCTGGCTAGAGTCATTTCTGGATTCTTGTAGCTCTTTCAGGATTAGACCCTGGTTAGTATTGCACATAGGCGCCGAGTTATTATCCGTCTGCATATCACCCATGATGTTATTACTACTACTAAGCTCTTACTATCGCTTCTTCATCAAGTCATTCACCTTATGCAATACCCCCCCCCCCCCTTTCCAGGAATTGTCATTTGCCCACTGTATCTCCAATTGCTTTAGCATATCCTAGAACAGATATGAGTTAGAGCATGCAATTTTTTTTTATTTTTAATGTGAATGAACCGGTTATTTTAGGCTGGAATCTCCTAGTCATTCAGACCAATGATCATTTGCTGAACAGCTACATGTAATACCGGCACCCTGATGTGTATGCATGTATGTGTGAGTTGAGTTTATTAAAAAAAAAAAAAAAAAAAAAGTTTAAATCTTTATGATCACTTTGATATCAATCTATAGAAATAATCTCTTTAAACAAATGCAAAACATGCAAACACACACACAGAGGCAAGCTTTTTGAAAGCCTGTCCTATGTTGATTTTATCTCTTTATATGATAATAGAAAGGGCTCCATGTGTGATAGTAAAATACATTTATATTCATGAAGATTTTTTCTCCTAAAGAAAATTGTTCTCCCTCTGTTACTCGAGCACAAATCCCATTCTTTGCTAATCCTGAATAAAGCAAATTTCACGTTCATGACTACTCCAAAGTTTCTGCTTCTGTGGACTGAAGGCAAACTGCTGACAGTTCCTATTTTGCTTTGGTTCTTTATTCACACACATATAACAAAGTAATATTACATTTTATGTATGTGTCTGGTGGAGCAATCTGTTTTACCTTAAATAGATTGAAATTTCCTTATCCTAATATTTGTAGAAGCAGAAAAAGAAAGTCACAAAATATTATTTAAATAAAAATTATGCACTTTTGCTGGGGCAGTGGGGCATAAACATTATTTTTCCTCCAAGTGGGACATGACAGAAAAAGTTTGACAACCACTAGGTTAATGATTAAGTTTTGATGTGGACCTGCCAACCAATCAGACAAGGGTATTCACCCAAACCATGACATAATAATACTTTACTTCATGGAAATGTATCTAATACATCTGGCATCTATCCTAAAAGAAGTATTCATACATATAATAATTTGAGTAAATTAAGCCAATGTGGTATGTTTACTTCAGTAGGATTTTAAATAGAGCATTTTTTCTTGTAATGGAGCATTTTTACATCATAATATTGCTAGTATTTTACTTAAATAAATGATCTGAGTCCTTATTCCACCACTGTCAGATATTGTGCGCACATATTTGTTTGTTTAGAAGTATTAACTGCTTATCTATAATAATCTATAAACATAGTTTTGAATCAGTGAGTTATGTATACTGATATAGTAACAATACCCTGTGTCAGGCAAAATACAAACCATAAAAAATGGTTACATACCAGTAAAATGAAGAAAAACAAAATTTTGTGTCTGTTTGAACCTATAAAATATGAGGTTCATTTATTGAAAAAGATAGCATGTATACAGAACATTAACAACATTAACAAAAGGCAACGTACTGGTTTAGACAGCTTACCACTCCAAAGTTTAACCATCCTTTAAAACAATCTTCCAATTTTATTTAATCTTTCTCCTCCTCCTAAGTTTCCTCCTCATCTTCATCTCTCTCTGTAATCTCCTCATCATTTGTCCCAGCCTTGACAACAAGTTCTGCAGCTGCCATGGTAACAACATAAGCCTACCAGTGATTTGCTGTTGGAGGTGCGATTGCCCACCTGAGCCATGGCTTGATGTTTGAAGTGCTTTGGTGGTTTTCTAATGAGCTAAACAGTCTTGTCTGTATATTTTTGCATTAAATTAGACATTTAAAAATGTTGGTTCTAATAATATCCCAGGCCTGTATTAGAGACTTCATTTACCTTGATTTACCCCTGTCAACAGCGTGACCGGCCAATGTAAGAGACCCAGCTACTAATGGAATACTAACCTATATTAGAAAAATGACAGTAGTTATATTATACCTGCCTATACAGACACCAGGCTTATTTTACAGATGACCTCCACCATACATATGCATAATCAGACACAAACATGCGCTCACAGTTTTCAAAGGGAAATGCAGCGATACAACATTACACCTTTTCCCTAAACCATGGGCTCCAATTTGATTAGGGGAACATCAAAGAGTGGCAGTCAGTTTTTTTTGCATATGACCTGGGTCTAAATCACCTGAGGGGCCTCAGAGCAGAAGAAACAATCATACTTATTCTATTCACTCAGGTTCCAATTTGCTCCACTCTCTCTTTCTCTCTCAGTTGATGTCTCTTTTGCCTTTAAATATTTCTCCCACTTATCAACATCTGTCTTTTTTGTTGTTTGTCACCTCAGCTCTATTTATTTTACCCCTGTGTTCCTTTACCTTTTCTCTCAATCTCTGCTTTTCCTCTCACTTTATCCCCCTTTTTCCCCAACTCAGCCACTCAGATCTTCTTAAGCTTTGACAATGCTAAAAAATTCTTTTGTTGCCTGATCCAATTAAACAGCTTAAACTTCCATTCTTCTCATTTGTGGAATCTCCGCTACCAGAAGAAAGAACATCACCCTCCATTATGTGAAACTTTCTTGTACTTGAACCTCAAACATTTTTAAATTGTATTCTTCCATTCCAGCCTCGAAACCGAATATATGACATGAAAGAGTTTGGCTGAATGAGAATTGAAGTTTACATGAGCTCATTTTCACTTTTCTGACAGCTAATCTGTTTAATTGGAAACAAATATCACCTGCATTGTACCAAACTGGCAGCTGGTGTTAGACAGCATAGCCAAACTTAGTTTATACATTTATGGTTCACAATGTGGCTGTGGAATTAATGTTTTCTCATGTTTTACTTTGTTTTCTGCCAAAGTTGCATGTTATACATTTCTACACTGATTGTCACATTTAACCAAATCAACTTGCAGACATTAAGTTGTCATTGAGCTGAAGGCTCATGATGTTGTAGTTGTGACATGATTGTCCATCTTTCCTGAAATCATTTAACATTAACAGTCCAAGATCTTCTAAAACCAAAAAATCCCAATCAAATATCTGAAATCTGATGCTATCTCTTTATCTAGACATAGAGTTTTGACCTCTGTTTTTTTATAATATACTCAGCTGTCTTGCTTGTAAATTTGAGATAAAAAGAGAGAATGAAATTGGTCAGCCCTGAGTTCACTCAGTTATTTTTCTCAATAATGCCTCGAGGCTTCTGTAATACATTACAGTGGCCGATGTAACCTTGGGTCTCAAATGAGCTATACAGGAGCTGACACCAGCTGAAAATAGGCTATATTATATATATACGAGTATATTATACCAGTTTAGTCGAGTGAGTCGGTGCGACTTTCTGTTAAAAGTGCAGTATGTTCACAAGTAGACAATGAGCTTTTTATAATTCGGACTGTAATCGGAATGGATTTCCTCTTTCATCTCTGCAAAAATGTGCTTTCAAATCTAGATCAGGTCAACTTAGATCTAGATTTGAAACCTCATTAAAATTTACTCCAAAAGATGGGGCTGTTTCAGTCAAAATGCAGAAGTAGTCCTGGTGAGGTTGTTGGTTTTGTTGAAATCAAGATCCATTTGTTTAAATAATGTAATAGTTACAGTTAAGACATTAAGATAAAACGTCTAGTCAATCACAGTCAATCACTCATCTTCTATAGCTACTTATTCCTCACTAGGGACTGTGGAGGTAAGCTGGAGAACCCGGAGGAAACCCAGGCAGACACATGGTGAACATGCACCCTGACTTAAATGACCAAATTGAAAAAAGCTAAATTATCTGTCAGTGGAATATGATATTTCAAGATACCTCTACTTATTGTACCGAAAACAAGATATTCTCACTTGTTAAGATTGCATTTTTGTAATGTAGTTTACAATCCATTATAAATCCTTTTTTATTTAATTTAAGGAAAGTCTTTTTTTTTTACTACATTTCATGTTGTTAACAGTGCATGAAGACATTGTGTATTACTGGAGTATTCCTTTTATGAAGTAATAAGGTTATGTGAGGCTGAGGCTGGACTATTTGGACCTAAACTGGCCTAAATGATGTGGACACCTTAAAAGCTCCAAACTGAAAGTAAAGTCATGAAAGACATGAAATGTTGCTCTAATATGTATCTGACGCTGAAGGGACTAATCCACGATAAAAGTTTTAGTGATATCAAAGCAGGATGTCAAAGCTAATTGTTACATAATGTGCTAGGAAAATTGTTGCTCTCCACCATCTAACCTGCCAGGAAACATTTCAGTCACAGAAATGAAAGGAGCTGCCGTGTCTACACCTACGTTACTCAATGTCCTTAGATTTCATTTACAAAAGATAAGTAAACACTGTTCAGTTTCCAACAATACATAATCAAATTGTAAGTAAACCCATATCATATTCATAAACACTAATAACCAAAATGCTTCCTTTTAGTTTTCCTCATTAATCTCAAATGTTCCAATATGGCTCCATCAGACACACTGAAAACAAACTGGAGCCTAATGATTGTAACACATCATTTTACACCTATTACATTAATATGACCTGACATGAGTGAATGTTCAACTTCTGAGAACTGAGCTAACTGTTTCACTGTATAAGATGACACTCCATCATTTTATCGAGCTACAGAAACACACAGTGATGCTTCTTATACCTCACAAAGTCCAGTCAATAGAGGTGTCCACACATCTGTTTCCCATAAATCACAGGATTGGTTGGGAAGAATAACAGAGAAAATTGAATTTAAGGTCTCTTGAGAAGTTATTCTAACTGCAACTTTTTTAAAACACAATACCTGAGGACATTTTTGACAAAACACTCATAAAACAACCATGCCGAGTGACTAATCAGATTTAAGAGATGGACAGAGATGATGTCACCTCCCCGGTGGTGTCTGTTATTGCTGCATGTGGTTATTTATTCATTAAATATTTCACAATAGCTAAATATTCGCATAAATGCAAATTTCACTCAGGGACTTTAACTTGTCACTGGAACACTTTTTTTTTGCTGTTGTATTAACTCAATAATATTTGTGCAATAGTTTCCATTAAGCTCTTTTAAAACTCATGGACTAAACCATAGGTGTCACAAGCTTATCTCAAGTGCGTCAGACCAATAAACACAAACATATAAGTATCAACACCTACAAGCCCCCTTTAATTTTATGTATAGAAATACATCATGAATATTTATGCGATTAATTCACCTTCAATTCGCAAAATAAGAGAGATGATTTGAATATTTACTTTTTTAGCTAAAGTTATGTATTGCCTTACAAACCTTTTACAATTCAAAACTATAAATATGTTATCCCATAACATATTTATAGTATACACATCCCCGTTGGCCCCTGGGCCGCATGTTTGACACCCCTTGGTGAAACGGTACAATTGACTATTACCAAAACATTGTTGTGATTTAATACCACAGCAGCATTTAAACCCTCTCTTTTCACTCATTACCACAATGTTATGTGCTTCTACTCCAAAAAATAAGGCTCTGCTGTTAACCTTGGTTTCCCAAGGTCTCCATGTTACCCTGTTTTCTTTGCCGAGTTGTTGCCTCCTTCCTTCCTTTCTCATTGCATGTCTTCCTACCTGTGCTTCCTGCTTCTCTCTGATGTGCTGGAAGACAGTGAGATATACTTCTCTATTAACCTTTGCTGAAAAAAGCAGGAGGTGTCTCACCCTGTTACACTGGCAAAATCCCATGTATACCCATTTACACAGGGGCACACGCACTTGAAAACAAGGCGATATGGAGGCACGCACGCACACACACACATTGTCCAAGCTCATTGTGTCATTAAATAACATTGAGTCCTAACACACGTCGCTGCAAAACAGAAGTTGGTTAGAATCGGGAAACTTCTGGAGTCTAACTAGGAGGAATGGGTGAAAAGGAGGGATGAGGTAGAGGATGAGGTAAGAGGAGGCAACAGAAAATAGAAAATCCCAAAAGAGGGGAGAGAGTAATCAGAATAGAATGAGGGATAAATTAGAAATGGAGGAAACGGGTAGGAGGACAAGAACAAGAAAAGGGAGGGAATGGAACCAAGGAGCAGGAACAGGACGGAGAGATGACTGAACGTTGAAGCCAGTTTCGTCACTTGCGAGAATTGAGATAAAAGCCGGTTAGCAGCTGGCTGAAGATGAAATCTGTCACCTCAGTCTCATGTTCACCCTGCGACAGGGAAGGGACCGCATCCTGCTTACCAGAGAGTTACATCATTGCCGAACATGGCGTACGGTAATGATCTTCAAACGTTTCCCCTCACAACTGTGGCAAAACCAAATTCAGATGTGAAACGGTTACTTTCCCCTGAGCTTGACAGCTTCATCAAAGGCCTTTCTCTCACATCTTGTCCTGGCCCTTCGCTAATCCCACTTCTATCCAGTGTCTAATGTGTTGTAGCTCTTTATATCCACCAGTAAAGCAGTTGTTATCTTATGAAAGTAACACTGAATCTTTTTGTAATTACATTCAATACAGCATGAGCTAATCACACAGAAAAATACTTTGAGTACTTTGGTCAGTTAGTTTTGACTTCTTTACTTTGATGTTTTCAGCTTCACCTTTAAAGATTTTGTTTGAACAGACTCACTGTATTTTGCTTCTCAGGCCGACAGACAGCATAATCATGAAAAAAATTACTGATCAGTAATTGTCTTTTAAATAGTGCTTCATTTTATGCTTAATGACCTACTTTCAATGAAGTCCTCAAGTAAAAAAAATTGAATTCAACTTCAATTCTTTATTCAACCGCCATATTTATATACAGCCATCTATATATCCAACAGATACAGACCTACCAAAACAATATGAGATCCTGATTCTATCTAATTTAATTTCAGGTCTCTACAAGACATTAAACATCATACTAATTAATAGTTTGGGGCATTTGCAGATACTCTTATTTACAGAAAGGCACCTATCCTTAATGTTCAGAGCCTGGGTAGCTCAGATGGTCATCAGACTTTTAATCTGAGGATTACTAGGCCTGCTGCTTTCTAAACGTAGCCCTACAAGACCTGCTATACCAACCACCCTGCTTCCTAATCTATGCTCAGTCAATGGACAGTAAACCAGACTATATTCAACATTTTGGCAGCAGTGCCTTCACTTCTTGTGAAGTTTGATGAAGGAATGTGTGACCCCACCTGTCACGACCACTTTCTATAGGGGCACCATTGAAAGCATCTTGACAAGCAGCAACAAAACTGCAAGGTCTCCTCAAGTCCCTACAGAGGATAGTGGACATGGCAGGGAAGATCAATTGCACCCATCTCCCATCATAGCAGACAGCTTCCAGTGTGACCTGGTGTGACCACAAAGTAGTCAGCATATTTTTTTTCCCACCAGACTTTGCAACAGCTTCTACCCGCCGTCTTTGCCTCCACATCTCTACATTTAGTTTCAAGTACACTATCATGGTAAAGACCAGACCTGTCCTCTTCTCAGGAATGTCTGTTTTCACATTCTGCCTTTGAAATGAAATTCAGCTAATATCCACAAAAAATAATCTCAACTTTTGTCTCAAAAAATTGGAGTCATGCTAAATTATATATATTATTGTGATGAATTGAATTTGCAATCAAGCATTCACTTGCTGTTCAATTCAAATGACACATTTGCTACAGAAAGTGGAGACAGACTGTAAATGTTGGGAAAGGGAGTATGGGAATGACAAGCATCAAGCAGTCCAGCCATCTGGGAATCAGACAGGTGACACTCTAAGATAATGAACTCAAGGTCATGTACAATCTCTTTTATTCACAAGGTCTTGCAGTAAAAGAGTCAATTAATGTCTCAGTTTTTATAATCTATATGTCCAAAATCCATAAATCATTTCCTCCACACTCCTGTTTCAATAACTAATCACACTAATATGCACTCATCTTGCCATGGATTTTATATTTGCCCTACGTTCCTTAACTTAATAAACATCTTCACATATTTTCATCTGATATCTTAATTTATATTTTTTTCTAAAAAGGCAATAGCTGCACACAGATGCTTTACTTTTTCTCCAAGCATATAAAAAATAGTGTAGCCTGCTACAGGCTGCATTGCCCTCATTTTTTTCTGCTGTGTCATAACAAAAGGTATTTTATTGGGGCCAACTTTGTTTAAAAAAATAAAATTGTCTCACAGCACAAGCATGGTCAAGTTACTGCAGATAATTAGAACCAACTGTACTGCTTAAAGCAATGCAAAAAACAAGAAGACGACTTAAAGATGACTTAAAGGGCAGAATGTGTTTTTTTTTTTTGTTTGTTTGTTTTTTGATTTTGTAGCTGATGCCCGCTTGTGTCACATTCAGTTCATAAACAGTGTCAAAACTTCAAATTAAAACTCTACACAGCATTCCGGAACACTTGAGGGTTTCTTAATCCTGACTCAAGAATTAGGCTCAAAATCATCCCTTTCTACTGTGGAGATACAAACAGGATGATAAAGCAAACAATAAATGAAGTGAGCAAGAAAGGCACTGTAATACAGAACTATGACTCAAAGTGTATTGCAGTCTCTTTCTTAAACACACACACATACACACACACACACACACACACACACACTCTGCCTGAGCACTGTAAATTTCAAGCCTGTCTTCACTGTTGGACAACAGGGCAGCTCGCTTCTTCTGAACAACATGCCCAGACAATGAAAATAATCTCTCACAGGGTACAGATGTGGCAGATGTTGCCAATTACATCTTGCTGTGTCCCTGTTCATGCGTCGACCCCAACCGTAGAGCTTACACACACGCTCTCTCTTTCTCTCACACACACTCACTTCTGACAAAGACGTACTTGATATGAAACCAACATAATATAAATGAGAGTATCAGTAAATTACCTGCACAACATTTTATAGTTACTCTAGCTGCTCTACAACAAATATCCCCCCGAAACCAAACCATTGCGCATCCCTGCATGCAAAGTAATGTCTCTTTGGTAACGTCTCTCAAAAACCACACACTAAGACTTTAGCAGGTTTAGCTGCTACTTTATTCCTCGCACTAACGGAAACTGGGCCTAAAACTTTAACAGCTCTTGGATCATGCATATCTTTAGATGGGAGGGTGCCTGGATGTTTCAATTAAGTTCTTGCTTTGTGTCAAAATAATGTACGTAACTGTGCTCTTTTTTCATGAGTGCAGTCATCTGATGAGGTTCCATTACCACAACGCTAATAGGCCTGTGAGCTCTAGCCACCCATTTGGTTATTAAAGCTTGTTGTTCCTCGGCTTGTCCAGGCAACTGCCCTGCAAACTGTCAAGCATCATCTAGCGCAAGCCAGCAGCAGAAGCAGGGCTGTCGGTATCTGCTGTTTTCTTGCAGGTGGTATTTTAAACTCAGTGTACTCCGTGTGATGTAGCCTGGTCCTACACTGCAAAAACATGAAATCTGATCTGGGGAAATTATCTTGTGCAATTAGTCTAATATTGAATCAAATTATCTTGAATCATTTTATTCCATTGGTCGATAATTTATTTTATTTTATTTATTTATTTTTTTTTTAATTATGAGATACAAATAATAAAAGAGAAAATGTCAAGTGATTTAATCAAAGGAAAACAACTAAAAAAAAAGCAAAATGATCTGCCAACGGAATTAGATATTTCTAATTCTAGAGTACATATCTCAGACCTGTGGCAGCCAGATATATAATATGATCATATTGACTTTAGGACAAATTTCCCTATTAGGAAGGTTGTAGTAATGAGCAGATATCAGGTCCAGAAATAACCAGAAAGAAAAATATAGATAAGCTTAAAATAAATCCTGCAAAAGACAACGGGAGTGCCGTACACTCCTGACAAACATGTTATTGTAAAAATACAGACAGCAACATCGATGAATGAGGCTGAGGACACACTAAAACAAAACAAAAAAAAGTAATAATGACCACTTTCAAAAGAAAGCGGTAGTCATGCCCGTTTGTGATTTGCTTAGCAACGGTTTAAAATAATTAAATAGAAAATGACAAAGATCTCTGTTCAACCCAAACACATTTTCTATCGTCCCTGGGATATAGTTAGTCAAGCTAAACTATGGTGGAACAGTGAACCTGGCATGTTGAATAGCATTTGCAACTTAGCTCTATGAAAGTTAAAGAGCACATCTGTGTGTGTTTAACATATATCAGGCATTGCTTGGATCAAAAAGTCAATCGAGATGAAAGTTTGAAGATAGGTATACAGCCTGTACACAAGTTTTGTTTTATTGAACAGTTAAAACCAGCACAATGTATAATGGATCTTCATCATGTCAGATCATCAACGTAAGCATGAAACATTGTCTTATGTCTTATAATTCTCGGAATAAGAGAGTGACAGGGAGAGGAACAGCTCTGCATTGCAGGTTTTGGATAATGCTAATAATATACCCCTATCAAGGAGAAATGCATTTTTGTATTTACACATGCCAAAATAATTCCCCATGTCAGCCTTTTTTCCCCATAAAGCTTCTTTACTTGTCCCTCCTCCTACTGAAATTCCGCCGCCATATAGTAATTGGATGACAGAGGAAAGCTTATAGGTGTCAAACTGGAATTATTTCTGTGAGCTCATTTTCCACTTGTAGTTGAAATCCGCCTCGAAGCAGTTTTTATATGGATGAATTTCAAAAACAAGAGACAGCTACAGTATGAGAATGTCAAAAACTGCTGTGATGGACTTTTTGATTCATCATTGCTTTGCTTCCTTACTTGGTTACTTTTGGTAAGTTTGACCAGGAGGTCACAGTTCCCGTTCGTCACAATTTGTTTTCCACCTTTGCTATTCATGTTTCGTTCCATCACTGCAAGAAACTTGATTGTCTTTCTATTTGATTTGGGACCTAAAGATTTGGTTTTAGAAGGGTTTGATGGTAAAATAAATGGTGTGTTTTACCAGATGGGAGCTGATTATTTTAAAAAAGTTAAGATTAGGTGATAATTCTCAGTGGTTTCGCCACTACAAGTGATTTTTGTCAAGGTCTGTCACTATCTTCTCTGTAATTTGGGAATTTTGGTTGTTTTTCTCTGTTTCCTGCTGTGTCCAGTTCCTGTTTTATTTTGAAATAGTTTCTCCCCTTTGTTATGGGCCATATTTAGTTCATGTGTTCCCAGTTTTTTTCAAATTATGAATGTTTTAACATGTGTTGATCCTTCCAACATGATTGCCTGCCATTTGGTGTGTACCAGTTCACTTTATTCATTAATAAATTCATTGCATTTGATCATGTTTTCCTGCTGTTGTATTTGTATATGGATTCACTTGCTCCACAAATCCTGACATAAGAATCCAACCAACTGTGGACCTAGTAAGACCCATCTGTCAGGGGAGACCTTGGGATCTAGGTCTGTCAGGTTGGTCTCCAAGCCAGTTGGCGGGCCAACTACAACACTGTCAACAGCAAAGGTACAGCTGGGGTTTGTCAGTCATTTGAATTATTTATTATTATTATTATTTAAAGAATACACCAGTGCATAAAATAGAAAGTAAGAGGTAAGATAGATAGGCTATTATAAGAAGAAAATGCAATGCATTCCTTAATAGAAAACACATTTACACTCATGTATACAGTAGAAACAAAATATAAGATTTCCAAATTTATTTTGCCCTGTTGATGGACATTGAAGTTGCTACTATTTCATGTAATTGTTACTACTTTATTTATTTGAGGAATTGATTAGTTATATTACTAGTTACCACAATATGTAGTTGAATTACAGTAATTTAGTAACAAATTAGTACAAATACTTTTGCTGACTACAGGAAGGGGAAATGAATGAAGATCCTACATCCAACAAAAAAGAAGAAATATCATCTTTGGACTCTATTGTGGTGAAAAATGTACAGTATTTGTATCACCCTTAAAATGTGGTTTGGCTGCATTGTATGGATTGTAGGGAATGCTGGACCTTTTTTTATCCAAAGCCAGCAGTGAGAGAACAGAAGAGAGCTGAGAGTACAGCAACCATTGCCTCTAAAGCCTGAAACATGAATCACTTTAAAAAGGTCCACTGAGACACAAAGAAATTACTGCAACACCAGCTTGCACACACACAAGCAAACACAGTCAGTATATCAGTTGGTGAAATGGCGCCGTGGAAGAAAACAGCCAGGTTCTCTTTCCTTGTTTTCTTCAGCTCTCTTTTGTACTTTAATTGTTCATCACCTTCTCCTCATTCCATCTTTATCTTCCTTGTTCTGCCTTTTTCTTCTCCTAGTCCTCTATACCTCTTTGTATTTCACACACCTCATGCATTCCCCCCAGACTTCAGTATCAGCCTACTTGAAAAACAAACGTTTTCCGGAGATGTAAGGTTACAACATTTGACCAGTGGGGACATCCAGCCAGCCCTGCCAGCTAAGAAAAGTTGCTCAGCGTTCATGGTTGCCTGCCGTCACAGTCTAATGGCAACCTAAAGTTACATAAATTTAATGAAAATATCTTAGTTTGACTGAAATTGAACTTGCAAAGTCAGACTAACATCAACACTAACCAGAAAAAGTCAGTAAATTGGTAAGTGGAGCGAACAGAAAGTATGTGTTGCCCATATTTGCAGAATTGCCCATCATGCTCATCATCAAATGCGTGTATTATTACCGCATAAATTATTACATATTTTGGGGACAATGGAGCCAGATTTGGCTAGTCTACATTCATATTGCTTAGTATTTTATGTGGGTGGTAGTTTGTCATGTTTTATATTATATGCAGGCCAAAACGAAGTGGAACAACCTCAAAGACAAGTACAAGAAATTCTGCCCATATATCTGCTTTGTATTATATTAATAACGTGCACTTTTGGACTGTGAATATATTCAAACAGTCAGTTTTCACAGTGTGGTAATTAATCCCCCTTTTTTCCAGGAGGAGTAGAGGCCGACAGTGTGACTGCTGCAGTGGTACAGCACCATGGATGCTGCACTCAATTACACTATCCTGGCTGTTGCAGCAAACCTGACTGTCACCACAGGTGGTGTGGTTAACACTAGGCCTCTGCCCCTTTTGCAGAGGAAGTCAGGGCTAGCCAGGCAGAAAGAAAGAACCCAAGGGACGAACAGGTTGTCCTGGACTCACTCTGATATGTAAAGAGAGATCTCACCGACAACTGCATGGATAGAGATATACTTGCCTCTGAAGTGGGAGAACACTGGGAAACGTAGGAACGAGATGTCTATAACAAATACATTACAAAGACCTTTTTTCATGTTATATATAATGAATTGACCATAACCAGCACAAGAAAAACACCATTGCAACAAAGGAACATATATTGCATACAGGAACATCGTAATTTATACATATAATATAATACTATACTTATAATTTATACAGTTTAATACATACATCTATCAACAACTATGTTTTATATGTCAGACTTCTAGTGAATATTACTACATATGAAGAGGTTGAAGTTCTACATGTATTTTTTTGTTTTTGTATCATTCAAGTTGTCAAACAATCTTAAAATAAAAAAAACATAAAAACAGGTAACTATTAACATACAAATTAATGCCTCCTTTTTTAATATATTTATCATATTAGTTGGAAACAACTTATATCTTTTCATTTTAACATCACAGATTTTCTCATTTTCAACATAATAATTGACATAATAATTACACATTTTTTAAAAAAAAACTGACAAAAAATGTTTCTATAGAGGGTGCTTCTGTTTAAATGTATTACTGATAAAGCACCTTCCATTATCACATGACAATTAAATTGGTCATCACAACAATTGTTGTCAATGTTATTGTAAAAGGGGTTTTAATATCTCATATTGAGATTGGCTGCACTAAAACACAATGTGCTGATTTGCATTTCCATGACTAGTTTTAAAGTGTCAAGTTGCATGGTTGGCCCTGCCCTGCCTCCAAGTGCATTGTGTTGATGTTGATGAGGGAGGTACAATGAATTTGCTTGAATTTTTTTTACGACAGCCAATATAGCTGACAACATTCCAGAATTACGTCCATATAGAACAACTACTGGCCATTCAACATTCAATATCTATGGCCACTGGCAATTTGCTGTACATGATAACACAGAAATTTCTTCCCTCCTTTTTATATAAAGAAATTATTAAACATTGTTATTAATTATCCTTCAATTTACATCAGGAAACATGACATAGCATAAGAAAAAGAAGTTTAATTTCAACAATATAATGTCACAGTTATTCCATATGCATCCTGTACATCCTGTTTCATGCATTTTTAATACAAAACATGTACTCACCTAACAATATGTCCCTTCTAAATAGCAGGTAAAGTTATCTCCTTCCTTATAAACCATTTACAAAACTTTAAATATTTTATCCCCTGAGCACTGAAAGATTCAGATTTTTTTTGTCACACTCCAGTCATCCAGTGGTCTGGACTTGGACCCTTTTGTGAGCTGGTTCTGACCCCTTGGGCCACATGTTTGACACCCCTTCTCTAGATGAAGGCTGGGGAGGCTGAAGCACGTAGGGGGAGAGAGGACGGATGAACAATTTGACAACATTCTCCTTGGGTGTAAGTTGCCCTTCTATCCGAAGCATAGTGAAATAAACAGACAAAAGCTACTCCCATATTCTGTTCCAGCCTCTCAATCTTTCAGGAAGTGTGTCTCTTGTTTCTCCGTTGCGAGGTCCACAGATCCACCTTTGCCTTGACTACACTGACAGAGTCGATCGTGTGTGCCATGTCTCGGGGCTTCACAATGCGCTGCAGTTAAAACTCACTCATGTTGACTGTCAAGTATGGAAGAAATCCCAGGTCTAAGGAGTAGTTCTTAGCACCTCCACAAAGCAGCTGACTCACCACTCTGCTGCATGCACAAACAGGGCTGTTGCTGCAGCCCACTGACAATAGCTAACTAAGTCAGAAGTTACAAAGTCAACAGAGTCACAACTTTTCTAGCAACAGCTATGAATCCATTACATAATTATGATTGACAATGTTTAAACTCTACGAAAGTTCAGTACTTTGTCCCACTGGGGGACACCTGGCTTGCAGCAGTGCATATAGGCAAACAAGTATAATTCTTGGGTGTGCCTTTAAAATTCTGAATAAAAGTCTTTGTATGCATGAAGCAATTGAGTTTTAGGACTTGATACCTGTTTGTTTTATATTCCTTGATCTCAATAATTTGCAGTTACACACTGTGTTTGTCATTATAGTTACTAGTGCAGTGCCTGTTGGAAGTATGTGTTCCTATAGTTTGGTCAGAGCAAGAAGCTTGCAGGTTCAAAAGGTCTGGGTTCTTTCTGTGTGGAGTTTGCATGTTCTCCCCATGTCTGTGTGGGTTCTCTCTGGCTTCCTCCCATAGCCCAAAAACATGCTGAGGTTAATTGGAGACTCTAAATTGCCCATAGGTATGCGTAAATGGTGTGTATTCCCCGCAATAGGCTGGCGACCATCTAGGGTGTATTCCTGCCTCTCACCTGTATGCGCTGGGATTGGCTCCAGCAGATCCCTGCGACCTTAATGAGGAATAAGCAGGTATAGATGATGACTGACTGGCCAAAGGAAGGTATATTGGACTGTAACATAGTCTTAATAGACAAACTGTACATAAGGGATTTTCACCAACAGAAGCCTTATAAAGATAGTAAACTATCAACATGTCTGCACCTGAATTAAAATATAACATCAAATGATCTTTTGCATCCCACACTTGTTTTCTTCATAGAATCCCAACGTTCTGTGCCTTTACTGTAAATATGTTTACCAAATGGCATCAGTTTCTGTATCAGTTATCTGACACATTTTGTCTCCATAAATGTTTGGTCAAGGATTATCTGACACCTCTATAGGCTCGGTGGTCCCTGACATTCTAAATTAACTGAGTTTGACAGGACTCAGCTGCCATTACAGCTAATAGTTTATGAACTCACCTGATTATATTCAGCAGCTCAATTGGTCACTAATTTAATGCAGCCACCATCAATCTGCTCATCACAGTGACAGTAATTAGAATATCAGGGCAAGGCTAAGGACTTTTTTTCTTTCTGAGCTCAGTCACAGTGAAATACAGGTAAATGTGTCTGACCACTGACGCTTTGAAAAAGGATAAAGAAAAGACTGAAGTGGCTTATGCTTTAATTTATTCAATGCTAATAATGTATAGCCTCACCTTTCTTTTTATCTGTCAGGGTTTGTTTTATTTTCTCATACAACACTTTGTCTTATATATGGACTTGTGGGGGCAGGGGCCACAGTTTGTATCAGTGGATATGCAAATGCTGGTGTGCCGGCATCATAAGAAATTAATGTTCTTTTAAGCGAAGCTTGGAGGAAAAAACCTCTCATGTCCATTAAACATATTTCCACATTTTTTCTCTATGTGATTGGTGTCAAATATGTGGCCCGGGGGCTAGATTTGGCCTGCTGGCTCACTGTACAAACAGTGATTAAAACATGGACCATTTTCTATTTCGTCACAGAAATGTAAAGTCAGTGAGCAGCTTTCAGGGATCAAGAGACAAAGTAATTACAGTTTTGATTTGTAAATGGTTTGTAAGACAGGAGGTAACTTCACCTGCTTCTTAGAAAAGTAAATATTGTCTTCAATTAACCTCAGCATGTTTTTTGGACTGTGGGAGGAAGCCAGAGCACCCACATATAACCCACACAGACATGGGGAGAACATGCAAACTCCACACAGAAAGGTTCCAGACCAAGATCTTGAACCTGTGACCCTTTTGCTATGAGGCAACAGCAATAACCACTGCCATACTGCCCTTGATTATTAATATATTAATTAATTGTGTAAATATCTATAATGTACTTATATAATATATAAAGGGGGAGGGGAGAAATCTGTAGGTGTTTTTACTGGTTTTAACCACCCAAAATCAAATGGCGCATTATGTGGCCCATGAATTAAATTGAGTTTGACACCCCTGCTCTATGTCTAGGGAAAAGGAGGAAGACAATTAAGTACATAACACAGCTGCACGCATGTCACTAATGGAAAACGCACAGCCCCAAAAGGGCTGAGGCTGATCAGTTCCCCCTGGGCAGGAGGGTGAGAGCTCTACAAGCTGATTTCTAGCCGATTTCATAGAGTAATGTTGGGGGAATGGGGATGCTCCTCTAAAGCAATAATGCTGACCT